>OY720681.1:103488193-103859193 GCA_963170755.1 Amphimallon solstitiale
GAAAAACTGCACTCATCAGAAAACATAACGTCTTCTAAATTGATAATATTGTTATTCAGCATGTCCATCATTAGCTCACAAAAATAAGTTCTTCTATCAAAATCGTCTTCCATAAGCTCCTGAGTAGATATCATTTTATAGGGATGCATTTTATTTTCTTTTAATATGTTTACTATCGATGTATGGCTAACATTTAATGTTGTGGATGCATGTCTACTCGATGTATGTGGGTTTTCCATAAACTCAAGCATCACATCTACTTTGATTTCATCACTCACTGCATTGACAGCTGGTTTTTTTATCTGCCTTACATGACCAAACTCTCGAAACTGCTTCTCTATCTTACTTATTGTTCCTTGAGATATAGGCGGTAAATCAGGAAATTTCTCATGAAATAGGCGGGTTACTTCTTGTTGTGTTCGGGTTCTATCTCCGTAACCAATCATTTGTATGACTGTTATTTTATGCATTTCCGTTAATCTAACCATTTCCCAGAATTGTATTTTACGAAATTCAAACTAAAATTATCAAACTGTCAATTTAAATGACAACTTTTAAATACAAAACTATTTACTAAGGCGTTTTAAACAAACGAATGTTGCCACGGAAACTTTTTAAAGTATTTTTAATGGATACCATCTAAAAAGCACATTGGTATGGTTTTTACTCACTTTCTTATTATGAATATTTTTTTTATTTTTTAAGTATATTGTAGCGAATTTCGATAACAACATGATTTTATTTTATTCTATCTTAATTGTTGCAACAAACATGAAAATTATAACATTTTTGAATAGAGAATAAAGAGACCTTTACAACGATATATCACAAGCCTATATTTCCCATTTAAAAAAATGGGGGTTGTACCTGTCATTCGAAGGGGGTTGAAGGTAGGGATCGCATTTTCACGTTGAAGAATGTTAATTTATAAATTAAATATGACATGTTTCGGGATTTTTTATAAATATGTATAGTAACCGAAATAATGAATTTATTCCATTTGGCTTATACACACTGTATATACAAACAACAAATAAGGGCATACTGCAACAAGCGGTATAAGTACTAAAACAAAAAAGGATGTATATAATTTTTCTATTGGTAGGGATCATGTGTAGGTCTGTTCGTTGCTTAATGTCACTGACATGTTTAGAATCTTCTTTTGAATGATATTACAAAGCCCAGGATATTTGGTGCATGTTTGCTACTCATATGATTTAATCTAGTATGCCAAGCGCCCAACGCGTTGATTGTTCTGTTTTTCTCGTTGTAGCAAATCCAGCTGTTTCCTATTGTAGGATTTTCTAACCACTGATCTATTAAGTAATCACTAAAAGATTGCAGTTTTGTATCAGTTGGACAGATTTCTATAATTTGTAAACAAACTTCTTAATGCACATATTCACACATGCTTGCGTAGTTCTTCGTTTTGCCTGTATTGCGTCGTCATGCTTAGGCTCTGGTATTTTTCGTCACAAACTCTGGTCGAAATGCAAATTACACCCGTTTATTATTGCATCCGGGAAAATTTACCGAACAGCTTGCATAGCCCCAATTTCGAAATTAGTTTTGATTCTTTGGAATTCATTAGGGAATTGTGGAATTATACGCGAAAATAATCGGCAAATCAAGTAACTTTTTGAAACTATTTGCAATGACTTTTCAATACAACAACGATAAAAAACTAAACAAAAATTTCTCTTCCACTTTAATTTACACCTCATTTCCATTAATTCTTTAAAGTACATTGTACTTTCAGGGTACTTTCAGAGTTGCAAAAGGTCAAGGAGATTGGTAGATTTTTACAGTTCGGTGTCCTAATTAATATTCCGAGTTTGCGACCTTGACCGACCGTCGCGTCGTTCGCGTCGTTATATTAGAAAAATTGTACCAAAAACCAGTTTTTCGAGAATATATTCTCTCTAACACCACCTAGGTTAAAAATAGCTCCTACAAAAATTATAGAGCATAACATTTCCTGCAACTTCTGTGATAAACATTTTGCCATCAGATGAATAGTTCACGACTTACAGCGAAGTCAAATTTAGCAAATTTCTATATTCGCAAAATCGCTATATTTTTTCTCGAAATTACCGATTACTTAATACGTACTATTTTATTCAATTTCGCACCACCATGAGGTAGAGTGAGAGGCGCCTTTTCCATTTTCATGTGGTATCCCTAGTAGGCTTAATCCACGATTCGTTATTTACTGATGTCTTTTCTTCCATTTCAATGCCCTAGATGGTTAAGGCCCACTGATATCAATCTTCTTGCAAATTCTTTCCTCCTCTTCCAAGTTTTCATCTTCGCTGTCTTCTTCGACCTCGTGTGCCAATAATTTCGCAACGGTCAGGTCTTCACTCTCGTCGTAATCGCCTTCTTCTTTTGCTTCAGAGCCCACAAAAATCTCAGCGCTGTTTTCAAACGCGTCCTCATTGCAGCTTGTGCAATTAACAGAACACTTTCAGCCTGTTTTCCTACACCCATAGCACTTGCACGAAATGAATTTCAGTAGTGATTCGGGTACCGGATCTTTTGTTGTTATCACAGAAGTAAGCCCAATCTTGCTTCTTTCCTGTTGTGTTTCGTTTTTTGAAAGCTTGCATATTTCGGCTTAAATATTTGTTCTTTTCCAGCGTTTTTATAAACTTAATTTTTCCTTCATTGAATTTTTTTTTCAACAATTTTTCCTCTGCTTGGTTTGCGAAGGTAAACGTTTGGATGAGATCTCGCCAGTGCTGTTAGGAAAACGAGAAGATCTATATCTTCTCCTACTATAAATACGGAATCAAATGATATGGACATACTGATCGCCATGTTAACGATCAGTGTGTCAGCATCTTCTGTTTTTTTTTTTTGTGAAATTAGAATTCTTAAAGTTCTTCTTTAGCACCGAAATCAAGCGAATTTTATTTGTTTGGTTTGAGAAACATCTTTCTTGCGAAACAGTAACAAGTTTGTTTATTTGAACGACGAAGTCTTTCTGCACTTTTTGTACTTTTAGTAGCTGCGTTAATTGGATACCCGTCAAGAACAACGATTGTGTTAGAACCATAATGCCTTTGCACGTACTGTATGTAGTTTGTGCGGATCGATTCGTTGCGATTGCGACTCTATGTAGCAGATATCCAACACATAACTGCAAATTCCGGATCTAGTATCGTCTAGCACAGGAGTAAAAGCTTTGTAGAATGAAGTATTTACTGAAACTTCGAAAGAAAAACGTAGCGATTTTGCGAATTGTTGAAACTTGCTGAACTTGACTCCCCCTGTAACTCGTGAACTATTCATCTGATTGGAAAATGTTTATTACAGAAATTGGAGGAAACTTTATGCTCTATTTTTAACCTAGATGGCGCTAGAGAGAAAATATTCTCGAAAAACTGGTTTTTGGTACCATTTTTCCAATATGGCGGCGCGAACGGGGCTCGGCCAAGGTCGCAAACTATTAATTAGGACACCGTACTGTAAAAATCTACCAAAGAAGAACTCTTCTTGACCTTTTGTAATGAAAGCCCATTTTTAAGTCTTGATTGCCTGAACTAATATAACAAAAACAGGAACCATCTTGAAGAGAGTGACACATCTTTCAAGTCCCCACAGGTTTTATTCAATAGACGATGATTTCCTGAAATATGACGTAAAACATTAAAGACTGTTCTTTAAATGCTTAGAAATTTACATTATATACATTTTACTTAATTGTTGTTGTTTGTTTTAATGTCATTTAATTAAAAATTAATTTAACTTATTAACTTTCTTGTAATTGTAATTATAACGAATAACCTATTATTATTATAAATTTTCGTATCGGAAAACGTTACGGATTCATATGTGTTATTTATCTAGAGTTGAGAGCAACGGCATTTCGATACTACTTATTTCTCAAACATATCCATAATCCATATACATTTATATGCTACAGTTATCGTTCCCATCTTCACTACTTCTAATTTATTGACAAACTGAGTAATTTAGTTGGTTATAATACGCCTCTGTTAAATTGCCACGGCGTTTCCGATTAGGACGTTATCCATTAATTTCCAAGACTATCGTATCGTTAGATAGAGATAGATGTATATATGCTGTTAAACAATTCTCTCGTAATTGTGTGCGTCCTTTTCTCATCGGAGAACCCTCGTCTCTGCTTGGAAATACACAAGGCTTCAATACGACCCCGCCACGAACATGGATGGCCTCTGCATAGCTGCTGCGCCAGATCTCTAAATTTGCAATTTGATACGTTTTACATATTCAGAGTTTGATGTCGATCTTGGGACGACTTTGGCTGCATAACAAAGTCCTGAATCATCATCGACGGTCATTAAGTGAAAAATCATCTAGTGCGGGCGACAGGATCCATCGCCGAAAAGAAATCTCTCGCGCAACTAAGAATAAACATTTACATACACTTCAGTATGAAAATGAACACGTTTATGCATGAAAGGATGGCGTTTCAGCGGGCCTTTCTTTATTGATTTTGCGCCGAGCGAATGTAAACGCCGACTTCAACGTCGGTTCTGTTCCAAATACTTCTTTCTGCATCACAGGCATCGGTACTGAAAATCCATAAAATATGACGAATTTAAAAGCGCACTTAAGAATATTTTCAATGCTACCGACAAGTTATTTTTCTGTAAATCCTTTTAATACACCGAAGTATTTTATTTTTCGTAAAATATTTTTACACAACGTTCTGAATACTTTGATTGCAGTAAGAACCAACCCATTATTTTCGATGTGGATGAGACGGATGAAATGTGACTGTCACAACTTTACAATAACGATACATAAATTACCAATTAAAGTGTTACTGAAGCTTTGCGATATAAAGTATACCCAAAAATACATATGCTACATAATCTACGCCGAATTAATAGATCATCTTTTATTCTAAAGATTATGATGTATGATTCAAAGTAGAACATGACGATACAAGAAGATTATATTATTGCTGTACAACTAAGGATATGGAACACGAAATAGGATATCTAAAATTAGACACAAAAGTCTGGACGAATCTATAAGAAGTTTGGATTCCCATGAAAGTTTATTTATTATTTTTTATTTTTTGACATAATAGCAGGAAAATTAATCATTCTAGTTCTACATATATTAAAAAGCAAGAGTACAAGTAATTTCTAAAATTTTATTTTTTAAAATCATTTATGCAATTGATATAAAACCTCTAAATATAGAAATTGTTGTTAAAAATGTAAATAACATTTATAACGACTATTCTTGTACAGTAATTTTCTATATTTGCAAGTATGGATTAAGCAGCTCACAAAGTTTCATTTAAGTAAAGAACTTATTTTGTTGCTAGAATCCTGTTGATTACTGACCATAAAATGGTGAGAATATATCGTTTTGGCTATGATTGTTACTCTTGACGTTTTCAGGCATTTTTAACATAGCCAAGCGACTACCGGCTTTACGTGCCATCCGAAGCACGCTAGCAGCTCACAGGATTTTTTTGTGCATAAAAATTTCCAGGTAGTGTGGTCGAATCTAGGCTTTATAGGTTGACAAACCAGTATCAAGCCATTAAACCTACTACATTGGTGAAAAAATGCTTTATCAAGTTCAAAAAGCAGGCCGTGATTGTTTATGCAAAATCAACTTGTATTCAAATTAAAAAAAAAAAGACTGCACCATAAGGTTCACAAATTGTTACCATAATTTTTGTTCTTCGAAAAGGTATATCGCGTCTTGATGTGACTGATGGCCTGGTTTTAACAGATTTCAGGTCTTAAACCGCCATATTTCGACATGATTAACAATTCCTTACTAGTACATACATTGGTATGAGCTTTAAGAGTGGTTAAATTCTTATTTCTACACAGGAAGACAAATAGTCTAATATCACGTTAGTAAATAAGAGTGTCTCATAGGGATCGGTGTAGGGACCAATTTTGCTTCAAATACTCACAAATGATTTTCCTGTATCTATCAAGGCCATCAAATATATGACCCCCTATGCTGATGATACCAATATTATATTACATTGTGGAGACGCTATGTTTTTCCAGTATTGCGAATCAGTAAAAAACTCGTTATTAATGGTAATAAGACACAATGTCTCTTAGTTCATAAATGTGAGAAATATACATATACCCTAAGAACATTTTATTATTCGAATTTTTATTCGAGGGCGTGAATATGGACATGAATTGCATCTTTGTATTAAAAAAGAGAACAATGTTCGCTTCAGGGTAGACGCATTCCTACAAGCAAGTATTTGGGCAACATAAAATGCTAACTGTTAAGGATGTGTATGTTTTGGAAGTTGCATTTGTACATATTGTAGCAATTCTGTTTAAAGGTACCTCACTGTTTGTTATAAGACTACCTTTTGTCTCCAGTTTATTGCTCGTCATTACTTGGAAAAGGTTTGATTTTCATGGGGTGCAAACTACGTAATCTGTTGCCGGGAGATCTCAATTTTTCCAGTATGTCTTTTCGGTAAAACTAAAAGAATGATTAATTATTGCAAAAACATGCTATGGAGTACTTGACTTCATCAATTTCTTCAGTAAAGTTTTCGATTTGTATCATTGTGTATATGGTGACGTTTTCCCTTATACCTAGTTGTTTAAGGCTTTAAGGAAGAAATACACAGAATTATTATTATTATTATTCAATTTCTCCATCCTACGATATTGCAAAATGTCAAAATCTTGTATACTATACTAACTTATTTACTTTTATATAGTCTGTTTCAAATATTCTAATACAGCGACTTGGTTTGTAAGTCCATGAGAGAAAGTACGCGGTATGTATGCATTAGCTCCTATCGAAGAGTCTCATCGAGTCTTGATCCTTTGCGATACCAACAACAATGAGATAACCTTATAACAACGCCCAGGGGTATGGCATTCCCCATACTACATATTATAGTAAGATTTTCACTAATCGGGAAACAGGCATTAGAAACCACTTACCATTTATATGCTTAAAGATGGTCCGAAGCTGTTATATTATTAATAGGGTATGTCGAGGTGCTAGTGGTTTTCATAAGTTCGACATCCTATTGTCTGGAATGGTCACAAACTATCGTGTTTATATAGACTGTTTGATAAAAAAAACACCTCATCTTGTAATTTCTTTATTTCTTATACGATTTCAAAAAATAAAAGCATAAAAATAGTCTGAGAAACTCTATAAACTGCCCGTAATCCCATTTCTTTTCAACGCCTGTCTTGAATACATAACGATAGTAAACTTTTGTAGTTTGTATGTCATTCGAAAATTACTGTACCTTGCGACTTTAAAGCATTGTTTCTTGTGAAATACGAGGTAGGCGCCATAAATTCTCGGCATGACAGGCTTATACAGGTTCAAAAAAAATCACAGGGAGCCATATCCGGACTATACGGTGGTTTTTCCAATTCTTGAAAGCCGCATTTGCGGATGGCAGCTTGTGAAATGGCGGCGGTATCGACGGGAGCATTGTAGTACAATAATCGCACACCTATTGTAAATTTTCCACGACGTTTTGCACAAATACTGTACCTTAATTTATGCAATAAAGACGCATAATATGTGTCGTTCACACTTGTATTGCGCTCTTTAAAGTCAATTAGCAAAATGCCCTCACAATCCCAGAATATTGTGGCCATCACCTTTTTCGTTGATTGAACGACTTTCGCCTTTCTAGGACGAGGTTCATCAGGTCGCCGCCATTCCATGGACTCCCTTTTCGATAGAGGATCGTAAAACAGAGCCATTGTTTCATCCCCTGTGACAATGGACTCCAAAATCGGTTTTGGGTCGTCTCCACACATGTTTAAAAACGATTGCGCATATTCGACTCGACGTTCAAGTTGGAGAGCAGAAAGAAGTCGCGATACCCACCTAGCACTAATTTTATTCATACCCAAATGGTCATGGAAAATTCGGCGAACACTTGTTTCGGAAATGTTTGCTATCACTGCTAATTCCTTCACTTTCAAACGCCGATCTTCTAGCACTAAATGTTCAATAACTGAAATTTGTTGAGGCGTTATCACTTCAATTGGTCGACCCGACCGATCAGCATCTTCCAAGGATTCTTGTCCCAAACGGAAACATTTTGCCCACTTTTTACAGTTGAATACGAAGGAGATGAATCACCGTAAATGCTGTCTAAACGTTGTTTAATGTGATAAGGTATATGCCCTTCTTTTGCTAAAAATTTAATGACCGCGCCTTACTCAATTTTCGTTACTTCAGACATTTTCGTGCGCTAGTCACGTTGGTTGGCTGTTTACTAAAAACTACTAGGCTTCGAACCGTCATATTTATAGTGTACACCTCGCGTATGTGCATGCATGACGTGACGGAGTTTGAACACGTTTGAACCTGTATAAGCCTGTCAGGCCTAGAATTTATGGCGCCTACCTCGTAGGTTCAATCGAAGATAACTTTTCAAAGAAAATACATGGTATAGTTGTGCCGGATCATCTGTTTCAATGCTACGTTGTAATTACCTTGGTTTTATTCAGAAGTTTATCTTCGAATATTTTCCTTTACCGCACATTATATCTCAGTGCAATATTGTTCTGAAAACCGCAACGTTAAATATACCAGTGATCCTTTCCTCACCTAGTCATATCGACATCATCATCACCCTGACCCAGAACTACGTAACGCAAATATGGAAATGTGATGTAGCAGTAGGACGATGTTTTAAATTATAATTCTTTGTACATTCATGTATTAACATTGTCCAGTCGACCGTGTTCTCGCATATAAATAACATCAATTAATTACGTGATAAAATGAGTATTTCTCAGTGACGGACGTTTTAGTGGAAAAAATCCATGGTAAAATATATTGCAAAATGCAAAAAAAAGACTAAAACAACTAAATAAGTGGTCACGTACAATAGGAATAATCAATTATTTTCAAAATGATATATCTACAAATAAATATCAGGAGTGGCACATAAAAATACATATTTTATGTCCAGAAATAAAACAAATACACAACAAAACGAAAAAATGAAGGCAATATATTATTCAACAATATAAATGGGCTATTTGTCATTAAGGCTAGTAAGTCTTTCAAATCGTGAGGAATCTCTGAAGAACACTTTTATACGTTGTGATTTATGATATAAGAAACCATAAATATTATAGGATACAGGATAAAATATATCCCGTTTTTTTTTCAACATGCATGATCAGAAATCTGGTCTTTCAACAATGCTCTTTCATGAATAATATATAAGAATCTATTGAATTAATAATAGTGGATTATTAAAGTTTTTTTTGTCGCTGTATTAATGCATTTTCTCCCAGTTTCAATTATAAAAATTGTCTAAAGATTTAAATAATAAAAGAAATTGTTACAATTTTTTTTGTTGTATTTTATCCTTTAATGGATTATTTTAGGTTGTCGTGGAATACGTAATTTATTTTGGATTAAATTTATGTCATCTTCCTACTACTACTGCCATCTGGTGTAGATTTGCTTAAGATTCCTATTGCACGCGTTCTGCCTTATCGCAGGTGTGTGTGGCGTATACATGCATTGACGGGTAGATGGCGTACGTTGTTTTATTTAATAAATTTGTTTTCTTTATTTGTTGCTAATTTAGTCTTAGTGCTTCTTTTGGGCCTAGAGTTATGTAACAAGTTATTTATAATTATTTTCCATTTTTCTATTGTCTTTTGAACCTGCATTTTGTCGTACGTTTAAAATATCAGATTGGGTCGTTCGGTCTTTTAGAGCAATTGTCGTGTTCCGTTTGATGGTCGGGCTTTGACATGTTAGAGTCTTTCTCTTGCACTTTAACGGTCGTCGAGGAAGGGTTAAATACCACAAGAGCAGAAGCAATTTCCTTAGCTTTACTTGAGAATGTTGGAGAGTTTGGAGGTTTATCGTCTGTAATCGCTTACAAAAGCAGATGTTATAGTACTTCTCAAGTGTTATTATTGGATTTTGGCGTTTTGATTGAATCTTGCGAGGATATTTTCTTCTTGGCTAGGAATTGTTTAATTGCTGTAAGTATTTTTTTCCACGTGTCTAATCGATTTTAATTTGTGTTGTTTCTATCTTCAAATATAGCGGTTAGTGTGGTGCATGGCCTAGACCTCATTTGAGCACTTTTGTTGTGGTTAAGATTTATGAACCACGTGCTATGGTAATCTTACGGTACCAGGAAATTTATTGCTGGATCTTGCGGTGAAGACATATTTAAGGTACAGATTATTGGAATTCTGTAGCCTTCATACGCTATTTTCTTGAGATGTCGTTAGCCGAAGATAGGCGAGCAGATTTCTTGTAACGTGTGGATCCGTTTCTTTAAGGTACTGTGTCTGTGTAAATTTCTCTGATATTATCCAGAGTGTAGAGTTTATTGACTAAACAGTTTTGGTAAAATTTATGTCAATATCGTGTACTTTGAACAGTAAATTTCAATTTTCCGGCCTAGCTAATTAAATAAGTCATCGTAATTTCCTATTTTAACTTCTTGTGGCATATGAGCCTTATGTTTTGAATTAATTAAATTAACGTAGTTTTATTAATTATAGTGACCTCAATTTGGAGGTTACTTTGACATTTTTGGAGACGTTACGTAGCCTTTTTATTTTTGGACTCAGAATTTGAACTAAATTTTGGATGTGTATGGGCAGTGTAGCCTCACATCTGTCTTGTGTAACTTCTTAGTTGTTATTTAGTGCATTTAGTCAACCATTGTAATTTATTTTTGTACAATCTCGTAAGAAATTTTTGAATTTAATCGAATCACATTTCCTTATGTAAAGCATAGTTAACTAGCGCTATTTTTTTTAATAGAATTAGATACTTATAACTTAGAGTCTGCAATCTGATGTCGAATAGATTGTCGGTTGCCTCTGGTATACAGAGTGTTTTATTTTTGTGTTGACGTGTTGCAAATCACGATCAAACTGTTCGACTTTGGAGGGACTTCCGGCAAGTTGCCTTATAACTGTGTGCTTGTAAGAATATTGTTGGTTAATTAATTTTAATTTTAAGATTGTTTCTTGTGTTCACCATTTCGAATTTCTTAAATTATGTAATTGTACGTCATTGATAATTTTGAGTTGTGGATCACCTTGGGTGACCATTTAAATTTTAATTAATCCTTCAGAATTTAATACTGGCAACTGAGTTGCGCTTGTGATTTACTTTTCACTGTTTTTTTCTCTCTTTGTTCTAAATATCTCTTGAAAATCAAAGATTATATAATATAGCCGGATATGTTGATGTTGGAATACGCTGTTGAGATTTGAGATTGAATTTCAATAAACTGTTTGTTGAGTTTGAATGAGCGTGTGTTGGTCTTATTTTCTTATCACCCGGGGAGTTTTACATTGGATCTGGTCCGGGGTCTGAATATCTGTTGGGCTTAGCATATTTTTACGGATAGGCGCCCTGACAACTTAACCTTCGACTTAGTACGGTGTTCGAACTCGCCCTTCTCTGACTGTAGCTGGAGGCAGTGCTGACTCCCATATTTAACATCGACCCTTGGGGAAGTAAGAGGTAAGACTGAGTGTTATAAGTTGGTGATTAATTAATAGACAAGCGTCCTCCTAAAATTTGAATAGAAGGTTAATTACCGTGGTGGTGTCTAACTTACTACCTTCTTGGAATTTGGGGTACCGAATTTTGGTTAGGGCCCTGGCCATTTATAATTTATATACAAGAGGGTAGCAAGGTTTTTGGCGCGCCAACGTGTGGGGCCTAAGAAAAGAATTTCGTTTTTAAAAAAAAAGGGTTTTAGCGGCCAACGTTGTGAGGCCTTTTTGAAGGGAAAAAATAGTTTTTTTTAATAAATCAAGAATTTTAGATTTTGGGAATTTCAGAAACTTTTGAGGCATTTTCAGGAATTAATTAATTTTAGCATTGAAGACCTTGTCATATTTTTTTTGAGTAAAAGTAAGGTATATCCCAGCTTATATCACAGTTACGTCTTACATTGTGTGTGATTTCGAATGTTATGTGTACTTTTGGCCCTTAGTTACTGAATGTTAGAATGTTTGATACTGTATCGCTGATGTATGTTCCGTACTTTTGAATGTTTCTGTATATCTGATTACTTCCGTATATTTGAATATTTTCGTACATTTGAGCACTTACCGTATATACATTGTTAAATAACAGTATTGGAAATCTGAGAACCAATTGCTAAGTATAGGGCCAAATTGTTTGTGAAGAATTTTCTCGTCCTTTAAATATTTTTGAGTAATATTTCTGTAAAACATTTCGAATTTAAGTCTTGTGTGGTGACTTTGTATTTTACAACTTTGTGTATCTTGTGTAGGCTACAGGTATAGTGGTTCTGACCTTCAAAATGGCGGTTGATTGTTTAGTTTGAATGTTTAGAGTACTTATTAGATCTGTTAGATAGTATCTCGTGATTTAGTATTTCGTAGTATGACTTGTATGTGTTAATCTATCTGGTTTTGAACTTAGTTATTTCGTTAGTTAGTAGAATTAATATTTTCGAATCTGTTTCGTCACTGTGGGTCATCGCTTATGCAGTCAGTCTCATAGTTCTTTTTGTTGTTGTATCGCCCTTGAGTTAATAGTAATAATAATAGTAATAATAGATATCGTGTAATAGGTTGTTTAATAATAATAATATGGGATTATATGGGATTTGTCACTTCTTAATGTTATTGCGGATAATTTGAATCGCTTTTAAGATTTGGCTTTGGCTGTGTTTGTGTGGTCTTCAGTTGTCTTGGCCTTTCGTGAATATTACTTTTACAATCTGTTTATCGTATGTTTGATTGGAATGAATTTTGATATCTGGTATATTTTCGTATTATTATTTCCGATAACGCCTTTCCGTACCGTTCATGCCGTTGTTATCGTTAATATTGTTGATGCCATTAATTCATTCTGTTATGTTATGGATAGATTGCACTACACTGTTTCTTATGTTTGAGTGCTCTAACAAATTTGGTAGGCCATGTGTGCAGTTTGGCGGTTGATGATCAAAAGAAATGTTTTTAAAGTGTATGTGATTGTCCCTTATAGGATCATTTTTCGTTTGTCTAATTTGAGAAATATTTGTAGTTACGTATTGGGATAATTAAATTTTCTCGACCCTTTTTCCCTATCTTCTTGAAGTGTAAACCTGGTTGAATTTCACTTTTACAGTTTGGCTTATCGTGTGGAGCCTTCTACCTGTTCACCTAATTTATCGTATAGTACCGTAGAGTTTCCGTATAATTCGGGATTTTTGAACCAAATGGAAGGTTATCGTATCGTTTTGGAGTATCGTCTCGTATCGTATTTTGCAACCACATATGTGGGATAATTTGTATCTGCACGTCAAAAGTCAACGGGTGTAATTGTATTCTTACCTTGGTTTAATTGCTTCATGAGATAGCAGTATCCACCTTTCCTTTCATGGTTATTAGAGTTTTCCCATATGTATTGTTTAGTTTTGTGGTCCTTAGTAACTTTTACACTTGTGTGTTGTATGTCTTGAAATCTTTTGATTTCCTGTAGCGAACTTTGTTCGTTATCTTCCGTATGAGTTCAGTTGTCAATTATCATCATGATTAAGCTCTGTTACGATCTATAGTCCAGTTAGTGGTGTTGTATGAGCCACTTGTGTTTTCTTTGGTGAATTTAGCAGACTTTTATTTTGGTTTATTGTAGTTTATTGATAATCTGCTAATGTTTCTTGGACTTTAATTTTGGTGATCGATCCAGGAAGTATATCTCCGAGCTTGTAGTTTTTTTTGTCCTGGTACATGGAGTGTTGAACATCTTAAAGCACAACCTAACGATGATTGAACTCTTGCAAGTCTTTTGGTTTGCAGGTAGGCCTTAAGAATATACCTGTGGGTTTTATGCCTGGGCGTAAAAGGCGTCCCAAAAATTTTCTGTTTTCCCCCGTTTCTTTTAACATCTTCAATTTTAGTTGTCGTGGGTTCGACGTATTTCCTTGCGTATTCTGATCTGGGATGTTCTCCCTATGTTTTGTCGATAGCCCACACAGCGACGATTGAATTGGGTGGATTAATTTCGTGTAACTCTGTATGTTACTTTTGAGTACCGTATAACTTACGTTAGTTAAGTTATTTTCGACTTCCGTGTAACTTTTATAGTTATGTATTTCGTACCGATTTTGACTTTTGTACCGATCTCGACTCCACCGTACTGATTTTGACGTTCCGTACCGAATATGACTTTCGTATCGTTTACGATTAAGTATTAACGATTTTATGACTTCCGTACCGTATAGCAGTTCTAGAACCTTTACCATTTTGGGATTATGTTACGTATCGTATGGTCTAGAATTTGCATTTGATAGTTATTTTATCGTGTTGTATGTGTCGTACTGACTTTTTCGCTCTGATTAGACGTTCATTTGCGAAGGTATAAAGAAGATCGGTCTTTATTTGATAGTTCTCAGCCTTCCAAGGGTCGTGTCCTGGCGACTTTCTTTTTGCTATTGTTATTGTCAAAATGTTACCTCCAGGATTTGATATTGACTTTCGCCTTATGGCTTTATCGCTCGCCTTCAGCGTTTCAGTCGGGACAACGCCGGTCCAGACTTTAAACTCCTTTTGCTATGTCTATTTTGTTTGGCGATCTTCAGTTGTTGTGTTTCCGGAATGTACGTTTGTCGCGTGGACGTGCCGTCCGTGTCTTTTAGTAGTTTCACCATTCTGTGTTATACCCTATCTTTAAATACCTCTCCTTATTCCGCTTTGTATCCCGTATCTGTAGTAATAAACCCATTTTTAGTTCACCTTTTATTTTTGTTTGTTTTGAGATACCGAGGGCCTCACCTAAAGTTCTCTTTTACCGTCGCGTATCTGCAGAGTGTCGTTTCGGGGGTTGCCTTTCCCGCATCTTGGTCTATTGGTAGTATCTCTTCCTAATTCCTGTGCCTTCGACCGTCGTAAGGATCACCGCCGGCCGGGCACACCGTAACTTAACCCGTCTACTCCATTTCCTTTTTGATGCTATCAGTGGTACTGGGCTGTCGGTTGGTCAGGTCTCGGGGCGCGTCTGTGCAGAATCTCGACACCCATGTTTTTTTATTTTTATTCCTCGTTAATTCCCGTACCGGCTGAATGCCGAAGGACCGCGTGGTGGTTTTGGTCAAGCGTTTGGTGATGCTGCGTTTGCTGTCGGACATGGTCGCGCACTCTTGTCTTTCCTTTTTGCCTAGTCGTTGTCGACTTTTACTTGCGTCTATTGTATCGTACGTTTATATGTTGTGTTACGCACAGTCCAGTTCCTGGTTTCATAACTCTTGGCTTAACGGTAATTTACAAGTAAATAACCTTTTGGGGTGAGGGAGGAATTTGTTACAATTTTTTTTGTTGTATTTTATCCTTTAATGGATTATTTTAGGTTGTCGTGGAATACGTAATTTATTTTGGATTAAATTTATGTCATCTTCCTACTACTACTGCCATCTGGTGTAGATTTGCTTAAGATTCCTATTGCACGCGTTCTGCCTTATCGCAGGTGTGTGTGGCGTATACATGCATTGACGGGTAGATGGCGTACGTTGTTTTATTTAATAAATTTGTTTTCTTTATTTGTTGCTAATTTAGTTTTAGTGCTTCTTTTGGGCCTAGAGTTATGTAACAAGTTATTTATAATTATTTTCCATTTTTCTATTGTCATTTGAACCTGCATTTTGTCGTACGTTTAAAATATCAGATTGGGTCGTTCGGTCTTTTAGAGCAATTGTCGTGTTCCGTTTGATGGTCGGGCTTTGACATGTTAGAGTCTTTCTCTTGCACTTTAACGGTCGTCGAGGAAGGGTTAAATACCACAAGAGCAGAAGCAATTTCCTTAGCTTTACTTGAGAATGTTGGAGAGTTTGGAGGTTTATCGTCTGTAATCGCTTACAAAAGCGGATGTTATAGTACTTCTCAAGTGTTATTATTGGATTTTGGCGTTTTGATTGAATCTTGCGAGGATATTTTCTTCTTGGCTAGGAATTGTTTAATTGCTGTAAGTATTTTTTTCCACGTGTCTAATCGATTTTAATTTGTGTTGTTTCTAACTTCAAATATAGCGGTTAGTGTGGTTCATGGCCTAGACCTCATTTGAGCACTTTTGTTGTGGTTAAGATTTAAGAATCACGTGCTATGGTAATCTTACGGTGCCAGGAAATTTATTGCTGGATCTTGCGGTGAAGACATATTTAAGGTACAGATTATTGGAATTCTGTAGCCTTCATACGCTATTTTCTTGAGATGTCGTTAGCCGAAGATAGGCGAGCAGATTTCTTGTAACGTGTGGATCCGTAGAAGGTATCATGTTTGGTAGCTGTGGATGTGACTTTCTTTAAGGTACTGTGTCTGTGTAAATTTCTCTGATATTATCCAGAGTGTAGAGTTTATTGACTAAACAGTTTTGGTAAAATTTATGTCAATATCGTGTACTTTGAACAGTAAATTTCAATTTTCCGGCCTAGCTAATTAAATAAGTCATCGTAATTTCCTATTTTAACTTCTTGTGGCATATGAGCCTTATGTTTTGAATTAATTAAATTAACGTAGTTCTATTAATTATAGTGACCTCAATTTGGAGGTTACTTTGACATTTTTGGAGACGTTACGTAGCCTTTTTATTTTTGGACTCAGAATTTGAACTAAATTTTGGATGTGTATGGGCAGTGTAGCCTCACATCTGTCTTGTGTAACTTCTTAGTTGTTATTTAGTGCATTTAGTCAACCATTGTAATTTATTTTTGTACAATCTCGTAAGAAATTTTTGAATTTAATCGAATCACATTTCCTTATGTAAAGCATAGTTAACTAGCGCTAATTTTTTTTAATAGAATTAGATACTTATAACTTAGAGTCTGCAATCTGATGTCGAATAGATTGTCGGTTGCCTCTGGTATACAGAGTGTTTTATTTTTGTATTGACGTGTTGCAAATCACGATCAAACTGTTCGACTTTGGAGGGACTTCCGGCAAGTTGCCTTATAACTGTGTGCTTGTAAGAATATGGTTGATTAATTAATTTTAATTTTAAGATTGTTTCTTGTGTTCACCATTTCGAATTTCTTAAATTATGTAATTGTACGTCATTGATAATTTTGAGTTGTGGATCACCTTGGGTGACCATTTAAATTTTAATTAATCCTTCAGAATTTAATACTGGCAACTGAGTTGCGCTTGTGATTTACTTTTCACTGTTTTTTTCTCTCTTTGTTCTAAATATCTCTTGAAAATCAAAGATTATATAATATAGCCGGATATGTACAGTAATTGGAATACGCTGTTGAGATTTGAGATTGAATTTCAATAAACTGTTTGTTGAGTTTGAATGAGCGTGTGTTGGTCTTATTTTCTTATCACCCGGGGAGTTTTACATTGGATCTGGTCCGGGGTCTGAATATCTGTTGGGCTTAGCATATTTTTACGGATAGGCGCCCTGACAACTTAACCTTCGACTTAGTACGGTGTTCGAACTCGCCCTTCTCTGACTGTAGCTGGAGGCAGTGCTGACTCCCATATTTAACATCGACCCTTGGGGAAGTAAGAGGTAAGACTGAGTGTTATAAGTTGGTGATTAATTAATAGACAAGCGTCCTCCTAAAATTTGAATAGAAGGTTAATTACCGTGGTGGTGTCTAACTTACTACCTTCTTGGAATTTGGGGTACCGAATTTTGGTTAGGGCCTTGGCCATTTATAATTTATATACAAGAGGGTAGCAAAATATACGATGGGCATATGTATGGTATATACAGTGGAAAGTAACCAGTTAGGTTACAGTGGTAAGTCAGGCTGAAAGAGAAAATCGTATTATTTAATGCTCTTGCAAAGTCGTTTCATATAAAAAAAAATACAACAGTTTTTATTTCCACATGCAAATATTTACATAACATGCAATGAATGGAGATGTTTATTTAACTTGCTCAGCTAGTATTTCGTTTGCAATACACCCATGTCTGAGATGGAACATGTTTTTAAAAATTTGGTATATAATATTTGGTTTTATTTTGAGAATAAAAAGAAAGGAAGAAGAAAGAAAATCTATTATATATTTCAAACCAATTTTTTAAATTAGAATAAATATAATTTAACAAGAAAAGGGATATTTAAAACTTTAAAATTGTAATTTTTCACCAGTCAACATAGTCTGTGTTTCCTAATATTTACTTATAAAGTCTTATACTTAAAATGAAGATTAATATGAAATGAAATGAGAGAGAAATCTTTATTATTATTATTATTACTATTACTGCCTATCCAGAAAAAACAACAGTGTTACAATTTGATAATTAGTTGTTTTTTTTTGTCAATATTTCAACTACATATACAGATATTGACGCAAAGCACGTTTCTTCCATATCTCATTTTAGTTCACTTTTAAATTATTTATCCTACCCTTGTGCGCATAGAAATCTATTTTTAAAATCTATGAGAAGTATGCTGTTAAGGGGACTTACGCAGAGGTGCCGACTAATCAAGTAAGGGAAATAAGAAATATACTACCAAACTATTTTAAATTTAAACAATAGTCACTTGTTCATAACTTCTTCTACAACCTTATATTAAGAACAACAAGTGTCGTTTGAATTCCACATTAATTATACTTACAAAAAAAAACAATTTTAAATTTCAACTGGGGCAAAAACTTGAAAATTATGTAAATAAAAGAGTTTACCTCGTCAAATTTGAAAGCATTAACCCCAAATATAGTTTCTTCAATCTATATTGAAAAATGACTTTGTTGTTAGATTAATTTTAAAATTCTAAATTAAGTAACAGCAATAATCAATTGTGTAGCAAGAATATTTTTCACACTAACTTAAATTAATTTATAAACAAAAGTTTATACTTGATAGCATTAAATACTTTTTTCTTTAAACAGAATGGAGAAATATGCAAATTATATGTATGTATAACGTGAATTCTGTACTTATCGAAATTCTTTCTATCTCGGTCTCGGGATATGGTTTGTCTGGACACTGGATAAAGTCTTGTATGTTAAGGGGATATTAAAGCGGTCGAGAAAGCAAGATATCGAATTTATCAGTTTTTTTTACTATTGTTCAAGATAGAAATGTGAAATTTTCTGTACAACTCCAATATAGATATGAGTACACGGAAAGGTTGTCAGATTATGTAATTTTTTGTCACAACCACCTATTTTTTTTATTCCAAATTAGAGTAAAATGTACGTGTGTTTCTCCGTCAAAATCTGAAAGAATTAAATGAAATTGATCAAAACGGATGTAATTCCCGTGTAGACCAATGTTTTCTTGTGAGATATAGCTTTTTGAATTGCGGAAAAAAGTTTAATTTGAGTAATTAAATTAAGAAATTCCGGAATGCTGCGATACTGAATTATTTGTATTTTAGCAGCGCCTTCAGCTGCTACGGATATGCACCCAACTTCTTGGCCCCGCCTAATAGGACTGTCCGAACTTTTTGCGGTTGTCTGGAGTATTTTATTTCACTTTTTCTCACTCCAATTTTACACATTCATATTATTACCAGTTTCGAAGCTATGATTTTACCATGCAAGTATACATATACGAAAAAAATTTTTCGTATATGAATAAATGTATGAATGCATTGTATTGTATATGATTTCAATGACAATACAGAAGTAGGTATAGATACAATTTATTTTTATTTTGGTGATTGACTTATTGCGATTTTGGTTAGTTCTTTAATTTGTATGCAGAAATAGCGTTGCTTGTATTGCCTATTTAGCATCCGCTATAGTAAATTAATGAACTTGGAAAAATTTTTGAATTTTTTTTATAATTTCGTGGCGCGTAAAAGGACACAATTAAATTGACTTTTGGTGATTGACTTATTGCGATTTTGTTTAGTTCTCTAATTTGCATGCAGAAATAGCGTTGCAGTTGCATTGGAACATGTTGCTGCCTATTATATTTTTCGCATCTGTTAAAATAATTTATGGACTTTGAAGATTTTTTAAAATTTTTAAAATATTTGTTTGAGTAGTGTAATAGACATTTTATATATGTGATTTAATGATAAAATAATTGTCATATACATATATTTATTTTTCAATGTGTGATATCGCCTGGCTTTTCTACGAACTGGATATTTATGCCGCAGAAATTTCCCAGTTGACAATATTAGTGCCCGATGAATGAAGTATTCGTCTTTTTTTTAATTTGGGGCGCGTAAGAGGACACAAATTGACTTTTGGTGATTGACTTATTGTGATTTTGGTTAGTTCTTTAGTTTGTATGCAGAAATAGCGTTGCACTTGCATTGGAACATGTTGATGAATGAAGCTCCGCATCAGTATACCTTCAACGTATTATTCAATGCGTGTAACAGGCCGGCTTTTGCACGTAGTGGATCCTCATGACGAGGATATCTCGCGGTCGAAATTATTAGTGCCCGACAATAAAATACACTTTCTATTGTAAATAACAGTGATTTTTCTAATATTTAATAATAGTAATCCTTGCCAACGATTACAGTAATCCTTATATAAAAAGAACGGAATTACGATTAATGTAATCGTTAATCGAACGAACTTAGATTACGATTACATTAATCGTAATTTAAACTTTTTCAAAATTACGATTACTGTAATCGTAATCTAAGTTCGTTCGATTAACGATTACAGTAATCATAATCAAGTTGTAATCGTAATCCTTATCGCCCAGCTCTGTCGAAAAGCAATTTCTTGCAAATATCTTGTAAACTATGCATTCTGTGTAGATTTAGCAATAGTACAAAAGTATTTAGAGCCAGATTTCGAATAAGTTTTGTATAAAAGAAATTTCAAAATTCGTACCGGAAGCAGTGGCGGCTCGGAGTGGTTCACATAGGGAGTGCATAATTTCAAAATTAAAAAGTATAATACAAGAACGCTTACCCAGTCTTTATAAGTTTCACCGACATACTTTTCCAGACAGGTACTGTTCATTGTACAGTTTGTTTTGAGGGAATAGTAAATATAACACTACAGTTTCATTACATCTGACGATAAACGAAGTCCATTTTGCGTGTCTTTGACTTGCAGAACAGTTCTATCAAATTTACTTTCTTATACGTAGTATAAGGAAGTATTGTGATGATGAAAATTTTCGACCTCGAGATTTTTTCAGATGTCCACGTTTTGAAGTCCCCTGATACCAAAAAAGTGGTTTTTAAAAAATGTCTGTGTGTGACCACGATAGCGGCCAAACCGCTATAGCTATCTATTCCAAATTTTGCATTTAGTAGTATAATCTCCCTCTTGAGAAATGATTAGATTTTCAGCAAAATTGGCAGACCGGAAGTAGTAGTTTACTTCAGTGAAAAAATCGAATTTTGCCAATATTTCGTCAACTACTAAATTTAAACAAATTTATAAAGAATTCATATGTACTTAAAATTAAAATTGAGAATAATTTTATTTAAAAAGTTTTTCGAAATTCCTACCGAAAGTAGGTCTTTTACTCTTATCGAAAATCAGTCATGCTTTTTAGACAAGTACGTGACGAGTATAAAAGTATTTAAAATATAATTTTCAATATCTTTTGTATAAAAAAAATTTCGAAATTCAGACCGGAAGTACCACTTTTACCCTTATCGAATAGCGATTTTTTGCAAATATGTCGTAAGTTATGCATTCTATATGTATTTATCAAGAATATAAAAGTATTTATAATTGGATTTGCAATATTTTTTGTATATATGAAATTTCAAAATTCGGACCGGAAGTAGCACTTTTATTCTTAGCGAGTAGCACTTTTTTGATAATATCTTGCAAAGTATGCATTCTATCGAGATTTATTAAGAGAATAGAAGTACTTAGAATAGGATTGTGAATAATTTTTGTATAAAAAAATTCTTAAAATCCTATAATTTGAAACGCTCATACGTATAAGAAAGTTGTGTGGTGGCCACAACTAATTTTTTCATAAAAATTTGGGAAATCATTTATAAATTCTTTTTCACAAGATAACATAGTAAGGGCATTTAATCTGTCTTCTTTCATTGTATTTCTCAGGAAAGTTTTTATTCTCTTCAGCCGTGAAAACTGGCGTTCCGCTTCAGACGTTGTCATTGGGATTGTAATGATAATTTTTAAAAGCTTAACCATCATCCAGCAGAAGGCCTAGCAGACCTACAGCACTGACTTCTATATTTTGCCTAAATACTTCTCTAGAATATAGAACACTTAATTCAGTTCGTAGTCTGCTTTCATTGAGACATGGATAAAATTTTACTGCTTCTTTAAGGCAATCTTCCGGAAATTTTTTTTGAAAAGAGGTGAACTGTTTAAAAGAAATTAAGTTTGCTAATATTAAGTGCCCTGTATACCGAAATCTAGTTTTTATTTCAAGCAAAATAATATCGCACACTTCAATAGTTTCCCTCCGTCTTTGGCTACCATCAGTTACTCTTCGTCGCGTTGATGGTCGCGTTGATGATTCGTCCAGAAGTTGTCATCTCTGTAAATCTAAACAGGTCGAATAAGCAGTTAACATATTTTTATTCCTAATAGTGTGTTTTCAAACATGCTCTACTTCCATTCCCAGTGGACTCCACAAGACAAAATAGCACACATTCCTTTGAGAAATGTGTAGTTGTCCTTGGACCTGGTAGTAAAAATGGGCTGTTTTCTTCAAATGAAAGATTCCATCATCATCAATTATTGCAAATTTGATTTTCTTCTGGTCGACGGCATCACGAGGTGACAAATTACAAATGGACTTTGGACACTTAATTTCTACGATCGCATCGGTACCGATTAGTCCGTCTGGCGAGGCACCAAGAAAACCAAGCACGGAATCTACGAAAAGTTCACATGAGGACACTTCAAGTCCAAAATGTTTTTCAAATTCCTTTCTAGCAATTGGCTCGTGGCTAATACCCCACTCGGTAGCCTCGTTTCCTGTGAAAGTACTACACCAATTCTTTAACAGTTGCATTACAAGACGTGGTTGACCTCATTCTGCATATTCTGCCAAAACTGGAAGCAGTCAGTCTATTGTGACGTTCGGTTCTCCAGTCGTCATTGCTACTTTGCCCATCAGTTTTTTTCTCTAAGTCACGAATTTGAGAAGGCGTTTTTTGTAGATTTTCCAAAAAAAATTTTTTCAGGATTTCATAATTCTCGGGCAGTTCAGCAGAAAGAAGAGCCGCGACAGGCCCGTAATATTTGTCTGCGGGTGCCTTAGCTATCAACTTCTTGCGATATTTTTCAGGGAATAAGGTCTTTCGGGATTTATGGTAGAGGTGTTGCTTTTCTCTTCTGCGCATTAATTTTTTGGTAAATTGTCCAGGGCTTTTCTGCGATATTGCCTTATATATTATGCCAGGATAATTATGTGATCCTGCTGAAAAACTCACACTTGCTGCTTCGCATCGAGTTTGGTATGAACCTCTGCTGGATAAATTCAATCTTTTCCCACTCACAAATTTTGCGACAACTGAATTGTAGCACTCTGCAGCATTATTATCCATGTTTAGGAGAAGACTATCAGCGTTATGCACTAAGCGGTACAACAGAATTTCGACATCTTGCAAAAGACCACTTTCCGTCATTTCATTCACCCAGTTGCGTTCATCCTTACCTACATAATATATATATTAAATGATATACTATGAAAAATCCACTTCCAGAATACTTACCTTGACAAAAATATTGTTTACAATTCGAATGCTCTCCAAATATATGTTTGGATTAATTGAGAATATCAGAACGCAGTTCCTTCACTTTTTGCTCATGTGAAATATCTTCTTTAATCCAGTGTTTAACAGCACATTGTCCCGCAATCCCGAATCTGGTTACATTCGACTTTAGAAACTGTCTCTGCTCCAGATTAACAATTTGCCGTTTACTGCTTACTCTTTTTGAAGATAAATCTGTTAAATTAGACCGAAAATTTCGTAACAGATGATTTCTACATTCTATTTTTTTCACAAGACAATTTTTGTAAGGGCGGGCCTCAGCTAATTTTCTTGTTACGCTGCTATCCCCGTCTCCTATAAGATATTTATATTTCAGCCCGTGCATTTCAATGCTGCTTTTGAAACCCTCTACAATTATTTCTGCTTCCATTGCAGTGGACGGTTTGCACCAATTTTTGAAACAGGTATGAGGTTTGACATCTTCTTTTTTTTTTCTGCACGGGAACACATACAGCAATATTTGTTCTTGATACCAAGATATAATATTTTTTTGGATTTTTGCCCAATAATAACTCCCTAAAAGTGAAATATTATGTTCTCAATGTCTTCATGGAAATACATGTCAAACAAAATTGAGGAAAGTACTAACAACACCTGATGACGCACTGTAATTCGTCCGATATGAACGCTTACACCAGGCTCCATCTGCTATTACAGCGATATGTGGAATGCCGTCTTGATCCACGTCTCCTACTTCCTTTGCGAGTTGAGCCTCTTCCTTTCCTGCTGCCTCCATTAAATCAAATGTACTTCCACTAATGAGAGGAGAAATTTCATTGCATGCAGCAAACTTTGGAAAACTCATACAAGGAATGTTACAAAATGCAAGAATTTCCTCCAGCTGCGAAAAACCACCTCCTGAGGATATCATTCCCAAGACTGCTGCTTTGTTTATATCAAGCGAATTTTTTGATGCACTATCTGTGCTTACGGATGATGTTTCCTTGCACATTGCACATTGTAAATAAAAAATACTATTGAGACCAAGTTTCTTTTCATTTATTATTTTCAAATTCTCAGTACTGCAGGAAAACAATGGATTATGTTTGAACTCCACAATTGATTTAAAGAATTGTTCAACATCAATTATTCTTCTACCAGAAACAGAGTATTCAGAATGTGCACTCTCTTTTATTATTTCAATTCTAAAATAAACTCAAAACGCAATTAATTTATAACGAACAGCTCTGTATGTGTTTATGTTTACAGGATGTTTACAAAGACAAGCCTAAGAGCTTTTGTTTACATGAAAGACCCCCTTTAATTTTTGACAAGGAATCACCCTCTAAAAACTTTCGAACTTATTTGGAAACATCCTGTATATAACTTGCTTTATAATACAAATAATAATTTAAATAGTTGCTGGAACTGCCTACTTTGAAATATTTTCATTTGATAAGTCAACTTCAGGTTCACGTTCAATCGCATGTAATACATCCATGTAATCTTTATCAACATTCTCATGACTAACCGAACTTGAAAGAAAAAAAAAATAAATATAATATAAATGATTGAGAAAGTTATTGAATTTACGTTTGGCAAACTTGAACGGTTGATGATGGATCACTCTCATTGCTCTTATAGAGTCTTTTTAACACTTGCCTGCTTCTATTTTTCCGCTTTGAGGATAATCTTGGATATTTCTTTAAATTGCTGTTGCCTCTTGCCATTGTGAATACCTTTACGTCACACTCTACTTCGGCACTCAACACCAAAAAGTGTCAAAAAATTAATTCTCCAAATAATAAGAACAGCGAACAGCCCTAACTAGTATTTACTGTATGTGCGAAAAGCCAGCAAGGATCGCGATATAACTATACTTATCACGGAAAGAAAAACTTTTATTGAGTTGATTGCGTAATTGTGGAAAGTGTCTCGTTCACATATGCACATACAAATATTTTATTGCAGCAAAAAAAAATGTCAGTTTCATATACATTCTTCGTACATTTCGTAGAGATGTCTTTGAATACATTTATTGCACTTGTTTGAATGGAATACTTTAATTTTTGTTTATATATATGTAGTATTTGCCAAATATTTGCTTTTCTAAAAGAAATAACTATAGGGAAATAACCTTCCTTCATGCAAAAAACGCTAAAATCAAATAAACTTAGGAAAAATACACATCTGCTTGTATGAACAGACTTCTTTTTTGCTATTATAATCGACCATCGTATTTGTCACGATATTCTGCTGCCGTTGATTTGAATAGTTCAGTTGTTTCTCTGTATTCGGGTGACGGAAAACAACACATTCATTTCAAATATGTGAGAATGAGATGGCTTGCATTTGGCTCCTCCTACGGGCCAACACCTCTAAAAGCAATTATAGTCGATTCCCAAATACAAATCAAGATATTCTGACTAATCAGGAACGCATTTCTGCTTCCGGGTAAGATTTATTTTCTTAATGGTCTTTAATATTCTTCTAATGTATAAATTTATTCTTATTTCAGGTTTACTTCGGCTTTGTGTAGGTTAAGATACATTCTGGACTATCAAAACGTAATTATTTCCAACTTTTCACTTTATTAACGGGTGTTCTTCCAATAAGAATAATACTGGAAGTGTTTAGATAATTATTTTCTTTCTTGTTTGTTATTTGGTAGAAACCATTTTCTCTAGTGAAATACAATATCGATATTTTTTTGTGTCCCTATTATATCTTCCGAAATATAAATAAAAAACATTTTGCAAATCCTTTAATTCTCTAGAAGCGTCTTCAATGTCAATCATTTCCGTACGTATTATTTCTATATTATCACTATCACTTTCATCACTTTTAGATTCGTCGAGAAACTCATCTGTACACTTTTCTATGGATGTTTCCGAACTTTCTGTGGAAAGATCATTGTCAATTTCTACATAATCCCAATAGGACCTTTTTCAAAATTAGTTCCGACAATGGCACTTCGTCTATCGTATTCCTGAGATGAACTTTCGCTTTTATTATCCCCTGTTCAAGTGGTTGGCAATAAGAGGACATATATTGGGAGGAAAAAAAATTACTCATTGTTTAAAGAAATTTGTGAGTGCGACGTGGCATTATCTAAAAATAGCACATTTCGTTTTTGTCGCTGCATTTTTCTGTTAAACTTCATAACATTATGCAAAGAAAAATTTTCAATGCATGTAATTGCGAAAAAGTCAAATTTAACTATCGAGCAGTATTTTTATTGGCTCATTGTGCCCGTTATAAAAAGGCAAATTTCATAAGAATTATGTTAATTGCGGACATTTTTGCTGCCCGTGTCCGTCATTGACAGTGCCCGTTGTTAGGAGGTCACTTTGCGTGAATTCTTCTATATGTTAGAGAAGTTACTAAAAAAGAGCCCGTTGTTAATCAGAGCTGCCCGTTAAGGCTATACGCCCGGCCTCGAAATCGTTTTTCCCATTTCCTAATCGTGTTTTTCATGAAAACCTTACCGAATTTACACGCTAATTTAAGAAAAAAATGCCTTTCAATGGATAAATCGTAATTTCTTCGAAATTGTCCAAAGGGCCCTAAATAAAAATAAAAATGTAAGAAATTTCAAAAAACAAGCCTTTATTTAAAATTATGTAACACTCAACAGCAATACATAAATTTTATTTTTTCTTAATTTTTAAAAATAAGGTCACGAAACGGAAAACAAAATTTTGAAATTCACTGAAATCAAATAGAGTATGTGGTATGCTCGCACATTGTGTCGAGAGGTAGCTCCGCCTACCATTTCGGGCAGTTTCTACGCAGTTTGTAAAATACTTCTGAGATCGGTGTATGTTAAGAAAGTAATCGTTACTCGGACATTATTTTATCGAAACTGTTGATATTTTCTTTACAATATAGTGTACATATACAGTGTCAGCGTCACAATACTTCCTTATACTACGTATCAGAAAGTAAAAGCAATATCTCTTCCCGTCCCTAACGCTATACCTGCTAGAAGCGCATGCTAGGACTCACACGGCTTGCGGGCAGGGAGTATAATTATTATATTTGACTCGCAATAATTTGCTTCTGAAACGATCTAGAAATTTATTTCTTGCACAAAAAATAATTTTGGAATGTTGGCTTTATTTTGTTTCACATATACAGTAATGTCCGGTTATTACGAACCCGGTTATAGCAAACTTTCGGTTATAACGAACCAGTTTGAAAAGTACGAACCAAGGTTCCATAAGAAACGTGTTAATTGTTTTCGCATATAACGAACCCGCTTATAACAAACTTTCGGATATAACGAACCTTATTTTCCATTTTGTATGTAAAAAGTTTTCGGTTATAACGAACTTATATTTAGAAAACAAGGGACTTCCCCGAGTATCTCGCCAAAAATGCAGTAGTCGATTCTAGCAGTTTGTGCAAGCAGTCGACGTCGAGTCATCAATCTGTGCTTACGCTGATTCTCAAACGTGATTTTAAGACCATGAGTGACGCAGTTGCGAAGAAAAAACGTAAATCTTTTACATTGAAAACTAAACATGATATTGTGAAACGATTGCAACGAGGTGTCAAACAAAGCGAAATTTGTACTGAAATGGGACTAAGTAAATCAACGGTAATAAAAAACTAAATTCAGGATAATGCATGTATGTATTAAACAAAAACTTCATTGTAGGTTGCTACAATTTGGAAGCAAAGGCAAACCATATTGAAGAGTTTCGAACAAGTACGAAACTCAAATGTGAAAAAAATCAAAAAACCTACTAAGCACGAAGTTGATCAAGGACTTTTGAAATGGTTTTCTCAGCAAAGAAGTAAAAATGTAACTATAAGCGGTGCCGTGTTGCAATCTAAAGCTGAAGATCTTGAGAGTAAATTGTTGGAAGATCCTGAATTAAAATTTAGTAGAAGTTGGATCGAAAGGTTTAAACGAAGACACAACATCAGCAGCGGAAAAATTGTTGGAGAGGCAGCCTCAGTTAATATGGATGTTGTGAATGACTGGTTGGAAAATAAGTGGCCAATAATTAGAGAAAACTTTGGAGATGAGGACATTTTTAACGGCGATGAAACGGGGTTGTTTTATAAGCTCACACCAGACAAGACATTAAGATTCAAAGGGGAGACCTGTACAGGCGGAAAGTTATCTAGAGAAAGAATTACCGTCTTGGTTGTTGCAAATTTATTGGGGACAGAGAAAAGAAAATTATTGGTGATCGGAAAGGCCAAAAACCCCCGATGTTTCAAAAATGTGGTACGATTACCAGTCAATTATAAATGTAACAGAAGAGCTTGGATGACCTCCGAAATTTTTACAAACGAACTACGAGAATGGGATGATGAATTACGTCGTAAGAAACGAAAAATCTTATTACTAGTGGACAATTGCCCGGCTCATCCGGATGTAAAAAATTTGGAGTGCATTAAGTTGGTGTTTATGCCTGCGAATACAAGTTCGAAATTGCAGCCCATGGACCAGGGTATTATCCATAGCTTAAAAAGCAATTACCGACGGTTCCTACTCTCGAAAACTATAAATTCTATTGATAATGATCAAACTAACTGCACTGTGAGTCTCTTGGATGCAATTAACTTCATCCATATGGCATGGCAAAAAGTGTCAAAGCAGACAATCGCTAATTGTTTTCGACACGGCGGATTTATCAGGCGTGAGGATGAATTTGACTCAGATGACAATCTACCATTAGTCGAATGGCTCACAAAAAATCAAGAAGAAAGTGTTAACGATGTTCAAGATGAACTCACTCTTGGTGAATATGATTTTAATGAATACGTTCACGTTGATGACAACCTTGTAAATGTGGAATTTTTGGATGATGATGCCATTGTAGCTTCTGTGTCTTCTGCAGCTAATCAGACTGACGATGAGAACGAAGAAGATGAGAACGAAGAGGAGGAAACCAAAAATAACGAAGTACCACTAGTTCCAACCACTTCAAATGCAATCCAAAATATTGAAGTCGTTCGTCATTTTCTTCAAACGCGGAATACTCCGCAACATATTCTTAATAAGCTAAGCGAAGTGGAAGTGCACATCAGAGAGATTAATCTTGCCAAAAAAAAAACAAACTAAAATAAATACGTTTTTTTAGTACATAATTAATATTTTCAAGTTGTTTCAGACATGTAATGTTTGTAATGTATTTTGTTATATGAAAAAAGAATAAAAATTGACTCCCTCAAAATAGTGGTGTTTTTTCAAAATCATCACTTATAATGAACTTCGGTTATAACGAACCTTTTTTGCCGGTCCCTTGGAGTTCGCTATAACCGGACATTACTGTATATGGGTAAATTCTGAAAAATAAGATTAGTTACTCGATAGCTGAAAAATATCTTACACAAATTGGTGGTCTACTAAAACTTTTTTTTTTTATAAAATTTACACACCATAAAGAAAAATCGAAAACACTAGTATCATCCAAATACTTTAGGGTATAACCTTAAAAAAAACAGATCCCTAGCTCTCTGCATTGCTGAGATATCACGAGATAAGTATTAATAATTGAAGAAAACGAAAATTTTAAAATTTACACAAAAAAACGATTTTTCGACCTTTTTGCGATTTCGATTTTATTTTCCAACTCAAAATTTGAATCCGGCAGGTGATTTTACATATCCCAGCTTCACTTTTTTTGTGTGTTTGAGAAAATATAGATTGTATAATTTAGGGGCGGTTGCTTCCCGACTGCCAAACATGTGCGCCAACCGGCGATTATCTGAGACCATAACGCAGCCATAAATTACAGGCAGATTAGATTAGGTGACAAGTTCTTTTCTCTATCTTTTTCCTCAGCATAAGACAGAGCACGCAGACCCTTAAACATTTGTCTTTTATTTACATTTGCACGAAAAGCAGTGGTACGCCTATTTCAAATCGAACTCAGCTTGAAGCGGGCGTCCAGCCTTAAGACAGGTTTTACTGTATATTGTAAATTTAAGTTTACGTTTCGTTTTCATTAAGGCTGTACGCCCGGCCTCGAAATCGTTTTTCCCATTTCCTAATCGTATTTTTCATGAAAACCTTACCGAATTTACACGCTAATTTAAGAAAACAACGCCTTTCAATGGATAAATCGTAATTTCTTCGAAATTGTCCAAAGGGCCCTAAATAAAAATAAAAATGTAAGAAATTTCAAAAAACAAGCCTTTATTTAACATTATGTAACACTCAACAGCAATACATAAATTTTATTTTTTCTTAATTTTTAAAAATAAGGTCACGAAACGGAAAACAAAATTTTGAAATTTGGGCGAAATTCACTGAAATCAAGTAGAGTATGTGGTACGCTCGCACATTGTGTCGAGAGGTAGCTCCGCCTACCATTTCGGGCAGTTTCTACGCAGTTTGCAAAATACTTCTGAGATCGGTGTTTGTTAAGAAAGTAATCGTTACTCGGACATTATTTTATCGAAACTGTTGATATTTTCTTTACAATATAGTGTACATATACAATGTCAGCGTCACAATACTTCCTTATACTACGTATCAGAAAGTAAAAGCAATATCTCTTCCCGTCCCTAACGCTATACCTGCTAGAAGCGCATGTTAGGACTCACACGGCTTGCGGGCTGGGAGTATAATTATTATATTTGACTCGCAATAATTTGCTTCTGAAACGATCTAGAAATTTATTTCTTGCACAAAAAATAATTTTGGAATGTTGGCTTTATTTTGTTTCACATATATATGGGTAAATTCTGAAAAATAAGATTAGTTACTCGATAGCTGAAATATACGTTACACAAATTGGTCGTCTACTAAAACTTTTTTTTTTTTTATAAAATTTACACACCATAAAGAAAAATCGAAAACACTAGTATCATCCAAATACTTTAGGGTATAACCTTAAAAAAAAACAGATCCCTAGCTCTCTGCATTGCTAAGATATCACGAGATAAGTATTAAAAATTGAAGAAAATGAAAATTTTAAAATTTACACAAAAAAACGATTTTTCGACCTTTTTGCGATTTCGATTTTATTTTCCAACTCAAAATTTGAATCCGGCAGGTGATTTTACATATTCAGCTTCACCTTTTTTGTGTGTTTGAGAAAATATAGATTGTCTAATTTAGGGGGGGTTGCTTCCCGACTGCAAACGTGTCGGCCAACCGGCGATTATCTGAGACCACAACGCAGCCATAAATTACAGGCAGATTAGATTAGGTGACAAGTTCTTTTCTCTATCTTTTTCCTCAGCATAAGACAGAGCACGCGGACCCTTAAACATTTGTCTTTTATTACATTTGCACGAAGAAAACAGTGGTACGCCTATTTCAAATCGAACTCAGCTTGAAGCGGGCGTCCAGCCTTAATATGAATGAATATTCTATTCAATAAAATCGTATAACATATTCTTTTAACACGATACATTCGCTTTTACTTTCTTATATGTAGTATAAGAAAGTATTGCGATGACTAAAACGTTTTGAAGTCCCCTGACACCGAAAAACTGGTATTTAAAAAAGTGCGAGGCCACGATAGCGGTCAAACCGCTATAGGTATCAAGTCCAAATTTTGTATTAACAAATATAATCTCCCTCTTGAGATCTGATTAGATTTTCAGTAAAATCGGCACACCGGAAGTGGTGGTTTACTTCAGTGAAAGAATCGAATTTTGCCAATATTTCCTCAACTAATAAGTTTAAACAAATTTATAAAGAATTCATATGTATATGAATAATAATAATATGAATATTTTGCAAGTCATGCTTTTTAGAGAGGTACATTACGAGTATAACAGTATTTACAAGATAATTTTCAATACCTTTTGTATAAAAAAAAAATCAAAATTCGGACTGGAACACTTTTATTCCTATAGAATAGCGATTTTTGTAAATGTCTGTAAATTATGCATTCTATATATATTTATCAAGAGTACAAATGTATTTAGACCTACATATGAAATAATTTTTGAATAAAAGTAATTTCAAAATTCGGACCGGAAATAACACTTTTAATCTTATCGAATAGCGATTTTTTGCAAATATCGCCAAGCATGTAGTCTATGGAGATTAAAAGTACTACAGTAGGATTTATATAATTTTTGTAAAAGATATTCTCAAAATTCCGACCAAAAGTAACACATTTACTCACAGGTTTATTCTTTTCAGGAGATAAAAGTATTTAAACCTCAATTTAGAACAACTTTTGTATAACTAAAACGCACACACGTATAAGAAAGTCGTGTGGTGGCCACACCTCATTTTTATTTCTAGACTTGAAAAATAAATCATTATCCTATATCTAAATATTTACATATGCTTACTTTCTGTTAATATGCAGGTTAGCCTGTTTTACTCATATAATTTAATGAAATTGAACGAATTAGGATAATAACATTACAATACACATTTACCGTAATGCCCATCATTCATGAACATGGTCTGCACAATACTCAGGAAACCGGATTCTCGGAATCCTATCGGAAAAATCGATTCTCCGTCCATAGGTATATACATACGACCCAACAACATACATCCCCCTTTATGCGGCCAATCTTCCGTTTCGAATGGTAGACACGTTTCACGTATGCGTTACCGAGATTCATAAAGGTACACACACGCGAAATCGTATTGATTGTGCGATCCTCGATCCTTAAAGTGGCCACCATAAATCAGAAGGTTTCTTTCATTTTCCGTGATAGGTGCCCCAATTCTGGCATTGCCGACATCGCGCTCGGAGTAATAACCTGCATCTACCGGTGGATGTTATTTTTCGAACAGCGCAAACAAAGTGGAGATTTCTGAAGTATGAGAGTATATTTTTTAGGGAAATTATTGAAAATGCCCTTCTTATATTCCTGTACATTTTGCGAAATAATCCTGCCTGTAGTGAATTCACCGCCGCCGGGCACTACCACATCCATCAGCGAGTGCCTTACATAACAACATATATGTTCTTTTGAACGAACGCATGTACTACGACTCTAATATTTTTACTGTAATACGACCCCTAATAACTTCATGTTCGGACGATACCAATTTTAATAGTTAATATTTTTTGTAGATACTGAAAATTGTTATTCATTTTTCAAATCATTTCTGAAAAAAATAACTGTTCTGGTCGGACGACTTCATTTTTATTAAAGTGGCAATGATTGTTATGACAGATTTGACAATTATCACTCTCGTAAGCCAATAATGTGTCGAGACTGTGGCTAAAAATCTGAAATAAAATGCAAAAGAAAAATCCTTTACTACAAAAGAATATAAAAAATCTTATACGTATTTCGGCAACTAAGTTGTCATCTACAGTAGGAATCTGTAGAAAAACAAAAAAAAAGGTGTTAAACGTAGTATTTTTGGCTAAGGTGCTCTTCACCAAATCACCAGTGGGGATAACATTGATTTCTTAACAAACATCCCTTTATATACTACAAAAATCAAGGGGGGCAATAACGGAACCGTGAAGCGTGACAAACCAATCACCTAAAATTACAATGATCCGTACAAACTGGACTCGGGTGTCGATCCATTGTCAGAATTCATTAATTTACATCTATTTATATGTATATAAATACTTTCGTAACTGTCTAATTCTCCAAAATTATTTACAGTTTTAATTAATCTAAGATTATCTGTAGGCATACTGTGGCCTGTGTGCAATGTGTTCTTTGTAACGAGTTGAAATTGAACGCCTAGTTTGCCCAATATATTTTTGATTACAACCTTTACAGGTTATTTCGTAAATACCAGATTTTTCATCTACTCAATTTTATATTTAGCGTAAACGTATATGCATGTATTGGGATAGACAACAGATACCTAGGTGGTATTACCAGGAGTCAACGCACAGACACGTGTTTCGGCTTTTAAGCATCCATGTATTTGTATACTTTCCATTTTCCTATCAAATATAATATATATACCATAGCACAACTGTACAAACATGTCACAATATTATTACGAATATCATTTATTACTTATTAACTCATCGAACACTTAAAACAGAATCATTTATTTAGATTTAAATATTTGTTAAACATCATACTGCAGCTGTCATAAACATCTTCAATTGATGCAATACAATATAGCTTCTTAAGTAATATGATAAAGTACAATTAACCTTTAAGATAATTCCATTCCAAAAAGATTTTTCGTATACATGTCAAGATAATGTGTAAATATAAGTTTTACATACGTATTTTATATCACATAAATATTTCAAAATTGTACAATGCAAACAGACACCACAAGTGCAAGGAAAATTAATTTATTCTATCGAATAAATCCTCTTTCATTCTCAGAAACTGGCTCTATATTTTCCCTAATTTTACATTTTCTTTTTCCCATGTTGTCAAGCAAGTATATTCCAAATATTCCATCAATACCCATGGTAAAATGTAAACATATTTAATAACAGCAGAACTACAACGTAAACATAACCTTTACAAACTATTATGCTTGAGGTCTACTAACAAAATGCATGCAACTTGGCAAGTATTAAGCACTGACGACCAATAACTTGTGTTGCCAGATACGCAATTTCGGCCATAATTTAGAAACATTGGGCACAGGAATAAATAAATATATGAATTTAACCATGTGACGTATCTGTGGAAAGTATTTTGATTTACTAAACAAATATAAACAACAAGAAATTCGTCAAAGGAATACGATGTGTTTTCAAGATTAAAATAAGTTAAAACCATATTTTGCAGCTTAATTATTATTAAAAATCATGTATATGATGTATATAAAACATAAGGTGTTTGAAATTTATCAAAGGTTGGCATAAAGTGGTCAGATGTTTCAAGGATTCTTCAGAACAAACTATTTAGAACATTTTTTAAAATAAACACATTTCAACATATTAAAGTCAGTTTAAAATATGATCTGATGAATTTTATCGTATGGAGAACCAACAGTAACATTTTTATATTTTTAATATACAAATCTTAAGAGAAAAAGTTTCAGCTAACATTAGATAAGTACTTGCTGAAATGAAATAATACTTTTGGTTAGAATGGAAAGTATGTTTAGTTTTTTTATCATGTATAGGCAACAATTCTTAAATCACCTATAACAGCAGCTGCAAAGCAAAGTATTATCCACAGAACATATACCGTTTGACTGAAATAAAAGTAGATATAGGGAAACACAGACACGCACACATGTGCATGCAAACATGAAATGGAGGGGTACGATAATAGGGCAATACAGATGAGTTCATATCGGAACACCGGGTACCGAGACCGAGGCTTCAGTGCAAAACGTTGAAAGCTAGTATGCAGACGTTTGCTTTAAGGAATTGCTCCGCTATTTTGGTAATTGATGTATAATGTATTAACATTGAACTGAAACAAAACTATAAAAATTGTAACTAAAATAAAATTCTCACATTTAAAACGAAACAAAATATTATAATGAACTATACAAATAAATTTTGCACGTCTTTGTACGAATTATCCTTCGCAAAGCATAACACAATCTGTATTTTTTCCTCGACAGCTAAGGGCATTTTATTTTAATATTTGCGAGTTTGCTCAGACACAATGTAAGTTCACGCTCTAAAGATACGGAACGAATGCCATGTGCGCATGGTGTTGGCGCTCTCGGTCTCCCCACACCACCGGTCTTATGGTGGTGTGGGTAAACCGAGAGCCACATTCTTGAACTGTTGTATACATACATACATAGGTACATGTTTATGTGTGTGTATTTGAAGATGCATATTAACTTTTAAATACGACAATCTGTAAATGTATCAATGTTTATTTTTTGTTGTAGCTTCAATAATAGTTTCAAATGTTAAAACCAGATAAGGTGAGGTGAGATAGGGGAATACGGTTCAGTTTCATTCAGACTAGACCGACTCGTGTTTTGTCGGCTCTCGGTCGGTCTAGTCTGAGTGAAACTGAACCGTATTCCCCTATCTCGCCCATGTATATAGATTAAGATACAGTGGAGATCACTTCAGCAGAGTGGATTAGAAAATTTTTAAATTCTATATCTAAGCTACAATAAGACTTTGAACTATACTTAAACAAGAAATTAAAAATTGCATAAAAAGTATGGAATTCTGCTAGCACCTTTCGAGATTTTGTGTTTGTGTTTTATATCCTTTATATAATATGCAAACGAAGGAACATCAAAACATAAATGTGCAAAAGAAAGAAAGAGCATATTTTTAAAAGACAAGATTATACTTTTTTGAAATTAAATTGTACGCAAATTTACATCTAATCTAAATTCATAAATACGACCTCCCCCATGATTGTTCATTATTCTTATACTATAAAGAAATCAATGTTTGTCCTAAATTTTATTGGTGTTCATATTTTCTACATGGTTTTTATGAATGATTTTAAAAATTCCACTATTACAAGAATTATGTTATTACTGCTGTTTGAGCAATGTTCTCAGAATATCAGTATTACTGTATTTTTTAAAATAGTATCAGGAACATTTTAAGAATTAAATATCCTAAAAGGTTATTTGACATTCCACAATATGAAATGTTAAATTAATAGCACTGGTAGTACTACTTGCTTAATATATATCATATGCATTTTCGACAACGTCTTTCGTTCACCAAATTCTTGCTCCTTACAAAAAAAAATCTTATCTCACTGAATAGAAGGAAGCCTGGTGAGGTGAGCTCGGAAGGAGAGTAAAAAGAGTGGAATAGAGACGTGTGTTCTGTTTAATAAATGTAGTAATATATCAGTACAATTATTGTTACAAAATAATACTATGAATAGCTAATGCAGTGCTATAAAAGCAAAATATATGTTTGTATATAAAATTCCTTAATTAATATTCTATTCATCGATAAATAATACATACCAAATATAAAATGAACCAAAACAGTGAACGTATGTAATTAAAATTTAAGTTTATTCGAAAATTATATGTTATTAATTTTAAGATGTGTATAAATTATCATCTAATTAATTGTGTAAACAAGGAATTATTATTATTAATAACTTCGTCTTAAAAAATGTTAAGTGTTATTGAAATGAATAGGTATACATATAACTCACACAACCACAATGTATAAAATTGGTTGCTTTAATATATAAATATAATAATATATTAATATATAAATTTAAGAACAAAAAAGATACCCATGACAATCAAAAATTATTATATTTTTCAAATTCACAGACGCTTTGATACAATTAATAAAACTGGGTTGCGTTTTGAATTGCGTTACTGAAGATATAAATAAAGCGGGTAATTTAAAACTAGCGACCAACAGAAGTGTTATACCTACAAGTTTATGAGATATTCAGACGCATCATTTGAAGCAAGATTGATGTGAATCTGACCTGTATGATACAAATTATAGTGATTCATAAAATCTTGTCAACAAAGAAGAAAATTAAGAGTTTAAAATATTATTTAAGTATATGTAAATTGTACCTATATTAAAGGCAGTTGATATTGAAAAGAAAATCAACACATTCATGTTGTTAAAGAAGATATTCCTATGGAATAATTCAAAACTTCAAAAAATTAAGGTTACCATTGGCTTCATTACGAGTAGCAACCAACGACCCGGAACCCGAAGACCACACCGTTTGGAGTTTCACACTTATAAAACTAACATTTACCAAAGGAACATTAAAGGTAGAGTGCATTCGAGTTGTTTTTCTTTTCGACAAAACGAAGGATATTAGAAATCATTTATATCTTGAAAATTATCTTTAAATAAGAAGTGTGGCATGATGGTTTAAATCATGAACTACGACAGCTCCATGCAAAGCAATATTCTCAAATTCTTCAGCCTTATATCTCAAACAGACACTTCAAAATAAAGTAAGAAAACGTTTATTCAGAATTAAAAGAAATTAAAGTGGGGGTACCACAGGGGAGTGTGCTGGATTCAGTGCTATACCTTATGTACTCTTCTGATATCCCTAAATTAGATAACTATACAATAGCTACATTTGCTGATGATCTGAAATCCTCGCAGTGGGGAGAAATAATATAGTGTCAGCTCAAAACTACAGGCTGCCGCAAATCAGATAAACAACTGAACAAAAATATGGCGTATAAAATTAAAGGCAAGCAAGTGGGTTGATTTTACAAATAAACGAATTGGGCCTATTCCAGTCAACGTAAATAACGTTCTAGTCAGCTACTGGACACAACAAATTTAGTGAGAAGACACAAGAGGACCAAACCCTTTGAGTTGATTTAAGTGTTAGTTTAAAAGCAGAGACTGTTTGGTAGTATGCCACGTTAGTGTAGAATTAGAAAAAATATGGCATACTATTGGGTAAAACTTAGATTAACATTAAACAAGCTATAATTAAACTGCTTATTGGTCAGCTATTACCAGATAAAAAAAAAGAAGTGAAATTCATAACATTAGTAAAAGTTGTGTACAAGAATAAATTAATAATACATACGCAATCACTTTAATGAATTGACAGTGTAAATGTACAGTTCACTATAGAATATTAATTTATTTCATATTTAGATTTAGTCTTTACATAGCAGTCAAATCCCCAATACATAATAATATCCCTATTATGTTGAAAGAAGGATTAATATTTAAAATGTAGAGTGTTATATTGAAAGAGTCGACTATTGAATTACTTACTTACTTTACGTGTTTATTCCTTCGATTTCCTCCCACACAATTACAAATATTTATTATCACTGAAAATTCATTAATACCAATTGATAATAACTTACATTCAACGACCATTTATATACTCTGAGATTTATAAGTATCTACACTTTATTATTACAAATTGTGCATATAATAGAGTACCACTAGAGAAGGAGTTATGTGCCGGGAAGTTTAAATTAAATAATATATATTATTTATTAAATTCTCACCCAAATCTAACATTGTTTCACCAAATTGTGGGCTATAGTCATTTATTTATGATCGGATCTTAACAATATAAATATACACAAAAGACTGTCTAATTATAACGAAAAGAAAAATCTCTGCTCAATGTAAAAAGACATACTAGGACAAACTCTACATATGTAATGTAATATAAATACTCTCTTACAAGAAACATATGTATGTGGGTTTTTAGCTGATTATATAACAAGCAGCTAATAACACACAATCAATCTCATGTTACACTAATTGCTTATTTTCTTCAATTAATTTTAATGTATCATTTCAAGGTTGTTATGTTGTCCTCATTAGATTCATCCACCTCATCGCTTTTTTTTTCTAAATCTTTTCGTAGAGCTTTTATATTGTCCTCTATTTTCTCATTTGGTTTTTTCAACATTGAGATTGATATAGTAATTTTGCCTGTCTCTTTAAAATTAACATCTTCTTTACACATTGACTCCATTACATATTGGCGGCCAACGTGGTGCGATTTATATCCGCCCATCATTAATTTACATACCCCATAATAAATAGGCAACCCTCAACAATGGAACAATTTTATACACAGTAATACAAGGGAACAGCATCCCTCCTGTTCCATTCAGTCTCAGTGTCAGGCTCTTCGATTGGCTGCCCTAGTAGCAAAATCACTATATGCACATTTGTTCTACATTAGCAAATATATATTTTCATCCTTCTCTAAAATTGTCATTTTGCTGCTTGGGTGTGCAACTAACTGTGACGAATTTTGTGACAGCTGTCACTAATGCCAGAGTGACCTGGAACATAGTTAAGAAACTAGGAAAAAGAATAATGAAAACAAAGAACACTGAAGAATTAGTAAACTGGAGTTGACCAGTATCAAAATTCCTGAACTACTAATTTTCTAATACCACAAACGAGGGAAAAGTTAGGAAGTAAGAAGATAAGAGCACATGTGAAATATGTTCAAGATGACGATTCGTGGGTGACGAAAGAGGGGCGGATTCCGACGGGCCACTTGCTTCGGCGGTTAAAAAAATATGTGCTCTGGGGTTGCTTGTGTTTGACAGACGAAACAAAAGTTTGGGATGGGCTTTGAAAATGTGTTTTCATTCCCTTTCCAAAAATCACCAGTATGTTTCAGATAATCGCAGTAGAATCAACAACCCTGAAGATGTCCCTAAGGATAGTGGGCGAAACGATAGCAGCAGAAATAGAGACGACACGGTTCCAACACAGAAAACAAGAAGACATGCCTTCCTTGTTATTTTTACAAACATAGACGAATATGTGCCGCTATGCACACGATATCCGCCTTCATGTACTTACAACGCTGTTACGCAATGTTGATCGATTATTTGATGAGTCGATGACTGTACCTTTTAAATATTATCTTAATACCTTTATGGAATTATATAGATAAAAAATAAAATAATCTTACACACAAAAATACGCTTACTTCCATAGGTCAGCCATTCCGAAATTAAAGTAAATTTATATTAGTGAATGAAGTTCATTCAACTAAACTTAAACGAATTTTTAAGTCATTCACGCATTAATAACAAATAGCATGTTTAGCAGATATCTTTCACTACAAATGGCGGTTGTCTGTAATAATTCTTTACTTAATGACTATATTAATACATTTTATTAAATGCAAGTAGCTTGTAGTACGTCTCAACTTGAAGGAATGTAGTGACTGAGTCATAAATATTTCTTCCATTCATAATGTTATCTTTTCAATACGTGTTTTTATGTAAAAATATGTATACATATAGCAATAGTTACAAGATAATACACGGCAATATATCGAGATTTATTTAACAGATCATAGAGGGCAGTTATGTACAAAATTATCCTCTCCAGTTCTCCAGTACGTCTTGATACTGCCCCAGGTCTCCGATTCCTTGCTATTTTTAATCGTTAACTTCACCGGTTATTCACGTACGCTTACACTTACGTGTACATACATAAACACTTTCGAGACAATAATAAATGACTTCCTTAATGAAACCGACTGCTCGACCGGTAAAGATGATGAAATTAGAAGCACTTCCGAAGAACACTCTACCGGGCGTTTAATTACTACCGCCGTACTGAAACGAACAAGAGCGGGCGGGCGGCGCGGCGTGAGCTTGGTGTCGCATGACACGGTTATATTTCATATTATGCAGATGGTAATAAAAATTGTATAAACATGAAAGGTGGTGTGCGAAAATGGGAAGAACGTTCACGTTAGCACGCCATCAATATGTGCGCCGAGGATGAGTGGCGGTGAGAGTTGAGAGATCGTGAAACGTTTCAGTAATTTTAACCGGCGTAAAATTACATTTCGCACGTCGTAACCGTGCGTATTTGTCGACACATTCTTCAGCCGATTCGTATAGAACAGATTTCTTTTTATTTAAGCACTTTATTCAGTAGAAATTCCGTCCGCACTTTTCCAAAGCTGATACATAGACGTAAATAGTTTAATAATTTCTTTTTCTGCTTAAAATCCATTCGAACTTTGAAATCAATACCATGTCATCGAAACTGATTACGTTGAGTTTATTCAATTTAAACCGGTTTTGGACAAACAAAATTATCTATAGCTTTTCATATACACCGTGTCTAAAATTAAGTGTTCACCATTGCTAATTTTGTTATTATAATTATTGAAGCTACGAAGTGAGTTAAATTAGGAAACTAGTAAGACTTTTTTTGGTGATTAAGTTAGTCAAAACAGAGAAACAATTGAAGAGCTAGTTTCTGAGATATTTACAAAAGCAACAAATTTTTAAAAGGCACATCCTGTCTATTTCCACATTTTTTGAAAAAGAGTTAAAATCTAAATAAAAAGTAAGTAATACACTTACTTGTCTAAACCTAGGACCGGATTTTTAAAATATTTTTAAAAAATTTTTGAATTTGCTAACCTGTGGAGTTTTCGCATATTATGCTGATGACCATAAAATATTATGCGTATTAACAGCTTGAATGATAGTTGTATACTTCAGAATAACTTGCAGACAGTCAATCAGTGGTCTGTTGATAATAAAATACTTTTAAACATTGGTAAATGAGCGTTTGTTACTTCTGCTAAGATCACCAATTCCACACACTTCTCGTACAATGCAAACAACATCACGGACCACGAACTACTTTGAATTCCCTGACAGGTATTCCTTTGAGTCATTATCACAGAAGAAGATCAACAGCACACCTTTTATTTTTTATATAACTTGGTTAACAATATGGTGGACTCGCCGGTACTATTGTCCCAGGTCAACTTCGTTGTGCTATCTAGGGCCACGCGTTTCACTGCTATCTTTTCTGTGCCCAGATTAAGAACTAACATGTTTTTAAAAACGTCTCTCTCCATTATGGTGGCAAATGTAATAAATATTTTCCATGAATGTTTTTTGTAGGCTAATGACTCCTGGTGCAGTATATCATGTTATTCTTAAGTAGATGTCAATTTACCAGGTCTGAACCAATACGTTTTGTTCCAAATAAAAAAAATAGTTTTTTAAGGGTTAATAATTCACCGACCCAAGGTGGTTTTGCAACTTCTCTAATCCTCCAAAAATTTTGTGAATGAGTATTTTAGAATTGGATATTTATTTTTGTATCTTGAAGAGACCCTTGTAGATTTATACTGTATATCTTATCATCGTTATCTATATTTTTGCTAGATTGTTTAGTATTTTTATTGAAAATAAGAATTTAGAATTATGACCGTTTTCCTGAATAGTGAAGATTAAAAAAATCAATGGAGGGCAAAATGCTCTATTGAGAAAATACACATTCACTATAGTACCTACCCTAAAAGTGAACTGAACATGAAACATAACGTAAAACGTAAACATTGAACGTAATATAAACCTAATAGTTCTAGTTATTATGTCCAACGTCAAAACAATAAGTGTATGTATATTAATAAATACATTTTTTGATAAAAATATTCAATAGTAAAAAATAATTTAGTTATATAATTATTTTAAATATAAATAAATTGGTATGGATTCTAATCAATCTACAATCCGCAGCAAAGCGCTGACAAAAGTTACACGAAGGAAATTAAATCACTTAATAATGATCCAATGAAGTACATAAATTCATAGAACACATTACCTAAGCTACCAATAAATAAAATATTATTCATTACAAACTTATCAAAATTTGAAAACATTCTAACAAATTCATTTGACTATATAGTATTCGTAAAAAATAAGAAATATAAAATAAATAAAAAGTACATAGATAAAATGGATATTTTGTTTAATTATATAATTAGTTATCAAATGATGAAAAAAGAGACTACTGATGATATTTGCATGGCAAATGAAATGTACATCTACATAATTTTTGTGAAACGAGGTGTTTTCATTTTAATTTTAATTGAATTATTTGATATTCACAAGTGCTCAACACTAACTTTCGAAGTTTTTCATATTGTTGACAAGAATTGCTGTGATCAGACCAAAGGCCTTTTTGGATAGGATTCTGTCCTCGGTTAAAGATTATGAGGTTGATAATGAGGATAATAGGATAGTAGGAATATATGCTTTCGATGTTTCCTTAAAAACTTTCCACATCTCCATCTTATCGAAGAACCTAGTAATATTTCTAAGTTATATACACATTTCTCATCTCAAGTATATCTATTATTTTACTATACGTGTCATGAATATTTCGCCAATGATTAACGCCTCGTGTACAATGTTTAATTAACGTGTTTAGTATGCAGCAGTAAAGTTTTAATTTAATTTCAATTATCTTTCGCATAAAATCCTCTTATGCCACACTTTACGCTTTTCCCGTAAAATTAATTCACCTGAACGTCATTGTTCAGCCACACAGCAGAGACTACACAGTCAATGATACCATATTTAATTTAATTAAAACTATGATGGAACATTTTCAGCGTGTATTTACGCTCAGATTGGGGTAAAATATCTCGAACAATGCGAGTTTTAGCATCTGTACTTTAAAAGTTACGCCTAAAAGGACTAGTTCGGAGTGAAGGATTACATTTGAATATGTATGTACAGACGATTACAATACGGATTTCTGGTGTACTTGCAAACATATATTTGTCGTCGATTTGCATACTTATCTTGTTCTCTAGCATATTCGCAGATGCGGGCAAAGGCAGTATTAGATCTCAGATAAAGCTAGTTTTACGCAAGGACAAGCCTGACCAACTTGTCCGTCGACTGACTTAAAAAAGTATATCAGGAACAATGAAATTTTCAAACAGTAAATGTCACAACACACTCATTAATTACCTTCAGTTATTTTGTCCAAGTGCCATTACTTTTTTTTAAACAAATTCCAACAATTACTGAAGTTGGAAGAAACTGGACAAAATTAAGCCCATTTATAAAAGGCACTATGCTGATGTCAAATTCGAAACCAAAATAAATATTGCTTTTGGTTTTGCCTAAATTGGTACTTAAAAAAACATCGGGTGGGTGTTTACTTCGAAGAGTTGGACGTAAACAATTTCATATTTATGATCATAGACCGTGGTACAAGGTCAACTGTTGTTGTACTGATAAGTAGGGGGCGGACATGACCGAGTTAAACTACGATGGACTTACAACGGAGCAAAGAAATAATGTAAACAACTGTGTGTTGTTGACATTATTTTTTAATAGCATTATTCATATGGTGAACTGCAACATATGTTGTTTACTTGAAAAGTTATTGAAAATGACAACAAAAAATGCCCATAAAATAAGGAATTTATGAATAAAATCCTTATCTTCTCGGCCTAGGTACAAGGGTGACGAGTTTTTAAAATTTATTATATTTACCTTATATTTCGCAAGAGAAATAATGTAAATATGTATATACTTACTGTTATTTAGTTTCAATAACGCCTACATTTTTAGTTATCATTTATTTAGATCTAGAACGTTGTTTATGTTACTTTTTCTGATATGAAAATTAATAGTCAATGATCGTTACAGAATGCCAAAATACCTCACGTTCGTCACTTAGCTTTGCTAAAATATACACAGAAATAGTTTTCATGCAGAGAATTTCGATGGTTTACAAAATTTCGTTACATGTTTAAATGACGATGCTCAAAGTATTTCTGAGTGCAAGGAAGTAACACAAATCCCAAATTTAAAAAATCAGTTGTTATTCCTTCAGGAACACTTTGGAAATTTGCCTAAACTAATCACATATTTTGAAAATCGAATCTCAAATTAAAAAATGAGGTGTGGCCACCACACGACTTTCTTATACGCGCATGAGCGTTTCAAACTATACAATTTTAAGATTTTTTTTACACAAAAATTATTCAAAATCCTATTCTAAGTACTTCTATTCTCTTAATAAATCGCTATAGAATGCATACTTTGCAAGATATTCGAAAAAATATATTCTATATCCCTAAGAGTAAAAGTGTTATTTCCGACCCGAATTTTGAAATTTCATATATTCAAAAAATATTGCAAATCTAGCACTCAATACTTTTGTACTCTTGATAAATATATATATAGAATGCATAATTTATATTCGCAAAGAATCGCTATTCAATAAGAGTAAAAGTGGTACTTCCGGTCTGAATTTGGAATTTTTTTTATACAAAAGATATTGAAAATTATGTTTTAAATACTTTTGTACCCGTAACGTACCTGTCTAAAAAGCATGACTTGCGAAATATTCGCAAAAAACTGATTTTCGGTAGGAGTAAAAGACCTACTTCCGGTAGCACCTTCGAAATATAATTGTCCTCAAATTCAATTTTGAATACATATGAATTCTTTATAAATTTGTTTAAACTTAGTAGTTGACGAAATATTGGCAAACTTTGATTTTTTCACTGAAGTAAACTGCTACCTCCGGTCTACCGATTTTACTGAAAAACTAATCAGATCTCAAGAGGGAGAGGGAGATTAGACACGTAAATACAAAATTTGGAATCAATATCTATAGCGGTTTGACCGCTATCGTGGTCATATACACACACACAGACATTGTTTAAAAACCACTTTTTCGGTATCAGGGGACTTCAAAACGTGGACATCTGCAAAAATCTCGAGGTCGAAAATTTCACAATTCTTTTTTAATAGAAATCCAGATTTAATAACATTGCAGCAATTGTGTATGCTAAACTAAATACGTTGAAATAAAAGAATATTTTCAGTGCGCACCTATAACCAGTTGCGATGTATAAAGGACGTTTTTTATCTACAAGGATGTCCTTAATTTATAGAGAACGAGTCTTACACAAGAGAAAATGAAATGTTATTCAATTATATAAATAAAATTAAAACCTCTTTAAAAATACAACATCTCAATAGTGCGCCCATGGGCGATGAGTCATGGCTCGCTCGTGTCCACCCCCTACTGATAAGAGACTGATGTTGGTCGGTGGGCGTGTACGAATCTTAAAGCAAAATATATGATCCCGGCAAAAGGTCGAAGCATTTGCGAAACATCTGGAAAATACATTCAAACCCAATGAAATAAAGAGTAATTTGATATTACGTAATATACAGAATAATGACTACGAAGAAATAAGACCAGTTACGCCACAAGAAATCTCTTGTGAAAGTAAAAACAATATAAATCCTAAGAAGGCTCCAGGGAAAAAACAATATAAATCCTAAGAAGGCTCCAGGTTAAGACTTAATAGCAGACAAAATCATAAAACAACTACCCAAGAAAGCTACTGTTATGCTTACTTTATAGTTAATGCAGCTTTCAGACTAAAACATGTGCCAAGGGGTTGGAAGATCGTAGAGGTAATAATGCTACAAAAGCCAGGTAAACCGCCGAACGACACGTTAAATCGTACAGACCTATATTACTATTACCGATTATCTCTAAACTATTCGAGAAACTGTTATTGGAAATTATCGTAAGAAAACGAATGATTCCGAATCACCAGATCGGATTTAGACAAAGACATTGTACTATTGATCAAGTACACCGAATTAGTGATGTCATAAAAAAGCACTAGAAGACAAACTTATATGCTCAACTATCTTTTTAGATATGGCTCAAGCCTTTGATAGGGACTGGCAAGAAGGCCTAACTGGAAATTGAACAAATTCTTACGCAATGCATATGCTGAACTTGTGCATTTTATATTTCTAGCAGATTCTTTAGAATGAAAATAAAAGAAGAGCAATCGGGGTTGAAGAGGATTAAGGCTGGAGTTCCACAGGGAACTGTCCTGAGACCGGTCTTCTATTTGCTTTATACGTAGATAATAATATGCAAACGGCAAGACCTAAATTGCAAAGAGCGTGTGATATGATTTCGAAGTGGACTAACGACTGGAAAATAAAACTTAATGAACTAAAGTCAACTCATATAAACTTTACCAACAGGAACATAATAGATATAAGACGTATCATTATAAATGGTAACACTGCCGTTTATGAGAATTCACCAAATATCTAGATATGACGCTTGACATTAAACTGAGAAAGAAGAAGCATGTCAAGAAGAAAAGAACTGAGCTGGATCTTACGTATAGAAAACCTTACTGGCTATTGGGATGTAACTCACAACTTTCGCTGTACACCAAAATATTGATTTAAACCAAGTCCTGAAACCAGTCTGGGTGTATGGCATACGACTTTGTGGTTGTGCCAAACCGTGTCATCTTAAAAATATACAAAGATACCAGAACAAAGTCATATGCAATATGGTCGATGCACCGTGGTCTGTTAGAAATAGTGACATACGTAGAGATCTTGGAATTAGGCATGTAGCCAGCGAAATAAGAAGATCTGCCGCCAAACACGTGGTAAGATTGCATGGTCATACTAATATCGAAGCAATCAGTCTCCTTGATGACCAAAATTTAAACAGAAGGCTGAATAGGGTTAAGTCACACGATCTAGTTTAGTATAGTGTGAAGTGTTGCAGTGCTCAGTGAATAGCAGAGTACAATGTATTTGTTCCTACAAAATAGAATTACCTAAAAGACGTCTTTGGGTGAATTTTAGATTTTAAATTTGTTTAGGTTAAGATATGTCAAAGTTAAATCAATGATTGGTCTTAGACCAGGTATATTAACTAGAAAAAAAATGAGGTGTAGCCACCACACGACTTTCTTATACGTATGAGCGTTTCAAACTATACAATTTTAATAATTTTTTTATACAAAACTTATCAAAATCCTATTCTAAGTACTTTCATTCTCTTAATAAATCGCTATAGAATGCATACTTTGCAAGATATTCGAAAAAAAGTGCTACTCGCTAAGAGTAAAAGTGCCACTTCCAGTCCGAATTTTGAAATTTCATATATACAAAAAACATTGCAAATTCAACTCTAAATACTTTTGTACTCTTCATAAATATATATAGAATGCATAATTTATGACATATCTGCAAAAAATCGCTATTCGGTAAGAGTAAAAGTGGTACTTCCGGTCCGAATTTTGAAATTTTTTTTATACAAAAGATATTTAAAATTATAATTCAAATACTTTTATACTCATAATGTACCTGCCTAGAAAGCATGACTTGCGAGATATTCGCAAAAAACTGATTTTCGATAAGAGTAAAAGACCTACTTCCGGTTGGAATTTCGAAAAACCTCTTTAAAATAATTTGTCTCAAATTTAATTTTGAGTACATTTCAATTCTTTATAAATTTGTTTAAACTTAATAATTGACGAAATATTGGCAAAATTCGAATTTTTCACTGAAGTAAACTGCTACTTCCGGTCTACCGATTTTACTGAAAAACTAATCAGATCTCAAGAGGGAGATTATACACGTAAATACAAAATTTGGAATTGATATCTACAGCGGTTTGACCGCTATCGTGGTCACACACACACAGACAGACAGACATTTTTTAAAAACCACTTTTTCGGTATCAGGGGACTTCAAAACGTGGACATCTCCAAAAATCTCGAGGTCGAAAATTTTCATCATCACAATACTTCCTTATACTACGTATAAGAAAGTAAAAAATTAGAACAAACATTAAATTACTCGTAGCCAATACATTAAAGGAACGTATAAAACTAATCTAAGCTCGCATCTTGACTTAGAGGCTTCCCTGACAAATATTCAAATTAACAATAACAGGAAGATAGCCTGCCAATTCTTACCTTCTGTCAGAAGATTCTCGATTTATTGGGCACAACAATCAACTTCACCACATGACATAGAATGCCGACCCATACGCTAAATGACCCTCGAGTGACAAAATACAGATAGATGATAACGCAAAAATGGGTCAATTTCAAAAAAAAAACATTGTAGTGCAGACATGTATTTCTGATTTATGTTATGTATGTCTTGTCAATAGGGTACAGCTAAAAAAGTGTGTGTTGACTGAATAATATATGCAATATAAAGTCTTATCGTCAATAAAATGTTACTGAATATATGGCATTTACACAAGACAGCTGTGGACGCTGTAGACATGACACTATTTTCTGTCCTTTGTTTTCATACTTTGGTTTGGTATTCCTAAACTATCTTACTTCTTTTATATATGTCTCAGAATATCTGTTCCTTTGACCCGTTGTTCGACTTTGTGGTTCATTAGCCTTCACAGTTCATCTCTATTACGTTTTAAGTCATATATTCTTCCTAATACTTTCCTTTCAAATACTCTTAGCATTTCTTCGTCTCGTTTCATGAGTACCATTGTCTTTAATGCGCACGTTACTATTTGTCTTATAATTGCCATGTAGATTTCCATTTTTGTATAAAATCTCTTGTTTCCGTACTTCAGTAGCTTCATGTTGCTGTGTCCCTTGATTCGTTTCTTGTAACCGATGTGTTGTTTCGGTGGACTTGTTAGTGTTTGTGTTGATTGTTGTTCCCAGGTATTTAGAGGTGTTCTACTCTGTCGAAGTGATAGCTTCCGATTTGTATACTCTGTCTGCTTGGGTAAGTTGATCCATTGCTCATCACGTACTTATTTTTCCATTAATATGTCAGCGTCTATCTGCTACCGCTTCCACGATTTTTCTGAATGTCTCTTTCTAGTTTCATTCGTCTCTGGCTATTATGATCAAATCGTCCTCATATGCTATAATCTGCTCTAATTTATTTTTAATATTCCCTGTTACTTCCGCTCGTTTGATTAGTCCTAAGTAAGGCTGTTGAAAAAAAAACTCTTTGTTTTTATATCAAAGGCTTTCGATGTTCCTTCTTGTGTTAAGATTGCTGCTTGTGAATGAGACAATTTGTTTTCATAAATCTTAAGTTTTTTAGTATTTCTATGTCTTCTGTGTCCTTCAGCATCATTTCTCTATTTAGGTAATCAAATGATTGCCGGAAGTCTATCAATAGCATACGAAAGGTGAAGTTATACTCACTGCGAATTCGAAATAAGCAATATAAATTTATCCTAAAACCCAGTTTATAATTTTGCCCATCAGTGTAACGAATAGAATGACTTCAGTAATTATTTATAAACCAGCTAATAACTTAATAGTTACAAATCTATTTTATTTTATGAAAATATACTTAATTTCAGAAATGATAAACATTTTATCAACCTATGATATATATGATGTCTAAATTGCGAAATTATATCAACGTTATAATTTAGATATATGTATTATCCGCATGACACATTACACATTACAGCACCGAATACATAATTTATCATTCGCATTGCCGATATACTAATTCCTGACAATTTTTGAAAAAGATTAATACTTTATTAGCCCGCAGGATTTCGTATGTCTTTTTCGAGCCTCTCATCGAATCATAAATGATGCATGAACCGCCTTTGAATTGCGGGCATCCCTGTCATGGAACTCATATTTTCTTTGAATTTTTAAGACGCCAAGACGCAAGTCTATGGCGTGTTTTTCCCCAATTTCGACAAGATGACAAGCATCACCGAAAGAGAAGAGGGTAAAAACATGCCTTATTCATACTGCTCTACTTATGAGAGGCATAAAAAAATATCCATTGGTTATATTGGGGATATATATATTTAAAACGAATGTAGAACGTTTAAAATTGTGAATATTAGATATGTCGACAAACTATTTTCTTCGACGCTTTCACAATTATTAAAATTATATATAAGAATTAATTAGTTAGAATGAAATACTACGAAAACCATAAGTATTCGAACGACTAAATAGATTAAATGCTAATTGTAAATGAAGCACACTATCGACTATTCAATATAATAAAACTAAAACTGCACGTAAAGATGATATTAGTGAAAGGAAAAGATTGGAACATTTCTTTTACGTTAATAAGCCGTAATGTACCAGTTCGTACCAGGTAAATATTGATGTTTTCCTTTTATATTATATATAATTAATACTACAAATTACAATGCGATACGATTTGTTTAAAATACGAGACTTCATTCATTTTGTGAGTTGTATATACCGGTTGTGTCAAATAGCATTAGCCATAGGAAATCAATGTATACGTATATACGATGTATACGTTGGCGACATTGGGACAGCAGTCGGTACCAAGTTGGCATACATATACATACTGCTATGATATTAGTACAATTGTTATAGGGTTGCCACGATCTAGCTCATAAAACAAAATTCTCTCTCTCTCAGGTTCCCTCGGCGAAACTGTACAATGTTCACGTCAGGAATCGTGATCTTAGGAAACAGTATAAAAAAAACAACAAATTACTTGAAGACAAAAAAATGAAATAACTAATTAATTATCTTTTCTAAAATCTTTAATAAAATAGAAAAACAAATCAGAAATAATTATTTATTATAAAAAAACAAAAAAAAAAAAACTTTCATTAACAAATTCTCAAGAAAAAATCCTACCCACTAATTGACCAGATAGGATAAAAAAAACTTGTACTGACAAACGCGACAAAATGTACCTAATTAAATACTTAAAATAAATAAATTAAATACCTATAATTAAAATACATCAAATTATAGCAAACTGATACAGTAAAGAAAATTATCTACTTTAATAGCTTCTCAATAAATATAAAATATTCTCAAACACGTGCAGGAAACAAAATGACGGCTACGAGTCTACTTTTTACAATATCAAAATTTTCTCTTATTATTATTATAAAGAATGCATTCCCTTTCTTAAAAGTAAATACTTAACTTGCATAACAGCAATAAAACTACTTCACAAACTTGATTAAATCTTGGCTCCGTAAAATAATGAAATTATAACAATTTTTATTCAAACATCATATCTTTAATACAACTGTACTTGACGAGAGACCAAAATTTAATGTCTTCATATATCACACGGCAGGACAAGTGAAAGTCACATATCCCTACCACGTCTAAAACTTCGCACATGTATACAATATTAAAATATCAAGTTGAAAAGCGTAAATAATCTTCAGGCATCTTTTCTTTTAAATTCAAATAACAAAATAAATATTAATATACACAGATTACCAAAAGACTACTATACCTCCCAAATTCTTAAACAGAAACCAAAATACAGTGTGTACCAAAACATTTGCTCCACAGAAAAATAAATTTGCAGTAAATCAATTTATTTAATTTTACTAATCCATGATATAAAAAAACCATAGCAATACGTATACATCGTACATACGTATGCATGAGAGTCCCTATGGCTAATGCTATTTGACACAACCGGTATATGTTTGCAGCAGAACAGCAGATTTAATGTATGTAATGACTATACATCGAGCGTGCCAGGTTTGAATTACGACGGAACAAAGAAGTAATGTAAACAACACGCAGTTACTGAATAGCACTATTCATATGGTGAACTGCAACATATGTTGTTGACGCGAAAAGACAACAAAAAAAGTGCATTTTACTCCTAAAATTTCTTTCTTCATCGGCGAAGGTAGAAGGGTGACGAGTTTTTAAAATTTATTATATTTACCTTATATTTCGTAAGATAAATAAAGTTATATATGTATATACCTATTCATACTTATGTTAGTTTTGTTTTTTCATTGTTTTGACTGTTAATTACAAATTTCGTAATTTTTGTAATAGTTCCTGTTTAATACCGTTTCATTGAATCTATTTCTCCCAATTATCTGGACGTAAGTGTGCACTAGATTTCGTTAAGTTTCAATAACATACGCATACATTTTTACTTATCATTTATTTAGATCTAAAACATTGTTTATGTTAATATGATATGGAAGAACGTCGAGAATGGCATCGTGAAACAATGGCGAGTTGGATTAAGGGTCATACTGATTGCATGTCCATTGTCAGTGATTCCCAAATTTATTGCAAAGTCTGTAAAATATCATTACAGAATGTCCAAAAATCGCACGTACAACGTCACTTAGCATCGCTAAAACATACATAAAAATACTTTTATTTGTTAGTGACAGTGCCGCATATATGTTGAAAACAGCCAGACTATTAAAGGAAACATATCCTTATATGTTGCATATTACTTGTGTAGCACATGCTCTCCACAGAATCTGTGAATATATCAGAGACAGGTATCCGGAAGTTGATAGACTTGTATCCGCTTTTAAAAGTTTTCAGAAAAGCACCATCGAGAGTAGCTCTTTACAGGGAAAACTTTCATCTTTGTCACTGCCTCCCTTGCCAGTAATAACTCGATGGAAACCATAGTTGGAGCTACTAGTTTTTATGCAGAGAATTTCGATAGTTTACAAAATTTCGTTATTCCTTCAGGAACACTTTGGAAATTTGCCTAAACTAATCACATATTTTGAAAATCTAAATCTCAAATTAAAAGATGGATTAACCATATTAGATGTGGCTATTAATAATTTCAAAAGTATTCCAAGTGACTTCGGATGTGACCTTCGGCAAAAGTTAGATGCAGTTTTTAATAGAAATCCCGATTGAATAACAACGCGGCATGTGCGTATGGGTACAATGACACAAAATCTAACTGCTAAATACGCTGAATAAAATAATATTTCCAGTACGCACCTATAACCAGTTGCGAGAAAAGACGTTTTCACAAGGATGTACTTCATTCAAAAAGAACAAATCTTACAGAAGAGAACCTTGAGAAAGTATTGCTAGTAAATATTAATACTCCTTTACTCGACTTGAACTACAAAATGAACAAATAATAAGGTATTTTGTATTTTATAGATCACCACCCACTTGTTTCCCAATTATATAGATAGATTGACATATTGAAATATGAAAAATAATTTAGAACTTGCTCTAGAAAAATTAGAATTATTAATGAACAAAATTAACCAATTTAATAAACGTTAAAAGTGCAGGTAAATGTAAAGAAATGCTAAATTTAAATAAAATATAATATACCTACATATAAAAATTTCCATTTCAAATCATCTGTTACCTAGGGCTAAACATTTTGATAAAGCTGAACAAGTGCATTAACAATGGTCAGAGTCGCAACAAAGACCATTTGCATTTTATTTTTCTGCCAAATAAAGCTATTTTTGGTTTCTAATATACAAATAAGCAGTATCAAAAAAAATATATAACTCGGAAAACATAAATTCTGAAAAAATTACCAACACGAAAAGTCATCCTGATGAATAATTCATTTCACATTATATTACAGTTAGGCTCTTCAGAGAGCCACGTCAGAGATATATCCAAACTTTGTATTTAAATGTGCTTAATCTACAGATAACAGGGGACAAGAACTTGCGAAAACAAAGTATATACCGAACCGAACCCGAAGCATGACAAACTTGATCGTTTAAATGCTCATCTCCAGATACTACATGACAACAATTTACGGGATCATAATATTTTGCATACAAAATATTTCCCTTTCAATCCAGTAAACTTCATAATACGGGCAAATAATCAATTTTTGTTAGTCAAATTTTTGCGACACTGTTGAATATTGTTCGAATTGATGAAACATTAATTTTCTACAAAAGATTAGTTCTATCGGTTAAGGGGAAAACTATTCTAAACAGTAATCCTCTAGTGGAGATGCCTTAAAATATGCTTTAATGAATGGAAAACGGGAATAAATTACAAAACAACACCATCAATTCAATACTTTATAATAAATTTGAAATAACTGTATTAGTTTTGTCGAAAATTATACCTGGGAAGCTTATTGTCAAATCCACAGTAAACCTAATATACTGTAATGCTTAGTTCTTTCAAATAGTAAGTAAATATGTTTACATATAAAAAAAACTACGTACCGAGGTTTAAGCAAAAAAAAATATAATTGATGTATTTGTATAACTTACTCACTTTACCAAATAATTTACAGCAAAATTTATACTACAATTGTATACGTGATTATGGGCAAATCCCATATTGCTTTGTATATTCAAGAAAATTAAAATATATTAAATCATAAGTTCTATGCTATCAAAGCGCAAACAAATATTACATATGATTTTTCGTCAAATTCGTGCGATGTGTCTCTCAAGCCTACCTTCATCAACGAGCGTTATATACAGAATACTTTCGATGTATGAACTAAGATTTATGCGAAGATGTAATCAGAGATACATCCTCTGGACACTTCCTCGTGAACTCGGCGGAAGAAAGTACTTTTAATTCAATCGTAGATTTCGCTTGAAATGATCCAAGATATACAATTGGCATTGTCTCCATCACAATAGATACTGTTAGAAGAAATAGCGGGACATATTGGACAGCAAATGTTCTCATTTTTCACGCAGCGAAAAGGAAGTCCACAAATATAATAACATAGAGATAACAGCAGGAAATAACGTCTTCACAATAGCATTAAAGGTAGAGATTATACAATGAAATTCCTATAAGTTGTAAAGGTAGCAGTAATGATAATAAATGAAGTAGTAAACAGTTGAAAAACAAACATGTTTTATTGAAGCAAATTTGTAATTAATGTCGATTATTTATAATGAATATATTGTACGTATGTTGAGAGCAATAACCTCATTAGTGGCGAGATATAAACGTAGGATTTCTATATTAAGAAATAAGTCAAACTTCATGAAAAGTTATAACCCACAAAGAAGTTTACCCTGCCGTCAGAAAATCATCGTGCATGAGTTTCACGCATGAAGTATTTCCCTTAGTCTGTTTTTGTATATTTTTACTTCTTTGTTCAAGTTAACGCAGGTATTTAAATTACGTTAATATCAAAATATATTTTTTCTTCCTTCTCACTGATACATTTCATTAGCAAAATTTTTCTAAACTGCCGCTTAGATATGACGAACACACGACATGGAGTTCCTTTGACACTTACTCTTGCCTTAGCTACCAAGCGGAGTATATTCAAGTAGTTTATATCATACATAAAGTAATGCAAAGAGCATCACAATACCACTCTTCAAGAAGGGAGAAAGATCGGATCCGGAAAACTACCGAGGAATAACACTGTTAAATACCTCAATGAAGCTTTTCACACGCATACTGGGTCACCATATATTAAAGGATACCACACTAAGTGAAGAACAACAGGGCTTTCGAAGGAACCGCTCGACGGTCGATGCGGTATTCATCGTTAGACAGGTAATTGAAAAAGCCATAGAGTACAACAAACCAGCGTATATATGTTTTGTGGATTTAACGAAGGCATATGACAGGATACAACTGGAGGATGTTGTTGATGAACTGAGGCGAAGGAAAGTCCACCCAACCATAGTAGAAACGATCAAACAACTTAATAAAGCCAACACCACCGTAATTAAAACAAGAACAGCTACGACCGAAGAAATAAAAGTCAATGCAGGGGTCAGACAGGGGGATAGCCTCAGCCCACTGCTTTTCAATATGATAATGGATAAGATAATTGAAGGCGTACGGAAGATTAATTATGGCTATAAAATGGGAAACAAATTCATAAAAATACTCTGCTATGCGGATGACGCGGTGTTGTTTGCGGAGGACGAAGATGGATTGCAGTGGTTACTACAAACATTCAACATAGAAGGGAAGAAGTGTAATATGGAAATATCGACATCCAAAACGAAAAGCATGGTAATAGCCAGGGAACCGCGACGATGCAAGCTTCAAGTGAACGAGAGGAACATCCAACAAGTGTTCGAATTCAACTATCTGGGCACCATTATCTTGCCATACGGGAGCTTGAAAGAGAGCGTAAGACACCAAATGAACAAAGCAACGAGAATAGCGGGCGGACTGAGGGACATCATTTGGAAAAATAAAAGTATGTCAACAGAGAGCAAAGTAAGGATTTGCAAAACATGCGTGACGACATACACAGCCGAAACAAGAGCGGACACGGCGGAAACGAAAAGAATGGCACGTGCAAGTGAAATGAGGGTACTAAGGGCAATAACGGGGAACACACTTAGAGACCAGAGGAGGAGTGAGGAGATCAGAGAGGAGTGTCAAGTGGAGGATGTAGTGAGATGGAGTCGCGAGAGGAGGAGATTTTGGAATGAACATGTGTCGCGCATGACTAGTGATAGAATGGCAAGGATTGCAAGGGATGGAAAACCAGCGTCCACACGACCCCCAGGAAGACCACCAAAGAGATGGAGGGATAGTTGGACATCAATATCGCAAGAACGGGAAGAGAGGAATGGGAATGGGTGAAACAAGCTGTTAGCTTTCGTGAAGAAGAAGAAGAAGAAGAAGATAAAGTAATGGAACTCTTAGAAGTGATAATTATAATAATTATTATAAGTATCCACACCAAATTATAATTTCATTTTCAACAGCTTATATTTTAAATTTAGAATTAATACTTTTATAGCGTAATTTCTGGTCCTTTTATTTTTATTTGAAGTTAGACTCCTAATTTGAGTTAGAATTCCGTATTACTTGTTTGATTATTATTCATTTGCTTCCCGTACTTTCGCACCATCGTCCGTTGAAAATTCCATCATTATTACGTGGCTATTACCCCAGAAAAATGTATAATGCTGGTGAAACGGGATGGCTTTTTCGTGCTTCGTCTAATAAGACATTTGCATTTAAAGGTGAGAAGTGCGCAGGTGTAAAATGGATAAAAATTGCTTGTAGGAAAATATGCCAGACCTTGTCTTTGAAACAATGAACTGGCATCAAACAAAATCAAAATCTCGGGACACATTTAAAACACTTTCTTTATTGATGAAATCTATTTTTCCAACCTAGCGATATCTGTGTTGAATTTGAAAAAGCAATACATAGCGCAATTATGTATATTTGGCCTAGTTTAAAAACCAGTGGCTGTAGATTTCACCTACACCAAGCATGATATAGAAAAATTCAATATATCGAACATTATAAAAATAATAATGCAGAAATAGAAAATTGGCTGAACCTCACCTTTGGTTTGACATACCTACAACCAGAAAACGTTGCGGACTGCTTCTTTTTTGATTTAATGGCCTCTAAGCCAAACAGTACAGTGCTAGATATAGCGGAACATGTACTATGTACTGATATCTGGATTGAAGGACCAACACCCATTTATAAATCAAATCATTAGCAATATTCAATGTTCAACAAGATAATCCAATATATATGACTTTGGATAGTTGCTTTTCTCTAGAAAAAACCTCAAGGAAAAATTTTTTTTTGAAGTTACAAATTTTTACCGAACATCGATTTTTTTCAATTACATTAAAATCAGTACAATTTAGAAATATCAAAGTAGCGTCAACACGTCTTTAATTATCGAATTCAATTTAAGGAAAATGTATACGTCACACTAAATTAAAGTTTTTCTACTCCCATACTTTAATTGTATTATTAGATATGCCGAACCTGTACTTTAATGATGTCCATTACGATACAGATTTTCATTATGATACAAGTGTATATCCAATAGGAATACAGATTTTTCATTACGATACAAGTTTATATCCAATAGGAATGCGACATTCCAATACTCAATATGGCGACTGCATATCTGACAGATATACAAATTAAATAAATGTGACAGTTCTCTGCAATTTCCAAGTAAGTACTTAAAATTTGTGCTTTTCTGAAAATATAAACGGTAAAAATGAGGGATAATGACAGTGAAATGTAAAATTTGAGTCCACCAGAAATTATGGAACAAGCCTTAGTAACCACAAACAATTTATTACCAGCTAAATTTGCAAAGGTGCATGGAAAATTTTAACCTCAATTTATGAAATGGAATGTTCAAAAAATAATGTTTTATTATGGGGTCGTAGAAAAAATAGTGTATGCAAATCGCATTTAATGGCTATTAAGACACTTGTATTCGCCTTCGGCTCGTATTGTAATTTTCATTCTCGTGTCTTAATAGCTATCATTAAATGCTCATTGTATAATATACTATTAGAGAAACGCAAATGGGTATACTTAACATTAAAAATAACTGTCAATCAACGTTGAATTAAAAGTTGTAAATTTAATGGAAAACATGTCAATTTATAAGTGATAAGTGTGAAGAAGATATAGTATACTTGGTGAGAGATGCCGATAAAGAAGAAAAGTATTTGGAGCTTAGGTACATTTCTTTCAGTTACGATTTGTAAATTACAAGAAAAATAATATTTCAAAAGATTCAATACACAAAATCGTCATACACACACGCATGTATATGAAGCGAGATTCAGAAATAAAGATGTGAAGGAAAAGAAATAGAGCAACAGAATTCTGAAAGTGCAACAAACAGTTTGTATCGCTCTCACAGAACACGAGGACGTGAAATTATGTCTACATCGATAAATTTAATTATTACTCGCCGAGAAGAAGTGAGCGAGACAGAAAGATAACGAGAACGACGAGATGTTAAAAAAGAAAGGTAGCGCGCAGAGGAAAATCGATCCCATTTTCCAAAAGGGAAAACCCTGTGTTATACAATTCAGTAGTTCTATGTTATATGTGACCAGTCGACGCCGACGGAGAGAAGAGAAATTTAATCCCAACAGTCGTCTGTAAGAGGCTGCGAATGAGAGAAGGGGATGGAAGAAATTTCTCTGGCGCATAATTCACGGACATAAGTGGTATTGATGTATCCGAGAATGTGCAAGTTATTACAGTTGAGTATTGCTACTACTGTTTACTGTTGGTGTACGCAGTTCAATTACTTTTTTTGGTGTTATAAAGTAAAACGATATCCCAGAACCAGCAAAGAAATTTTTCTAATATTTACGTGAAAGATGACGGTGTCCTAATTAAAACTGGTCATGTATTTAATACGCAAATTTATTCCATTTAAGAATTCAAGTAACGCATGCAAAAAGGAAAACATAAATTCAATATCCAGGAAATGGTGGTCAATTTTTGTCTATTATTAATCCTTGGGAACTTGCTAAGAGAAAAACAACTAATGAGATATAAGTTTATACACATAGAAACAAGATAAAAGTCTATTGATATAAACAAACAAAGTATAACGTACTTTAAAATAAAATGTAAATTAATTGCAAATGGGTATAAAACAGCAACTCACTATACCTTGTCTCAGAATAAGAAGGAGTGATTCAAATATCGCGCCAAAATGGCGTATATTTTTAATGTATTTCATTGGTTCTTGCTTAGGCAAGTTTAACATGGGAAAATAAGTTTGACAAAACGTCATTTTATGTTTAAAGCCAAGCCATAACCTAGTCTCTTACATTTTTACTTTGGTTTATTATACTTTATTATGTTACTAAATAAAAGCCGTACTTTTATGTATATACAACATGAACATGAGAGATCAGACGGCTTAAGACCTAAGGAACAAGTGATCAGGCATTTCAAACTTTGAATTTGCTGAATCTGTCAAAAATACTGTACCACAGTGCAAAAATCAAACGTCCAACACTGAATATCATTGCAAAAATAACTATAGATGAATCCACACCAAAAATGAACTGAACAGGTCACACAGATTCTTGAATTGACTCATTTATTTCAAGTATGTGTTAATTAAATACTAATTATATTACCACATATTCACATACATGTTATATTTCAGATATGTCAAACGTAATAAGAAACCTGTACTAATAGAAAAGGGTGAAAATATCTGGTGCAGAATACCTGGGAAAAAGTTTGGATTGCCACAAGTATAATGAGTGCACGACAAGCTTTTTTGATAACCTGTAGGCTTAAAAAGCCATACTGATAAAGATAGGCAATTATCAATACTTCATATAGGATCTGAATTGATACATAAGGTGAAGTTGCTTCAGAAAAATCCCCTTTCAGAATATCACTTGTACGAAAACTTTTGACAGAAGCAATTACAAATTGAAAAAATTGTGCCGACCATGTATATTTTTAATCTTTTTAACATGATGTGAACACTAAATTATTGTTAATTTCCATTATATAATAGAAATAAAAAATAAAAATTTGTTATACTTTATAAGATAATGTAAATTATTCAATAAAAATGTTTCTATATATTTTCAAAATACATACATTTTAATAAGGAATAATAATTAGTAATGTGTAGGTATATGTAATTATCTTTGCAGGTCGTGTAAACAACTTCAGCCGATATAATTTTCTATTTATTACTGTTGTATATGAGATCCACATTTTCAAGAGTAGTTGCCTGAATTTACCTCCTCAAGGTTTGTAGCAGTAATACGAATGATTTATCTGTACAAATTCTTTATTGATATTTAAAATTGAAACTAATAAGCAAAACTTTTTCTGCAAGTTCTTAAGGACGTTTTGATAAAAGATAAATGGTTTGATTCGTTCTTGCTCTCTGATACAAATATTTAATAATAAATAGAGTTGATTCACAATTTTCATGTTGATATAGCACATTCACTAAAATGTGCAGTAATTATGTATTTATAATGGCAATCCTTCTCAAAACGCTCAGGACAAAGTGCACTCCTTTCATTTGTGAATTGATCCAATCAATATCTTTATGCATAGATTCTTCTAATGATTTTATTTTGAAAAAGTAGAACCAACAGATTTGAATGTTAAGAGATTTATATTCATCAAATTATAGATGTATGCTTTGAATGTTAAGAGATTTATATTCATCAAATTATAGATGTATGTACATGCTTGTGTTTATAACTTTACTCTCCTGTTGCAAATTGCCTTGTACTCGTATTGATGCTTCGATTGGTAGAATGAAAAGCTGCACATCCATCTATTTTAACCAAAGTAGTAAATGACACACAAAACAGCTTAATCCTAGTTAGAAATAATACAGTTCTTCTAACCTCAATTGTCATGATGTCATATCAAATTGAATACTAAATTTTAAGCTATATGGTCCATGTTTTGGCGGGATATTTGAATCACTCCTTCTTATTCTGAGATAGGGTATAGTTGTATATCATAATAAATAAATTTTAAGATAATCCAATCTTATGTAAACTTCCTAAAATTTGTTATGTATATGCTTCACACAGATCAATAATATACATTTACACGTTGCTACTTCAACGGAACATCATCTAAGTCTAATTTCCTGGCTTCTGGAATAAAAGAACACCGTCGTCTCTTCTCCTGATGGTAGCGTTTCATTCACTATTCCTGGTGACAAGCTCAGAGCTGTCTAGTTATCAGCAACCGCAAATGAACTAACTAACACACGTTGCTACCTGATTTAACAAGGCAAATAAAATAAACACATGTACAACTAATTCAATGGCAAATATTCAATAATCCCTAAGAAGTCGGGATAATATTACTTTATTAATATGATCAGCTCATTAAAAGAGGCCTATTCCTACACATTAGCCCATTTCACTTAACTGGTATTAATGGTCAGCCAGCCAGTCAAATTAACTGAAATGGTAGAAGTTTAATGATTGAAGGTAGTGTCCAAGCCTTCATTCCACCTATTAATGATTGGCATAATATTAATTATGTTGTCTCCATCTATTGGCGCACGGGCACAGTAACTACGCTGTTTACTATCAATATTCCTACACATGTATGACATCCGAGAAGAGGAATAAATAATACAAAGGAAAACAATTACTGTCTAAATGTAGGCTATCAACTTATTTTATTTCAATTAGATAAAACTAGCTTAAAATTTCTCAGTTATCAGCATCAAAACTGTCCGACGTATCTCTTTCTGATATGTTTCATATGATATATATCTACAACCATTATAAACGAGTGTATCAATAAATGAATTTATTATTATTATTATAACTATATCCCTTCTATATTATATTATATAATAAATTAAAAAAATACCTAATATTAACCATAATCGACAAAATACTTAAGAAGTGACAATTAACAAAAAAAAAATACTTGTGATACACATTACGATATAATAAATCGCAATCGTCAAGCATCTTGGCTTTATAATTCATATAATACTCTAGAATAATAGTAAAATATCGTCATAATTCTCATTATATACGTAAGTATGTATAGGTAGAATAGTATATTACATACCAAGGTTGAGAAGATGACTATTATTGCCCGAGTGGCGAGATTAAATTCCGAGGCGCAAAGCGCCGAGGAATTTAAGCCACAAGGGCAATAATAGTCTTCTCAACCGTAGTATGTATACTATTTTTTGTACCAGTAGTCTAATTGGACCTTAAAACCTTAACAATTATGAATAAATTTACTCATATATGTAAGAATGCCCTTGTAATAAAACTTCATGTAAACAAATAAGTAGGCTATATTTTGATGTTTACAAATAAGTTTTGACGTAAATGCTGAAACTAAAAGTCAAGTATTTTTTAGATTATTTTTCATTCCATTTATAATGTCTAAAGAGTTTAGATGTACACCACCTGAAATGCGCGAGATTGCAGAATAGGCAGCTGAGAACTTGCTTCCGCATAAATCTAATCACAATCACTTATACATGAAAACATTTACAGAATTTAAAAAATGGTATAATTCCAAATATACAGTAGTAACTTCTGAAAACGTACTTCTGGCTTATTTTCATGAATATTCAAAAAATAAAAAAGCCTCGACTTTATGGGCGCAATATTCAATGTTGAAAGCTACACTTGGCCTAAAAGAGAATATTAACATATCAAAATATTTTAAATTAGTTGCCTTTTTAAAAAGAAAAACTTAAAATTATAAGCCCAAAAAATCATTAGTATTTACTCGAGGAAATTATAAAATTCTTTACTGAGGTACCCGACATATGTTACATTGCAACTAAGATAGTATGTTTATATATTAATACTTTGAAATTATTGATAATTTATATCTCTGTAGACTGGTCTTGTAATTGGTGTTGCTGGTGCATGCCGAAGGATGATTTGTGTAATTTATTAATTTCTGATGTCATCATGAGAGATAATTTAATTGTTATTCACATCCACAATAGCAAAAATGGTACGTCTCAAAAGTTTGTAATAATGGAACCACTTTGTAGCTAAAGGTTATATCGAAGATTCCCTAGTAAATAAAAAAAATATAGAATGTATGTTACAAGATCTACCTACATCTACTTACGCAACCACACCTGCAATATATACAGGAATTTTCAATATGAATTAAATAATTATTTGCATCTGTAATAGTTAGGTGATATATTGATTCCATATTATACTATCATACATATTTTATGTATTAATAGACAAATGCTTTTTTTTTCATGTAAACAACAAAGTATTGTTAGAAAATATAAAATTAATAGCAATTGCTAAATAAACGTATATTATAATTCTGGTATTGTTAACCTAAAATTGTGCCTCAAATAGAGTTATTTATTTTGACGGTTCACAACTTGACATACTACTACTACTACAAGCATGAGTGCATGGTTGCGGCATTCGTTTTATTTGTTTTCATTATTTCCCTAGGTCAATAATGGCGTCATTATTTACCTCTTATTAGTTCCAGGTCGTGAAATGTCATTTCGTGGCGCTTTGTTACGTGTAAAAATGCTATGATTTTTTACTACTGGTACAAAAAATTAATTTACCTTATAATACTACTAGAGAAAGAGGCATAAAATTTGGACGATGCTGTTTCTTCATCATATGATTACTGAAATGTTATTGCCATTATTTGTACAGTAGATACGAGGGCGATTCAAATATGAACCGGATTTTTGTTTTAGAACATTTATTGGTACAGTAAATAAAACTTTGAATACACCTTATTTTTGTATATAATCTCATTTTTATTCACACATTTTCCCCACATTTTTCCCACCGAATCGGAAGTTTTTTAATTTCGTCATCAAAGAATGAATCTGGTCGCGTCTGTAACCAAATGCGCACGAACGTTTCCACACTTTTGTCGTCGTCAAAGTGATGACCTCCCAGTTCTTCTTTGAGTGGCCCAAACATGTGGTAGTCACACGGCAAAGAAAAGCGAGCAAAAACTTAATATCTGGAATGTAGTACACCAAGAGAATATCTACCATAGCTACATACGCAGCTGCTGTGCAATGTTAATAGTGGGTTTTTCCAGATTTCAATGCGCAATTTTCTATTCCAAGTTGGTTTTGTTTTTAATCCTTTTCCTACGATGAAATTTTAACAGGTTAATTTTTGGCCAGAAAATATGCAATACTCCGATGATTATATTACGAGACAGGCATAAAATGGTTTACAAAAAATCGAATTAAACACGTTGGCCTATAATGTTACTAAACGTATCATTTGCTACAAACATTATTTAAAGTCAATTGCATCGTCCCACAAAACAACAGAATGTCAAGTATACTGGGTGAGTCATCTAAGCGGGTAAGGCCGATTATGCCGATTATCTTTATGAGTAAAGATATTTCGAAGCGGCCTTTTCCTTGTGATAGCTGTTCATTGGGAGCACATTTTAAAAATATTTTGTATTATACAGAGTGTTCCATAACTTGGTGGATGACCATAGTTATAGTTTTTTAAATGGAACACCCTATATATTATCACATTTTTGTATTCCCCGCGTAATTTTTAGGCAAAAAGTTATAAGATAGTATAGGCCTTAAATCAATGATTTTTGACTTACTACCATTTTTCTGAAAAATTCAATGTTTTTATAAAATTATATTTCTCGAAAACCACGTATTAGATGAATACAATTTTTGGTAGAGTTGTTTATAATAAAAGGGCCTAATACAAGCATATTTTATTTTTTTGCAGTTACTAACTGAATTTTCCGAAAACTGGATTAAAATTACATGACACGTTTTTGTATAAAAGTCATTTTTTTTAAATGGAACACCCTGTATATCAGTTCATTTTTGAATTGTTAATTAAATTTCATGTCAGAAACATGTTTGACGTTAATACTTTAAAAGTGACTATTACTAAGCTATTGTCTCTTTTTGATATAATTTTGTCAGTACTATACTATATTAATTAAAACCACAAAACTGACAAAATTATATCAATAAGCGACAATAGCTCAGTAATAGTCACCTTTAAAGTATTAACGTCTTACATGTTTTTGATGTGAAATTTAATAAGAAATTCAAAAATGAAATAATATACAGGGTGTTCCATTTCAAAAAATTAACTTTTATACAAAAACGTGTCATGTAATTTTAATCTAGTTTTCTGAAAATTCAGTTCTTAATTGCAAAAAAAAATATGCTTGTATTAGGCCCTTTTATTATAAACAACTATACCAAAAACTGTATTTATTTAATACGTCGTTTTCGAGAAATCTAATTTTATAGAAACAGGCCTATACTATCTTATAACTTTTTGCCTAAAAATTATGCGGGAAATACAAAAATGTAATAATATATAGGATGTTCCATTTAAAAAACTATAACTATGGTCAGCCACCAAGTTATGGAACACTCTGTATAATACAAAATATTTTTAAAATATGCTCCTAATGAACAGCTATCACAAGAAAAAAACCGCTTCGAAATATCTTTACTCATAAAGGCATAATCGGCCTTACCCGCTTAGATGACTCATCCTGTATGTAGTGATACTAGTGTTTAAGTTGCACAAATTTGTCAGTCCGGTTACACTGCTCAAAACAATTAAAGGATATTTCATAAACATTATAATAATTTAAAAAAAAGTTCGATAAATTTTAATAATAATAATAATAAAATATTTTTCATGCACAGATATATACAGTATGTAATATGATCTTATTGGGAGAATATAAAATATTCTGATTCAGTGGGGAAAAAATTGAAAAGATTTATGTAATAATTTTTACAAAAAAGTAGAATTTACTGATGACTCCATTCAATATGTACCAGTTTCATCAACTCATTTGCCATAATGTTTGCTGTATGAGAAGAAGCATTATCGTCCATAAAAATGAATTCCTCTCCTACTGATAATTACCTTTTCTCAAATATAACACTGAAGAAAGTTCTTATGGAAATGACGCAAAGAACGGTCGATACCATTTGTTAATTAAATTTAGCTCGGGAGAGATTCTAGATGCTTTATTTATACGGCTACACTCATTTGATCTAATACCTATATATTTTATACGACGTAAAATATTGCGACAAACGGCGACGACTCAAATTTAGGTATTTCACTTTAATTAAAACCCTCAATCAGATTGGCCATTGAACTGCGTTTTAAAATGTTTGAAACAATTACAATGAAAAACCATCATGTCAACTGAATTTTTCGAAAGTACTCGAAACTGCCTACAGAGCAAAATACTTTGTTTTGATTATTTAAGAGGACTTCAAATATCTCATTTTATATCTCGTCAATTAGCCGAAATTATTCTAGTACTTCATCCTTATATAATCGACGTAATATTTCCTGACTCGTCTGTAAACTTAAAAAATGTATCTTCGTAATAAGACATTTCATAATAGAACAGAGGAAAGCTTTTTTTAATACAAACAACTCTCGAAACGAATGACCCTTTCTTATAATTCAGACTCTGCGGAAACAGAACGAACCAGTCAAAGACAAGTCAACTCTCATCTCCGTCCGATGGTATTGCCCGTAGGGTACGCGGCAGAGACATAGTGGCGGTAGTGGTGTGAGTGAACATCGCAAGGGTGGCGCCCTATTTATACTCTCTTTTCTACTCCCAATCCTGTGTATCAAAGCGCCATCGGAGACGTACAGGCTGATGACAGATAAAATCGCAGCAAACGTTGCATTAATGCGACACCATATTCGTTTTTATACACTTCACTTCCTCAATCAATATACTCGTCGCATAGTTCAGAAAATATATATAATGCACGAAATTGTAGACTATGCACATGTATTATATATTATATTTAATCCCACATACTGAATATCTGAATAAAATCCAAACGAAAGAGATAATTATCTTTCCCTTTGATATCTTGATCTGCAATCCTTAATACGAGGGCGTATTTTTATGTTATCTACCTAGCCATGAAAAAAAGCACATAAGAGAACAAAAAAAATTATTTTTCTACATAACTCCCTTCAACACTAATACACTTATTCCATCTTTTTTCCAGTTGCGCCATACCCTCAGAAAAAAATTGCTTCGGTAACCCCGCAAAATATTCTTCAACAGCTTCTTTGAGTTCTTCATCAGAAACAAAACGCTTTCCTCTGAGATGCTTTTTTAAATTTTTAAATAAGAAGAAGTCTGACGGAGCTAGGTCGGGGCTATAAGGTGGATGCGTTAACTCTATAAACCCACAGTCATTGATTATCTGCTGAACTTTGTTTGCCTTATGAACCCGACGATTGTCGTGCAGCAACAAGTTTTTTTGTGGATAAGAATGCGGGCGTCTTTCCTCCAGAGCAGTTTTTAAATTTTTAATTGTGTTTCCGTAGGCCTCTCCATTTATGGTATACCCTCTCAGCATATATTCAATAAGCAAAACTCCTTCAGCATCCCAGAAAACAGTTGCCATCAGTTCTTTTCCAGAAAATTGTGTCTTGGCCTTTTTTGGTGGTGGAGAGCCCTTATGAACCAACTGCATGGATTCTTGTTTAGTAGGAGGGTCCCAGTAATATACCCAAGTCTTATCCCCGGTAATAATTCGAGATAAAAATGTTTTGTCCCTCTCCATCTTGACCAAATTTTCTTGAGAAACTTCTTTTCTGCACAGTTTTTGTTCAGGTGTAAGCAATCTGGATATCCACCGTGCAGACACCATTTTCATACCCAAATCGTCATGCACAATTTTGAGAACACTTGTTTCGGATATACAGACTTCTTTGGTAATGACAGAGATCTTTACACGCCGATCTTTCAGTACCAAATTTTCGACTTTTCGCACAATGTTTTCAGTTCGAGCTTCAACGCGTCGTCAGGACTTTGGGTCATCATTGATTAACTGTCGGCCCCATCGAAAGAGTTTAGACCAATATTTTACTTGGAAATAAGATGGTGTATCTTCCCCATATACAGCAACCATTCTTTCATGAATTGCTTTTGGACCATTGCCTTCCTTTGTCAGGAACTTTATTACGCTGCGATGTTCAACTTTAGTTTCACTCATTTTATCGAGATATGGACCGTCTCAAATCTCTATACACAGCATCAACTTAGCACATGTACTTCTAACAGTGACAGCAATTTTTCAATAATTTGTTTGACATCGTCACTTTTTTGTTTCATGGCTAGGTAGATAACATAAAAATACGCCCTCGTATTTATGAAAATGTACATTGAAAGAGAAAGATAGATAGATGGACATTTTAGACTTATTTATTACACTTTGCGACTCAAGTCTCAGGACAATTTTCAATGCTAGCGATATACCATTCTTCAGCAGATTTACCGCTGACTAAAGGATAGTTCAGATAAAGGATAAATAAATTAGTTTAAAAAAATAGGACAGATTCTACCAGTCACACTTGACATTAGTTACAAATTATTCTATTTCGTTAGGTACTATCCTGTCCAACGATTAATTTTTGCTATTAGGTTGGCGAAAAAATGCTCATCACTACTGAGAAGTAGCCAACAGTTGAATTCAGAACTTTCCATATGGTGATTGTCGAACCGAAGAGAGATTCACGGTGATCAGCGGTAGTCGAACAATCTCGCGATTCAGAAGTGCTGTCGAATCAGCATCTTCTAATAAATTTGTCAACATCACAATTAGAATCCGTGTGAAGCTGTTTAATAAATATTGTTGTACTTTTTTTTGTTTTCTTCAATGTTTCATTTTGAGGTACATTTTTCAAATCTTATATTCTGCACGTTATTAGAATTGTTTTAATCTGCATGCTTAATGCAAAAATAGAATTATTTTCACAGTTGTTTATTAACCCACACGGTAAAGCATTTAATAAAGTCATTGCAAGAAGACCCCGCCTATACAATCTTGCCATACAAAATATTGCAGCTCGCGAAAGGGTAAATGCAAATCGTGAATTCCGTTTCCATAGACGTCAGATATGCGATGATAGAACCATTACAATATGCCAGAAGGTACATTTAAGGGGATATTAAAGTCGATTTGTATTTGGGAATCGACTATAATTGCTTTTAGAGGTGTTGGCCCGTAGGAGGAGCCAAATGCAAGCCATCTCATTCTCACATATTTGAAATGAATGTGTTGTTTTCCGTCACCCGAATACAGAGAAACAACTGAACTATTCAAATCAACGGCAGCAGAATATCGTGACAAATACGATGGTCGATTATAATAGCAAAAAAGAAGTCTGTTCATACAAGCAGATGTGTATTTTTCCTAAGTTTATTTGATTTTAGCGTTTTTTGCATGAAGGAAGGTTATTTCCCTATAGTTATTTCTTTTAGAAAAGCAAATATTTGGCAAATACTACATATATATAAACAAAAATTAAAGTATTCCATTCAAACAAGTGCAATAAATGTATTCAAAGACATCTCTACGAAATGTACGAAGAATGTATATGAAACTGACATTTTTTTTTGCTGCAATAAAATATTTGTATGTGCATATGTGAACGAGACACTTTCCACAATTACGCAATCAACTCAATAAAAGTTTTTCTTTCCGTGATAAGTATAGTTATATCGCGATCCTTGCTGGCTTTTCGCACATACAGTAAATACTAGTTAGGGCTGTTCGCTGTTCTTATTATTTGGAGAATTAATTTTTTGACACTTTTTGGTGTTGAGTGCCGAAGTAGAGTGTGACGTAAAGGTATTCACAATGGCAAGAGGCAACAGCAATTTAAAGAAATATCCAAGATTATCCTCAAAGCGGAAAAATAGAAGCAGGCAAGTGTTAAAAAGACTCTATAAGAGCAATGAGAGTGATCCATCATCAACCGTTCAAGTTTGCCAAACGTAAATTCAATAACTTTCTCAATCATTTATATTATATTTATTTTTTTTTTCTTTCAAGTTCGGTTAGTCATGAGAATGTTGATAAAGATTACATGGATGTATTACATGCGATTGAACGTGAACCTGAAGTTGACTTATCAAATGAAAATATTTCAAAGTAGGCAGTTCCAGCAACTATTTAAATTATTATTTGTATTATAAAGCAAGTTATATACAGGATGTTTCCAAATAAGTTCGAAAGTTTTTAGAGGGTGATTCCTTGTCAAAAATTAAAGGGGGTCTTTCATGTAAACAAAAGCTCTTAGGCTTGTCTTTGTAAACATCCTGTAAACATAAACACATACAGAGCTGTTCGTTATAAATTAATTGCGTTTTGAGTTTATTTTAGAATTGAAATAATAAAAGAGAGTGCACATTCTGAATACTCTGTTTCTGGTAGAAGAATAATTGATGTTGAACAATTCTTTAAATCAATTGTGGAGTTCAAACATAATCCATTGTTTTCCTGCAGTACTGAGAATTTGAAAATAATAAATGAAAAGAAACTTGGTCTCAATAGTATTTTTTATTTACAATGTGCAATGTGCAAGGAAACATCATCCGTAAGCACAGATAGTGCATCAAAAAATTCGCTTGATATAAACAAAGCAGCAGTCTTGGGAATGATATCCTCAGGAGGTGGTTTTTCGCAGCTGGAGGAAATTCTTGCATTTTGTAACATTCCTTGTATGAGTTTTCCAAAGTTTGCTGCATGCAATGAAATTTCTCCTCTCATTAGTGGAAGTACATTTGATTTAATGGAGGCAGCAGGAAAGGAAGAGGCTCAACTCGCAAAGGAAGTAGGAGACGTGGATCAAGACGGCATTCCACATATCGCTGTAATAGCAGATGGAGCCTGGTGTAAGCGTTCATATCGGACGAATTACAGTGCGTCATCAGGTGTTGTTAGTACTTTCCTCAATTTTGTTTGACATGTATTTCCATGAAGACATTGAGAACATAATATTTCACTTTTAGGGAGTTATTATTGGGCAAAAATCCAAAAAAATATTATATCTTGGTATCAAGAACAAATATTGCTGTATGTGTTCCCGTGCAGAAAAAAAAAAGAAGATGTCAAACCTCATACCTGTTTCAAAAATTGGTGCAAACCGTCCACTGCAATGGAAGCAGAAATAATTGTAGAGGGTTTCAAAAGCAGCATTGAAATGCACGGGCTGAAATATAAATATCTTATAGGAGACGGGGATAGCAGCGTAACAAGAAAATTAGCTGAGGCCCGCCCTTACAAAAATTGTCTTGTGAAAAAAATAGAATGTAGAAATCATCTGTTACGAAATTTTCGGTCTAATTTAACAGATTTATCTTCAAAAAGAGTAAGCAGTAAACGGCAAATTGTTAATCTGGAGCAGAGACAGTTTCTAAAGTCGAATGTAACCAGATTCGGGATTGCGGGACAATGTGCTGTTAAACACTGGATTAAAGAAGATATTTCACATGAGCAAAAAGTGAAGGAACTGCGTTCTGATATTCTCAATTAATCCAAACATATATTTGGAGAGCATTCGAATTGTAAACAATATTTTTGTCAAGGTAAGTATTCTGGAAGTGGATTTTTCATAGTATATCATTTAATATATATATTATGTAGGTAAGGATGAACGCAACTGGGTGAATGAAATGACGGAAAGTGGTCTTTTGCAAGATGTCGAAATTCTGTTGTACCGCTTAGTGCATAACGCTGATAGTCTTCTCCTAAACATGGATAATAATGCTGCAGAGTGCTACAATTCAGTTGTCGCAAAATTTGTGAGTGGGAAAAGATTGAATTTATCCAGCAGAGGTTCATACCAAACTCGATGCGAAGCAGCAAGTGTGAGTTTTTCAGCAGGATCACATAATTATCCTGGCATAATATATAAGGCAATATCGCAGAAAAGCCCTGGACAATTTACCAAAAAATTAATGCGCAGAAGAGAAAAGCAACACCTCTACCATAAATCCCGAAAGACCTTATTCCCTGAAAAATATCGCAAGAAGTTGATAGCTAAGGCACCCGCAGACAAATATTACGGGCCTGTCGCGGCTCTTCTTTCTGCTGAACTGCCCGAGAATTATGAAATCCTGAAAAAATTTTTTTTGGAAAATCTACAAAAAACGCCTTCTCAAATTCGTGACTTAGAGAAAAAAACTGATGGGCAAAGTAGCAATGACGACTGGAGAACCGAACGTCACAATAGACTGACTGCTTCCAGTTTTGGCAGAATATGCAGAATGAGGTCAACCACGTCTTGTAATGCAACTGTTAAAGAATTGGTGTAGTACTTTCACAGGAAACGAGGCTACCGAGTGGGGTATTAGCCACGAGCCAATTGCTAGAAAGGAATTTGAAAAACATTTTGGACTTGAAGTGTCCTCATGTGAACTTTTCGTAGATTCCGTGCTTGGTTTTCTTGGTGCCTCGCCAGACGGACTAATCGGTACCGATGCGATCGTAGAAATTAAGTGTCCAAAGTCCATTTGTAATTTGTCACCTCGTGATGCCGTCGACCAGAAGAAAATCAAATTTGCAATAATTGATGATGATGGAATCTTTCATTTGAAGAAAACAGCCCATTTTTACTACCAGGTCCAAGGACAACTACACATTTCTCAAAGGAATGTGTGCTATTTTGTCTTGTGGAGTCCACTGGGAATGGAAGTAGAGCATGTTTGAAAACACACTATTAGGAATAAAAATATGTTAACTGCTTATTCGACCTGTTTAGATTTACAGAGATGACAACTTCTGGACGAATCATCAACGCGACCATCAACGCGACGAAGAGTAACTGATGGTAGCCAAAGACGGAGGGAAACTATTGAAGTGTGCGATATTATTTTGCTTGAAATAAAAACTAGATTTCGGTATACAGGGCACTTAATATTAGCAAACTTAATTTCTTTTAAACAGTTCACCTCTTTTCAAAAAAAATTTCCGGAAGATTGCCTTAAAGAAGCAGTAAAATTTTATCCATGTCTCAATGAAAGCAGACTACGAACTGAATTAAGTGTTCTATATTCTAGAGAAGTATTTAGGCAAAATATAGAAGTCAGTGCTGTAGGTCTGCTAGGCCTTCTGCTGGATGATGGTTAAGCTTTTAAAAATTATCATTACAATCCCAATGACAACGTCTGAAGCGGAACGCCAGTTTTCACGGCTGAAGAGAATAAAAACTTTCCTGAGAAATACAATGAAAGAAGACAGATTAAATGCCCTTACTATGTTATCTTGTGAAAAAGAATTTATAAATGATTTCCCAAATTTTTATGAAAAAATTAGTTGTGGCCACCACACAACTTTCTTATACGTATGAGCGTTTCAAATTATAGGATTTTAAGAATTTTTTTATACAAAAATTATTCACAATCCTATTCTAAGTACTTCTATTCTCTTAATAAATCTCGATAGAATGCATACTTTGCAAGATATTATCAAAAAAGTGCTACTCGCTAAGAATAAAAGTGCTACTTCCGGTCCGAATTTTGAAATTTCATATATACAAAAAATATTGCAAATCCAATTATAAATACTTTTATATTCTTGATAAATACATATAGAATGCATAACTTACGACATATTTGCAAAAAATCGCTATTCGATAAGGGTAAAAGTGGTACTTCCGGTCTGAATTTCGAAATTTTTTTTATACAAAAGATATTGAAAATTATATTTTAAATACTTTTATACTCGTCACGTACTTGTCTAAAAAGCATGACTGATTTTCGATAAGAGTAAAAGACCTACTTTCGGTAGGAATTTCGAAAAACTTTTTAAATAAAATTATTCTCAATTTTAATTTTAAGTACATATGAATTCTTTATAAATTTGTTTAAATTTAGTAGTTGACGAAATATTGGCAAAATTCGATTTTTTCACTGAAGTAAACTACTACTTCCGGTCTGCCAATTTTGCTGAAAATCTAATCATTTCTCAAGAGGGAGATTATACTACTAAATGCAAAATTTGGAATAGATAGCTATAGCGGTTTGGCCGCTATCGTGGTCACACACAGACATTTTTTAAAAACCACTTTTTTGGTATCAGGGGACTTCAAAACGTGGACATCTGAAAAAATCTCGAGGTCGAAAATTTTCATCATCACAATACTTCCTTATACTACGTATAAGAAAGTAAATTTGATAGAACTGTTCTGCAAGTCAAAGACACGCAAAATGGACTTCGTTTATCGTCAGATGTAATGAAACTGTAGTGTTATATTTACTATTCCCTCAAAACAAACTGTACAATGAACAGTACCTGTCTGGAAAAGTATGTCGGTGAAACTTATAAAGACTGGGTAAGCGTTCTTGTATTATACTTTTTAATTTTGAAATTATGCACTCCCTATGTGAACCACTCCGAGCCGCCACTGCTTCCGGTACGAATTTTGAAATTTCTTTTATACAAAACTTATTCGAAATCTGGCTCTAAATACTTTTGTACTATTGCTAAATCTACACAGAATGCATAGTTTACAAGATATTTGCAAGAAATTGCTTTTCGACAGAGCTGGGCGATAAGGATTACGATTACAACTTGATTATGATTACTGTAATCGTTAATCGAACGAACTTAGATTACGATTACAGTAATCGTAATTTTGAAAAAGTTTAAATTACGATTAATGTAATCGTAATCTAAGTTCGTTCGATTAACGATTACATTAATCGTAATTCCGTTCTTTTTATATAAGGATTACTGTAATCGTTGGCAAGGATTACTATTATTAAATATTAGAAAAATCACTGTTATTTACAATAGAAAGTGTATTTTATTGTCGGGCACTAATAATTTCGACCGCGAGATATCCTCGTCATGAGGATCCACTACGTGCAAAAGCCGGCCTGTTACACGCATTGAATAATACGTTGAAGGTATACTGATGCGGAGCTTCATTCATCAACATGTTCCAATGCAAGTGCAACGCTATTTCTGCATACAAACTAAAGAACTAACCAAAATCACAATAAGTCAATCACCAAAAGTCAATTTGTGTCCTCTTACGCGCCCCAAATTAAAAAAAAGACGAATACTTCATTCATCGGGCACTAATATTGTCAACTGGGAAATTTCTGCGGCATAAATATCCAGTTCGTAGAAAAGCCAGGCGATATCACACATTGAAAAATAAATATATGTATATGACAATTATTTTATCATTAAATCACATATATAAAATGTCTATTACACTACTCAAACAAATATTTTAAAAATTTTAAAAAATCTTCAAAGTCCATAAATTATTTTAACAGATGCGAAAAATATAATAGGCAGCAACATGTTCCAATGCAACTGCAACGCTATTTCTGCATGCAAATTAGAGAACTAAACAAAATCGCAATAAGTCAATCACCAAAAGTCAATTTAATTGTGTCCTTTTACGCGCCACGAAATTATAAAAAAAATTCAAAAATTTTTCCAAGTTCATTAATTTACTATAGCGGATGCTAAATAGGCAATACAAGCAACGCTATTTCTGCATACAAATTAAAGAACTAACCAAAATCGCAATAAGTCAATCACCAAAATAAAAATAAATTGTATCTATACCTACTTCTGTATTGTCATTGAAATCATATACAATACAATGCATTCATACATTTATTCATATACGAAAAATTTTTTTCGTATATGTATACTTGCATGGTAAAATCATAGCTTCGAAACTGGTAATAATATGAATGTGTAAAATTGGAGTGAGAAAAAGTGAAATAAAATACTCCAGACAACCGCAAAAAGTTCGGACAGTCCTATTAGGCGGGGCCAAGAAGTTGGGTGCATATCCGTAGCAGCTGAAGGCGCTGCTAAAATACAAATAATTCAGTATCGCAGCATTCCGGAATTTCTTAATTTAATTACTCAAATTAAACTTTTTTCCGCAATTCAAAAAGCTATATCTCACAAGAAAACATTGGTCTACACGGGAATTACATCCGTTTTGATCAATTTCATTTAATTCTTTCAGATTTTGACGGAGAAACACACGTACATTTTACTCTAATTTGGAATAAAAAAAATAGGTGGTTGTGACAAAAAATTACATAATCTGACAACCTTTCCGTGTACTCATATCTATATTGGAGTTGTACAGAAAATTTCACATTTCTATCTTGAACAATAGTAAAAAAAACTGATAAATTCGATATCTTGCTTTCTCGACCGCTTTAATATCCCCTTAAGGAATTGTTTCGTTTATCTACAGAGTTGGCCCAACAGCTTATTCATGTGTTAAGGCCTTATTTACACCAACTTATTTGTATTTGTGTGAATTAAATGAATGGCAACGTCTAGTTACATACCGAGTTATTTGTTTACCCATTTTTATGGAGGCAATTTTGAAATAACGTTAGACATAAGAGATGTACATATGGTGAAGTAAGACAGACATACAACCGACACTGTACCGCATGTAGAACAAAACGAGCATTTTGGTCGACATCACGTGATCTCGTATTCGATTCGAATATGAGATCAATTCTGAATACCGTGAATCGCGGTCATTCGAGATATCGATGAATTTTGTGTGGATTCGACACGAATGTACATATTCTGAATTCCTATGCAGATGTGGTTGATTTCAATGCCTACTAATGGAATTTCGTGTTTAGTTGCACAACGCAACAAATTGCTCGTGAACAAAAATAATCGATACTATGAATTTTCGAGACGCAGCTGAAATTATCACAAAAATTTCAAAGAGAATAAAATACACAACAATTATCAATATGCAGGACAAGTAACAATCAATAAAACAAGCTAGCCTGTCGTGCGCTTAGTAACGCTGAACATCACATAAAAACAGTTGAATTTCACAAAGGTTAACATAATTTATGGGACTGTTCAATCAGTACATGTCCACAAATGGGTTACAATTTCAACTAGATTTTGGTTTAGTATTATATATCAAAGTTAAAGACCTAAATAAGGTGGAAAAGTGCGTATACCAGAAAGGGAAACTATCGATCCGTTGGCAAATATACAGGGTGAGTGATTAGTAGCCGCTTCCCCCATTCCTCTTTCGTATTTTAAATAAGAAAAAAACAATGGATGGAAGACCTATGGTTGCTTTGAGCGCATGTTCTTAAAAAAAAAATTAATGGCACCCTACCTATATATTTATGGAGTTTCTAGTACTGTTTTAAATTACCATTCAACTGTTTTTCCTTACTTAAAATTGAGTCAAAAGTTTTTGAGGAATTAATATTTTTTTGGAAATTTTTAACCGAAACGTGTTCAGAAAAAAAATCATATTCGTATTGTTTTTAAAAGTAAAAACATTTAAGTTTGGTGGTATTATCTAGTGCAACTTATACCAAAGCAGCTACATGCACCACCAAAATTACTGTTATTACTTTTAAAAACCATGCGAATATGATTTTTTTTTCTGAACACATGTTTTGGTCAACCATTTCAAAAAAAAAAAATTAAAAACTCAAGAGATTTTATCTCAATTTTGAATAAGACAAAACAGGTGAATAGGTAATTTAAAACAATACTAGAAACTACAAGATATATAGTGTGAGTCAATTAAAAAAAAAACTTAATGCAATTCCGGTAAAACCGGTAGTGCGTCAAACCCGATAGTATTTTTAGAATATGCGCCCCAAGAAACCATTAATCCTCCAGTAATTGTTTTTTCTTTTATTTATAACACAAAAGAGCAATAGAGGAAGCGGCTACTAGTGACTCACTCTGTATATAGAACAAGACAGACAAAGAATAATATACAATATTGTTTCAATAAGAAAAATTATATTTGATCCACCGTGGTACGTTAATAATAATGAAATTTAAAGCTATCTCTCACAGTGATTAATTATTAATTGCGAACACGTAAGAATATTTCGTTAACACCATTATATCTCTTCTTTTCTGGAAATACACATATCCATTATACTATCTGACACCTGATGTGTTTGCAAAAGAGTGATTATTATTCTTTCTTTATTCAATTATAATTAACGCTTGTAATTCATTTATCGTCTAACCTTCCACAACTGACAATGATGAAAACTGCAGCGGCCAATAATAATACAAGTGATGTGATCCATAAATAATCTGAAAACATTCTTTGAACCTCTCGAATCCGAACAAAATTACGTTAACCTACTAAAGACTACCACACAAATAAATAATAGTTACTCGCATGATTCTTTAAAAGTAGCCGTAAGTTCATATTATGTTTGTACATTGCTACATTCTAGTAACAAAGTGGTGGAAAACATGATTTCGTTAGACATCAGGCAGATATGTCTTTCCTAGGAACTAAATACTACTAATATACTTGATTCTATGTGAAATTTGGAAAAAAATAGAGTGAAGTTACCTGACATCCATAAGATATAATTTCTCATTAATCAGTACTGATGCGATTCTTGATGGCTGGTATTCATGGAGTATAATAGTAGGATATGAGAAAGGTCAAGTATAGATAAAAAAAAACATAATATTTATTATGGATTTGTATTCGAAATTTAAAAAGTGAACGATTTCCAAAACTTTAAGCGGTGAGGTCATTCTGTTCAAATATTGATACAAAACCGTACTAATCTGTACTTTAAAATGGCATACAGTTGGTGAAATTCCGGGAGAAACGTCATGGAACACCTAAATTATTTGCTGTTCAATTGTTTTCCCGATTTTGACACATTATTAAGAATAAATAATCTAATAACTTTCTTATATATCATTGTTAATCGTTCATACAATAGCAGAGTTATATGCTGTGACGCCTAAAATCTAACACACTGTATATAAGCGTACCGAAATCTGAAAGAACCGCCACTGACTTTTGCTCTATATTTCTATTTTTCTATTTACCGTTGACAATATCATCTCCAACTATTTTAGTATGGAAATAATAGTAATACAAATAGCATGGCATTTAATACATAAACACGGTTTATCTATACAGTGTGCTTGCCGACGACCTGCGTATAGGGCTTACTGTGAGATAAAACGACGACACCGAGAGTTTGTATGAGTTAGTACGAAAAAGCAATATACAAACTGCTCCTTGGTCGAGTGTAGTGTTGGAAAAGAGGGGATTCGAGTAGATTTACGCTGAGGCTAGAACGGGCTAGGCTGACTCTCCGTTTAAGCAGGGCAACGAGGATAGATAGCAGCTGTACTGCAGTTTGTATATTGCTTTCTCGTACTAACTCATACAAACTCTCGGTGTCGTCGTTTTATCTTACAATAAGCCCTATACGCAGGTCGCCTGCAAGCACATGGTATATGGACAGAGAATCTGTGGACATGACTGAAAGTGTAAGGAAACTAGAAACGCTTGAGCCAAATAAATTTAATTAAGTTGAGGCTACAATTTACTTTAAAAACTTTCAACTACTTCCATAAATTTTTAATTGTTTCTATATAATCGCGTAAAATTTTCAACCAGTCCTCGTAAGTACTTATCATTAATTTCTCTCAATCATGATGATTAACACCGAGGAGGTTATTCGCTTGAATGTATTGGCTTTGTTGTATTATAGCAGCCTCCTCCAATTGTCTTCTTAAAAATCTTACCTGCAACAAAAGGAAAACATTATTTAAACATTTATGTAACTAAATATAATGAATAAATTAAATTACTCCAGTCATAACATAACGGACATTAGCGCGAATGAAATCGTAAATTACAACGTATGAGTCAGCGGTTTTCATAAATATAAATTTCGATTTTAATTTAAATGGACCACGCTCGGTAATATTCTATATTTCAAACATTTGGTGACAAATGTTTTCCACGATCGAAATGAAAATATGAAGTTACTACCAACATATGTACGAAGTAGGTACATACAACAACTACTTTTTATTACGTATACAGTAGTCCTGTTGAGTGAAATATTTAACACTGTTCTGTATAAATATTCTAAACTGGTATGTTCTACTCTATTTTTCCTTTCATACGTAAATGCGGATTTTTTCGTGACATCCAAGGATAATCTTCTTTAATTTAGAAAGGTAATAAGTTTTCCTTATTGAATTACTAAGCGACGATAGTGTTTCTAAACAATTCTACATTTAAAAAGTAATTTAGTACAAAAGAAGAGAATTAAAAAATAAAACATAAAATTCTAGTACACAAGTAATTGAACTTAAACACAAATTACTCAGAATGCCGAAATAGTGACGAAGTAATTACCCAAAACACTGAACTAGAATACAATAAGATCAAGCTTGAAGCTTGAGCCAAATACCTGATGCATGACTAACTTAATGAATCTGATTTACGTGTATATTTTTGTTATAATTATTTTTTAAACGTTTAAAAAACTTATTAATATAAGTGTCCTTAATTTATTTCTAAATTTGGTGCGAAAGGAAATTTTGGTATTATTTTAATAAATTTTTTCATTATTGCTTGTTGAAACTGAACGAATAGTAGTTACTGGTATTCCTATTTACGAGATAATTATGACATAGATCGAGCAAAAAATACTTAATGATAATTATGTCCAACATAACAAATTTTCACGAATGCAAAAATTATTATGTCACGAGATGGATATCTATCACTGCTATAGTTTTGATATGTGTTTCGTACTACAGGTAACCCCATCTATACGTGCGGGCTATATTCTCGTATACTCGTATAATGTGTAGCTATTTTAGCTTGCACTATCAATATACAGGGTGTCTTCCCAGCGGCAAAGGCCGATTTTATGAGAGACATTTCGAAGCGGTGTTATTCCTAAGGTAGCCACTTGGTGACTGACCATAGTTACAGTTCTTTAAATGGAGCACCCCCCACCGTGTATACAACGTGCCTCAAAATTCGCGGAACAGCTCCACACTACGGTTTGATATAGCGATAAAGCAACACGGAAAAATGTTTAAAAAATTCCGCATAGTTCATTCTAGAAAATATTGGCCTTTTTGTAAAGGTAAATTTGGCAACACGTTTGAATTATCCTAATAATTAATAAGGTACTAGAGTTTCCCGTATCCATGGGTATAAGAGAGAATAATGAATTACAAATTTTAACAAATTTTAATCTCAAGGACAAAGACGATAAATGTCAAAAGAGTCAACGAGATGAAATTATAATAATAAATTTATAATAAATGTTCAAAATTATGTCCGTGTCGAACTCTGCAAATTTCCGCTCATCTAATTATATTCCCCTGCACTCCTTCTAGCATTTCTCCATCTATTGAACAAGCTGCTTCAAATATTCGGTTAGTAAAATCTGTATCGTTTAAAACTGGTATTATGTACACCAATTGTTTAATGTGGCCTCAAAGGAAAGAGTCCAAAGGGGTGAGTCAATATCTAATGCCTCCTATTTTCTTTTATCTAAATAAAGTTAGTTAAGTAAAAAATTTGAATTTGGCTCTCAAACCTTCTTCTACAATCCACTGCAATAGTAACTTTCTGCGTCAACAAGTGGCAGCACTGCAGTCGCTTGCAAAATGGCTGACATCGATTGCGTATTAGACAACGTTCTGTAATTGAATTCTTGAATGAAGAAGGTGAAACGCCCTTTCCCATTCACAAAAGACTGAAAAATGTGTACGGTGATGCAGCAGTGGATGTCAGCACTGTTAGATGATGGGTTCGCCGCTGCCATTCATCTGCAATCATCCGGCGGTTACCACGGATGACTAAATATTGCGTAGAGTCACTGCAGTCAACGGCCTGCCGCTCCGCTTTTCGTCAGCCAAAGGTGTTTGTCCTTCAGCTTCCTTACAGAGGCGAACCTATCGTCTAACAGTGCTGACATCCACTGTTGCATCACATCAATTACAGAACGCTGTCTAATACGACCATCTATGTCGGTCATTTTGCAAGTTACTGTTGCAGTGGATTGTCGAAGAAGGTTTGAGACATAGCGCCCAATTCAAAATTTTCACCTAACTAACTTTATTTAAGTAGAGGCATTAGATATTGAGAGACGTAAGTAATAAATTTTCATAAACAGTAAAATATCTCGAAAAGAGGTTGAGTTAGGTATAGGGAAAATAACAGTAAGTAGCTTTCATTAACCTATAGTATCAAACTCTACCATAATATACAGGGTGCTCCATTTAAATTTTCATAACTTTAGTGCGTTAGAATTTTTTGAATCACTCTGTATATTTAAAAATAAATTTAACTAATGAACCTACACAACACTTAATAAAAAGATTTTTAAAATATTTTACCGCTTTTCGCATATAAAAAGACGAGAATGTAGTACGCCAGCCTGTATAAAGGTTATTCAAGGTCACAAGTTAACACATGAGTACCTACCTAAAGTATGCTGCAAATGAAGTAAACCCCAATATTAGAAGGCAATATTGGTAAAAGCACCTAGCAAATGCAGAACTATAAAAGTGTGCTGAAATGATTGGACAACATTTGATGAACATCTTCAAAACAAGAGAACCTACTATAGGTTATAAAAATAGTTTCAAAACCATTCCAACTGCCATATTCTACAGCAGTAGGATATGACACATGAAGAGGAATAAGCACCGTCAATGGAAATAAAAAGTATTTGGTATTTGGGAGTTGGCAATGTATCAAATCGTAACTACAGACTCTCGTTGATTGTATATTGTATTCAAAATAAATTGGACTTTAAAAGTAAATTTAAAAAAGAAAACTGTATAATAATTAACAACCTACGTTAAATATATAGAATGTAAATGAATATTAAAAACAAACTTTTAAGTAGTGTTAAATCAAAGACTGTATAATAAAGTACATAAACACTTTTTGGATATGGAAACTGGAAAAGCTTTTAAGGCTATACGCCCGGCCTCGAAATCGTTTTTCCCATTTCCTAATCGTATTTTTCATGAAAACCTTACCGAATTTACACGCTAATTTAAGAAAAAAATACCTTTCAATGGATAAATCGTAATTTCTTCGAAATTGTCCAAAGGGCCCTAAATAAAAATAAAAATGTAAGAAATTTCAAAAAACAAGCCTTTATTTAAAATTATGAAACACTCAACAGCAATACATAAATTTTATTTTTTCTTAATTTTTAAAAATAAGGTCACGAAACGGAAAACAAAATTTTGAAATTTGGGCGAAATTCACTGAAATCAAATAGAGTATGTGGTACGCTCACACATTGTGTCGAGAGGTAGCTCCGCCTACCATTTCGGGCAGTTTCTACGCAGTTTGTAAAATACTTCTGAGATCGGTGTATGTTAAGAAAGTAATCGTTACTCGGACATTATTTTATCGAAACCGTTGATATTTTCTTTACAATATAGTGTACATATACAGTGTCAGCGTCACAATACTTCCTTATACTACGTATCAGAAAGTAAAAGCAATATCTCTTCCCGTCCCTAACGCTATACCTGCTAGAAGCGCATGCTAGGACTCACACGGCTTGCGGGCAGGGAGTATAATTATTATATTTGACTCGCAATAATTTGCTTCTGAAACGATCTAGAAATTTATTTCTTGCACAAAAAATAATTTTGGAATGTTGGCTTTATTTTGTTTCACATATATATGGGTAAATTCTGAAAAATAAGATTAGTTACTCGATAGCTGAAAAATATCTTACACAAATTGGTGGTCTACTAAAACTTTTTTTTTTTATAAAATTTACACACCATAAAGAAAAATCGAAAACACTAGTATCATCCAAATACTTTAGGGTATAACTTTAAAAAAAAACAGATCCCTAGCTCTCTGCATTGCTGATATAACACGAGATAAGTATTAATAATTGAAGAAAATGAAAATTTTAAAATTTACACAAAAAAACGATTTTTCGACCTTTTTGCGATTTCGATTTTATTTTCCAACTCAAAATTTGAATCCGGCAGGTGATTTTACATATCCAGCTTCACTTTTTTGTGTGTTTGAGAAAATATAGATGTATAATTTAGGGGCGGTTGCTTCCCGACTGCCAAATATGTGGGCCAACCGGCGATTATCTGAGACCATAACGCAGCCATAAATTACAGGCAGATTAGATTAGGTGACAAGTTCTTTTCTCTATCTTTTTCCTCAGCATAAGACAGAGCACGCGGACCATTAAACATTTGTCTTTTATTTACATTTGCACGAAAAGCAGTGGTACTCCCATTTCAAATCGAACTCAGCTTGAAGCGGGCGTCCAGCCTTAACCACACACATTACTTTCTAACACTATACATAATCAAGGTAAACGTGAATTTATAATATTTTTTATAAGATAATTTGATCTTTAAATTATATAAAATTAAGTATGTCTCAATTCAATACGATATTAAGTATTCTTGTCCCTTTAATCGCACTCTTTTTGGACTGCGCAACAATATGTATTATATAAAAAAGCACAAAGAAAAACACTGAACAAAGTAATGGCAATTAGTTACTGGAATTAGGCAGATTCATAGTTAACCACAAATTACCTACTCGAAGGTAATTGGTACACTGTAATTGGCAAATATAAGGATCCTCTTAGCTTTTTCAATAAAGTAATGACGCCACACGTAAATTGTTTGCAGGTAAAATACAATTTTACAAAACATCATTATTAGTTTACACCATATTGTCTTCTTCTTGTCACGCTTGCTGCGGATAATTTACAAAAATAATAGCAAAATAAAATCTACACCATTAAAGTCGATGGCGGGATCGTTTTGTGTGACAGGTTGAAATGAATGTTTACACAGTCATTAACACCAGCGTCATTGACAAACTGCAGATTAAATGTCACCTCTCTCTCTATTTCCCCAGTAACTTTAAGTTAGTTGCCGAACCAGGACACCGTTCATTGATCGAGCAGCCGTCCTATAAAATAAAACTGCAAAACAAACGCTATCATCGATCGACCATCCACGAATGTTTATACAGAATATCATCGGTTTCATAGGTAATCATAAAATATTTACACATTGTTATGAATTCCAATAAGAAATTCCATTTCGGAGAGAATTACTTCTTCTAATCGCACATTAATTTTAATGAATCCACCGGATTCTATACATAGGATAACATCGGAGAATCTCAAGTTATAGCCGGGTGTTATCGAAGCTTGATGGCTCGAAGTTTTTAATGAGATTTTAATTATCAAGAAGTTATCCTGTTCAGTTTTTAAGACAATGGTAGAATTTAATAAAATTATTTCAACACAAAATGTATGAATGTACCAGTGGTTACTAGCTACAGTTTTTACTTCGAATTTGTTTTTAACTGCTCATATATTGTAGATTATTTCAATATATGGGAAAAGTTAAAGACTTTCTCAATCTTATTCATTTGGAAACTTTTATGAAAATGAAACAACGAAATGAAAAAATAAGTTTTATTGAATAATTAAAGGCAGGCATTATTTGTTTTACTCACAATTTTAATATTCTTTTATACAGGGTGGGGCAGGAAAACATCCCTACTTTTAGATGGACATTGCGACAAAGGGACAGATCGTAGAAAGATAGGGATAGGCTTAAGCGACGAAATAGTTCAGGAAGTTTCGGTCTGTAGGCTTCTCAGTCGCAAAAATGGAGTGATCGATGAAACAACGCGCTCTTGTCGTCGAAACGTACTTTTCCCCAAACAGATCTATACTCGGTACATCATGCGATGCGTACTCGCTACCAAATCCTCCTCAAAATGCAGTTCCCGATCGGAAATTGATTCTTTTATGGGTGAAAAACTTCTGTAGATCTGGGAATGTTGCTAAAAAGAGAGTTGGCACACAGAGGACCAGTCGAACACCGGAGAACATAGAGCGAGTGAGAGTACTGTACGTCGAATTCGTCACACTGATCTTCACCTTCATATTTACAAGATGGTCGTTACTCAAGAACTGTCACAACAGCATTGGAATAATCGAATACATGCATATCAAAATTTGATTGAAAATCTGCCTGACGACGCAGTGGTTTTGTCGGCTTTTCTATCTTTCCGGTTGAGTTAGTAAACTGAACATGCGTTACTGGAGTGTTATAAACCCTAGACAGATTCAAGAGTGACCCGTACATAGAGTCAGGGTAACAGTTTGGTGTGCAGTCAGCAGTGAGCATCGTCGGATCCTACATTTCTGAAGAATGATAGTGTGGTAGGTTTTGGCGGGGCACTTTACACGGACAAGACTTATTCGTTTATTGCTCGTGATATGCTAGGTATCTGGGAGTATATCGCTGATAATAAACGAATAAGTCTTGTCCGTGTAAGTGCCCCGCCAAAACGTACTCACCAGCCGCCATTGGTGGTTACCATAATATCTGAACGCTATGTGAGGATGATCCAAGATTTCTTTGCACCACATCTTGAACAACTGCATATGGCACGTGTCTGGTTTCAACAGAATGGGTCCACGGCCCACACATCCCGTAATTCAATGGCTGCTCTGGGAGGCTGAGGTTCGGTGACATTTCATGGCCCGCGCGCTCGCCGAATCTAACTCTGTGACTATATCCTATGAGGCTACCTCAAAGCTGAGGTATTCTAACGTCGCCCTAATACCGCAAGACATGCTTCAGAGAGTGCTGCGGAACTTTAATATCCGGTTCCAACAGTCATGAAATAAACTTCCATTGTTGCTATTTTGAAACAAAAAAATAAATTAGTTCAATCTTTTCTAGTTTCTTTTTTATTCACCTTCAAAGTTAGGAATGTTTCCCTGCCCCACCCTGTATAATCATAATCAGAATCGCGGTTTTGTCATATGAAACATATAGATTTTTCAAATCACCGTTTATGAGTCCACTGATCACATCTCTTGTACGCTTGATCCAAGTATTGGTTCAGATATCAGCTTGAAGAGGATTCAGAGCATATTAAGCAAAAATCGGATTCTTCCTCCGAGCTCAATTTGTTGGACTTCTTCCCGCAATGCTTAAAAAATAAACTGATAGAATAAAAACTCTTTGATCTCTACAAAAGTCATGAGAAAAATACTCCAGAAACATAAAAAAAGCATCTATGTTGATCCTTCCCAATTGGTTTGCCGAGCCAACATATCCTAGTAGTCAATTTGTCGCAAAATAAAATTTGCGCGGAAATCTAAATAAGGAGGATTGCGTTTTCTCTTACAGCTGCAACTGCAGTTACTAATGTTCCTCGTTCCACAGACGCTTCGGAGTAAGTCTGTTTTACATCTTTCCTCGCTATACTTCTATCTGATCTCTTAACTGTTTCGTCTAAATTATACATGTCTTGACATTTGAATTTGTAGCGCTCATTAAGTTCCCTTAAAATATTACAAAATAATTCTCTTTATTGAAGCAGATGGTTCTATTGAAGCTTGTAGCTTCTGGGGTTTTCATTGACAATGTTGGATGAAGCTTGAGAAACCCTTGTTATTTTCCCAGTACTGACGACTTCTAATATTATTTTTAATAGCAATTTTATCGGCAAGCACTACACTCTACTAGATCCTGAGCAAGTTCCTGTTCATAGTCATCAAGCAAGGATTGGCAGCTAACGACAAATGGTATACTGAGAGATAAATATTATAAATATTATTTTGGAATCAATTTCATCACCTTACTTGTGTCAAAACAGAACTGTACTCATGAAGTTCATGCCGTATTCGTAAGCCACAGGTCGCAGATGTTGACCATATTTTAAAACTTTTGTGACAACTCTTACATATACGGTTTGTAGGATATTTCCGCTGTTACTTTTCTTTGCATTGTTATTCTGTAAAAAAAGGTAGATAGAAATAATAAGTAAAGCATTGCGTATTTACCAAAGCCTATACATATAAATACGACTCTGAGGTTGTAGTATCTATGCTATAACCTCAGACTAGTATTTTTATAATTAGTTTTAGAGTATCAACGGAAACTTAATGTACAATAATCAGCTACTCCCTAATTTACATGGTGTGGATAATTTAGATAAGTACTTCATGATATGGTAATAATAATGTGTTATATACTGAGCGATTCCGTTCTTAAATCTTATAGTAAAATTTAATACTGAGTCGGTCACATATCAAAATGTTTATAACATTAACAAATATTACGAGCAAAATCCGGAACAAAAAGATTATGATATTAAGCTTCGTTCGTGCACATTGTAAAGTAACAAGCAAGTTTCAATTATAATAAATAAGCTCTAACATTGTTTTTTAATACTTATTTCGGAATTTATTTACTCAACTACTTGCTGACTTGTACATTTTATTCTTTCTGTTTATTTCAAATACTTCTTTGATTTAAAATTAATTGTTTGTTGCAAACCATTGTTTTCAGATTAATATTTAATAATTACTAAATATAATAACTTCTATGGGACATACTTATCATATTTACCACACTACATTTTCAGATAGATTCTATATATTATGTCATAATAACTAGAGCTGTTTGTAAAAGGTCTCTTGTAAAATATGGATTTATCTAACATTCCCAATATAACTGTCATACAGGTGTGCTATTTCTCTCTTAAAAAAGAATGCACACTTAGCTTGCAAAAAAGTGTCCACTAACCACATTGGAGCGGTGATATTCGAAATTTTAGTAGAACCTTTTTTTGCAACTAAGTGTACATATCAAAAACATAAAAAAAATGCTTCTTACAAGTTTACTGTGCGTAGCGTCAGAAGATATTTTGATAAGAGTGTTTGTATAGAAAACGTGTTACAAATTAAGATTTCTATGCTTTTATATAGGCTTTACTTTTATATATACTCTATACGATACATAGTCTACGAAACATATGAAAACGAACTATTCGATAAGAGTAAAAGTGTTACTTCCGGTTCCAATTTTGATATACCTACAAAAAAATTGTTCCCAAATAACCACAAACCCAGAAGCTGTTCCCAATTAAGTTCTAAATACTTTTTATGCTGTGATCTGTTTTAACTGTAAAATTTGTGAGATATTTTCAAGGAATCATTTTACGATAAGAGTAACAAAGAAAAAAGAGAGAAGAGGAGAAAGTCCGCAAAAACGTTTTCAAAAGGTGGGCATCTGCAAAAATCTCGATGTCCAAAATTTTCATCATCGCAATACTTCCTTATACAACGTAGAATAAAGTAAAAGTATGATTCAACGATATGATTGCTATTATATGCTTAAAACCTAATTAGTTGAACATTAATGCTATTCCAACGTTCTTGACACTTGTGAAACTGGTTCCTCATTCTTTACTTATGCTGTCATAGCGGCATCAAGGTCCCAAATATATTTAGAATGTTTACCTTTCAAGATCATTTTGAGTTTGAAGAAGAGTCAGAAGTCATGCGATGCTAGATATGCCCAATAAGCAGACAAATGAATTTCCCTAGGCATAGCGCTATCATGATGGAGGATAAAACTGTTTGCCCAGTTCATAATAGTACTCCTAGGATCTGATTTTCGCGCGATTCAAGATCACCCTGGCAGAAAATCATGATTGATGCGTTCTTTTTACAACGGAACAAAGAAAATTTTGTTCGGTTTTAATAAACAAAACAATAAGACATCTTCCTTTTTGTAAATGTAAATCACCAATTTGATACCAACAACCGACTAAATGCGCCATGGCTATCCATGAACAAAGTACAAACGTACACGGTACTTTTGACCGAATCTCAGATATTTCCGAAACTATAAAAATATATTAAAAGTGCAGATTGAACTTCACCGCCTATTTGCGACTAACAACCGACTGACTGCACCACAAATATTCATGAACAAATTAAAAACATTCTTGTACTTTTTAACATATCTCGTAAAATTTACCAAACTATGAAAATATATTAAAGTGGCAGATTAAATTGCAAAATAAATCCTTGGACAGTTTCATTTTATAAATAATTACAGGTAAATTATTATAACCAAAGTAACATAACACTAATTCAAAATTTTCATATATATCATGCACTTCCTGTATATCCAGTATATAGTATTTAACTGAGGCATAAAGGGGGTAAGGTAAATCCACTAAAAATATATCGAGCGCAAAAAGCTAAAAATTAATGGCGGAAAATGAAGGAAAGAATATCATAGCAAGACACTCATTATTTATCTTGATCCAAAGAATGCTTATAATTTGAAAAATGCGAAGAAACCATCAATGAACTCCTAAAAAAGAGAATGAAATTATGTAAATTACCCTTGAGCGAAATGAGTAACTTCCACGATGTGGGTTAGGAAAATAATTATAAAAATATTGTGCTGCTTTCTTTTTAACAGACTTCCATCCAGGTTCATTAAATCTTTCATAAAAGTCAGCGCTGTAATTCGCTGGCGGCAAAAAACAAAAGAAAGAAAGTACCCAGATAAAGATTAATTAGAAGTAAATGCATAACGTTACGTACAATTACGGATAAGTTATTTCATTAAAACGCACTACCTAGCAACCATTAATGACCAGAAAATGTAGGACAAACTCGATAAGGCAATGCAAACGCATAAAGCATACTTAAAGAATATACATGTTGAATGTTATTGAAAAAATAACTTTTAAACGTTAAGTAATCCAATTCCCGTTAATTGGTTTATAAAAAAAAGGCGATGAGTGTCTGCGATATAACATACCAAATACACTATTAGAAAATCTTGCAAGGAAAGCACAATATTTACGACGCTTTCTTAAAGAAAATGGGAAAATCTATTTATCACTTCAAATAAAACGCCGTTATTAATATTTATTGCTGTTGAGCACTACTGATTCGATTCTGGCTGGTTATAATTATCAATCAGTAAGCAGAATTTTTATTTATATACACAGTGGCCAAAAATCCACAGATAAACGTCACGTACAACGATTCTAAAATTAATTCTGGGTGAACAATCCTAATACAAAAAAGTTGTAGGATCTGTCGTTAAACAACACGGATTACTTTAAAGAAGCGTGGGTTTGGCAACACTGTACTATAGTAGTTATCATATAATTATACAAATAAACAGGAAGTAGTAGGTTTATTCATATTTGAATATTCGGTGCTGTTTATTACCTACTTTATGAAAACTAAAATTAATATGAAAAAATTGATAAAACATAACATACTCAATAGTAAAATAGACACGTGAAATAATTAATGTAAGTGTTCAAACTGGCAGCCACTAGTTTCCAGGCAAAGCCGTAGCCTTCGGGGAATAGATTTTAATACGCGTGCAACGTATCGGGGTAATTAACTGAAGTGTGGCGTTAATGTATTAATTATTTGTTGTTCATTTGGCTGGAGGCGTCGCATATCCGTTTTCTTTTAAAAGTCCCAAACAAAAAAATCGTGAGGATTAATATCTGGAGACCTTTCTGGTCACGATATCCGTCCATTACGACCGAGCCACCTATTCGGAAAGTTTTCGTTTAACCATGCCCTTGAAGGGGGGCCACTGTGAACTGGTGCACCGTCATGCATCTGTTGAGCCTGAAATTTATTGGAACATTATCCAGCACTTCCTCTAAGACATTCACGTACTCGCATTTGCACAATTGGGAAGAAATAAGACGCCTATTAGCCATACATGCACAAAAAACCTTCTTGGATGTCCAAATTTTCTGATTGCTCTAGAAATCTTATCGGCAAAATTGAAGTGATGGCTATGAAATACTCCATCTCTTGTGAACAAACAGTCGTCGCTCCAAAAAAATATGTGACAGAAGATGTGAATTTTAAACTGTAACTCAATTCCAGATTTGCTGCTGACAAGTCTAGAATTCTTTGCGTCTCATTTTCATTTGGAGAATTCCTTCATTAGCTCAACAAATTCTTTGACGCCACTGACTTCCTTAAACGTAAGTTCATATGGACATTAATATTCGCTATGTAGGCATTTATGGGTTTCGGTATAGAATGTATAAACATCAAAAACAAATAATCTCAAAAGACATTTAAATTAAGCACATAAACCCGAGCATCAGATTAAGCACGTGAAACTTTGATCATAATTGGCTATGCTATACTATTATCCGCAAATATGAATCAAAGTATTTGCTTCACAAACTGTAATTATTTACACAAAGTACAAAGAATATAAATTATTCAAAAACGTTTCCAAATCTTCACCGCTTTAGATTTATTTATTATTTTTTCATTAATTAATTAGACACTGTAATGTCATTCAAAAAATGAGGTGTGGCCACCACACAACTTTCTTATACGTATGAAAGTGTTACTTCCGGTCCGAATTTTGAAATTTCATTTATACAAAAAATATTCCAAATCCAACTCTAAATACTTTTGTACTCTTCATAAATATATATAGAATGCATAATTTACGACATATTTGCAAAAAATCGTTATTCGGTAAGAGTAAAAGTGTTACTTCCGGTCCGAATTTTGAAATTTCTTTTATACAAAAGATATTGGAAATTAAGTTCTAAATATTTTTATATTCGTAGCGTACCTGTCTAAAAAGCATGACTTGCAAAATATTTGCAAAAAACTGATTTTCGATAAGAGTAAAAGATCTACTTCCGGTCGGAATTTCGAAAAACTTTATTAATACAATTTTTCTCAAATTTAATTTTAAGTACATTTGAATTCTTTATAAATTTGTTTAAACTTAGTAATTGACGAAATATTTGCAAAATTCGATTTTTTCACTGAAGTAAACTACTACTTCCGGTACACCGATTTTGCTCAAAATCTAATAATCAGTTCTCAAGAGGGAGATTATATTTGTAAATATAAAATTTGAAATTGATACCTATAGCGGTTTGACCGCTATCGTGGTCACACACACACAGACAGACACACAGACATTTTTTAAAAACCACTTTTTTGGTATCAGGGGACCTCAAAACGTGGACATCTGCAAAAATCTCGAGGTCGAAAATTTTCATCATCACAATACTTCCTTATACTACGTATAAGAAAGTAAAATGACACACAAGCAACATGTTTTATAGTAAGTAATAATAAAATCGTGTTTCTTCATATCAATGTTTCTAGGTGTCTTGCAGGAATTTATTTTCATTTTCCATTAAATAAACAAATCAAGGCGAAAAACTAGTCTAAAAATCCCCAACCAAAGAAAACATTTATATTATCTCTTATTCTTATTAAAAAAAACTATTAACACTAATTTACATAGTAATTGTTTACTAAAATGCTCCATTAGAATATACAATTTGAATATTAATATGTCACTGCTACAAGCAACAAAAACTAGCACTTAATTAACAATTGTAATTATGTAGTCACAACATCACTGGCGTTTCCAATATTAGAATAATGTATATTAATTTATCTGCAACATGTCGCCGGACAGATATAACAAAGTTCATGTTTTAGCGTCGATTTATGACCCGATCATATTAATATACTGATCCATTAACTTCCTGCAATAATAACGGCAAATTTTCCTAATAACCGGCACGACACGCCATTTATATCGGATTTCAGTATGAAATTTCTGCCAGCATCGATGAAGTACGGTTAAAACACGTTCAAAAGACAACATTATTAGAACGCTTGAAATCGTTATATTCGTTGAAGTACGAATAAATTGAGATTGGATTTAATGTGAATGGGAGAACCTCATTTCCGGGATGCTAAAGAATTTAATATTTGCTGGAAGTTTACGAGTGTTACCACAAAGTGTGAACCATAAAAATGTTTGATCAACATGGACGGGAATTATTTAGATATGACCTAGAAACGTGTTAGTTTGAAAATTAAAATTCAAATAAAAATTATTCTACATAAAAAACGGAAATTATTCCTACTCTCAATACACGGGGGTGTGGTAAAAACCTGTTTCGTTAATTTTAAAATACCCAGCGACAAAACAAAGCGTAAAAATTTATATAAACATGTAGGCCAAGGTGTTGCTGTAAGGAAGTATTTAGTATTTTATATTTTGTATTACTTTATGTAATGAATAATAATAATAATAACTAAAACAATCTTTATTCACTAATTAAATTATAGATTTGTTGAGTAAGCAAAATGAATGCCTTTTTAACATAAACATTAATAGCAAAATGTAAATTAGTACAAAGTATTAAGAAGTAGAAAATTGAAAGAAATACTTAAAGAAATAAAAGCAAAAGAACTCCTCAACACAGGAGAATGTTTTGTTCATTAGATATACCGTAGTCGACAAATTTTAATTTCTGATACGAAAGTAGAAAGAGGAAAAGAGCAAGGACGAACTAAAAAGTAAAGATAAACATATAGCGAGGCAAGTACACTCGGAAAATGTTCGCTATCAAATGTGAGAATTCCCCGATACTGCGTCGGTTCTCCCACCACTGTTGGCAAGCAGGCATCGCTGCATATTATAAGGTCATCTTCTGCATGGGATAGATAGATAGTATTGCTGTAAACCGAAATTAAAATTTGTCGACTACGGTATAGAGTGAAGTATGCAAATCCACAAGATCAATAATTTAAATAGTCATCTACAGAGTATCAGTTGATTGCCAGCAAGTGGCGTCTTACACCACCTCTGAAAGACTTCAAACTAAATGTTTGATTTGTGAAGGGAGCTTATTAAAAAGTTTGCATCCCATAAGTAGTATATTTCTCTGAAAGAATGCTGTCCTATGAGCTTGTGCAAAAGATAGTCTAGATTTCTCGTTCTACATAGCAGTTCCAAGATGTAGGCGTCATAAAACGTTAGCGTTCTTTGACCTGCAAATAAGTTTCTACATGAATCACGGAAATTGAAGACAAAAACAATGCGAAGTGCCCGCTTTTGCATTAAGAATACTCTATGATATCCTATACAGAATCCCCTGAAGCTAGCACCATACGTCGTCTTAGAAAAGAAATGACCGCTATCGTGGTCACACACAGAGAGACACGCAAACACACACACAGAGAGAGAGACACAAAAATTTTTTAAAAACCACTTTTTCGATATCAGGGGAGTTCAACACGTGGGCATCTGCAAAAAATCTCGAAGTCGAAAATTTTCGTCATCACAATACTTCCTTATACTACGTATAAGAAAGTTAAAATGAACAATACTAGTAAATGTATATGTTCTTACCTTCTCCAAATTTATTTATGTTAATCAAACTTATAAACAGCAAACAAATGATTACAAAAAACGTGTTGACACTTTGAGGATATGTTTAATAATGTTATGGGCCACATTTACGAAAATACGAATTGTTTAGCCCGAGATTGATTTTAACTTTGTAAATACTTCTTCTCAAATGTTTTTGATTCAAACTCACGTAAATTTTATCTAATAAACGTGACTTGCACATGGACTCATATGTGAAAATTACATAGAATGAGAACCACACCCGCTGTCAGATCTCCAACTTCACGGCTTGTAAGGAGAGACGCCTGTGGTCCGACTGACCTGCTGCGAGTTGAATCAAGCGACTGTTTTACTATGGTATACGTACAAATAGTCATTTACTGAAGCCATACCTATCTGAGAGGTGCCAGTAAAAAAGGTCCATATTGGGACCCTTATTGTTCACAATATATATATATATATACAGGGTGACTCATTAGTAGCCGCTTCTTCGATTGCTCTTTTGTGTTTTAAATAAAAGAAAAAAACAATTAGTGCAAAATCCATGGTTGCTTGTGGCACATATTGTATAAATACTTTAAGCTCTGGCGCACTTCCCGTTTCACCGGAAATGCACGAAACTTAAGTTTTTTAAAAGACTCACCCTATATATTTTCCGATGTTCTTGTACTGCTTTAAATTGTCTGTTCGACTGTTTTTCTTTTTCAAAATTGAGCCAATAGCTTTTGAGTTACTAATTTTTTTTTTGAAAATATTTATCCAAAATACGTGTTCAGAAAAAAATCATTTTCACATTGTTTTTAAAAGCAAAAACATTAACTTTGGTGGTGCTTGTAGCCAAGAAAATTCTGCATCATTTGGTAAAGTTGCACTCGCCAATACCTCAATAAAATTTGTTTTTTCAAAGCCTACTTCCTGAAATTTTCACTTACCAAAAACTTATTTTTTCTAAATGGAACACCCAGTATTTTATTGAGGCATTTTCTTCCTTTTTTTATTCTCTTTCACTTTTGTTAACAATGTCCTATACCTATCTTTTGTAATTTCTAAGATAATCACTATAGGAGCAATTAGTGGTCAATTAAAGAACTACGAGCGCTGTTGTTCTATGCACCAAAATATTTGTTCAACCAATGGAAGGCAGGGATGGCGCCCGACTTCCTTAGTCAACTGTCAAACAAAGTAAATGTTATATCCAACTATCCCAAAAGTAGTAATTTTATAGAATGAAGAGCATCGCATTTCAATTTTTTAATTCCAGCAATGTCCAGTTGCAGTATTTCATTTTTAACACTGTTGGTTAACATCGAAATAAAATAAAGGTTATGTTTACTGACATATTTGAAGATGTCTTCAAAAAGTTTTGAAAATCCGTTCGTAGATAGCGAAGATACCCTCCTTCATTAACATGTTCATCAAAGAAATACGGTCCAATTATGTAACTACCCACTATTCCTCCCCACAGTTTTAATGACCAACGATTTTGAAAGTTTACAGGTGTGATAAAGTGGGGAATTTTATGTGTTATAATAACGGAAATTGTGACGATAAACGTATTCACTTTAATAGAAGGTGGCTTTGTCGGTAAACAACAAAAATTGAGAAAGCCAAGATAATTTATCTGCTGCCAATTGACAAAAATGTAAGCCATTCTGAAAATTTCTTTCATCTAACCCTGTGTATGAATATGCTACGGGTGAATGTCGTATTTTCGAATTATTCTGGATCCTCCACTAATTGCTTTTTCTTTTATTTTAAACACAAAAGAGCAATCGAAGAAGCGGCTACTAATGACTCGCCTTGTATATAAACAAATACTATGAAACTAGAAATCTGACTGTCAACTATCCAAATTATGAGGCTTAATTTAACAAAACCGAAATCATCTTACACTTGTATTAAAATGTACAATAAACGTACTGTACATTTTTTGGGCGAATTATATAAAAGTTCTGAACACATTAGATTATAAAAAAAAACTGTAAAAATATTTCTTATAGAATTAAAACCGTAATTTAGGCGGGGATATAAATTTACACTGCATTTTCATAGTTCAATATCCCCACCACCAACCAATTTCTAATTGTATAAGTACATTGGGTATTTAATTTATTTATGTAACTTGCTATCAATTTTATTAACATCCTGTATACAAGAACATTATATACAAATAAAAATAGTTGTTACTACTATTTCGTTTTCTACTTCTACTTCTACAAAATAGCCTCATAATTAAAAACAATAAACAAAAAGTACCGAGCTAATATTCTATTGTTTGAAATCACTTAAAACATGTTTAACGTAAAATGTTCTAATTCATATTACTAAGATAAATTAGCTGCAGAGCAATATTAATTATAGAATTCTAAGAGCTCAGTGTGCAGAAAGTTGCGGTATAAATTAGCGATACAACTCTGTATATTTCATGTAATAAATAAGAACAAAAATTTACTAGATATTTCATTGGGTCAAACATTGTATTTACTTCCGTATGACCCAATTTTATGATAAGTAATGTAGGCGTAGACATTCTTATTACACTTTTTTGGTGTTTTAATTACGTACTAGCGCTCATAATATGTACAATAACCAAGTTTTCGGTCGGATGCGCTCCTAATTGTTTGTAACAGACACATTAACAGTTTGTACGAATAAAATTTTAGTATGGCTCGGAATTATTAACTACACACATTGAGATTTATTCAACTTTTTTGAATGTATAATCGAAAATCTTTAGAATTCGATAGCTTAATATATACCGGGTGTCGTTTAAGCTTGGCCACCGGTCATATCTCGGCAACCGTTTATCGTACAACCCACCGAACAGATCTTGATAGGAAAACGGGCCACGGGAATTTCAACAAAAATAAGTTTAAGGTCCCAAAATGATCACAAGGGGGCGCAATTCTAAAGATGAATTAAAAATTCGATAATTTTTCATTAAATTCATGTTTAAGATAGGTTAGAATTTTTACTGGCAACATTTTCAGATGTTTTTATACAATTTTCATTTGAAACTTTTTGATCTAACTCCCATAGGAAGTAGAGGTTAGGGGGAGGATTATATCTATGTACAAAACTAGGTATAACTTCGGTTTACCTTAACGGATTTTAATGTTTCTAGACTCATTAGGTAGAGAATTTTACAGAGAACTGAAGTGTATATAGTAGGAAATTTTGTAGTTGTCCAAAAAATAACAGGGGCCGCTGTTCTTAATTTATATACATATGTTATCTTTTTTAACATTTTGAGAAGCGTCTCTAATTTTCCTCCTGTCGCCGTCAGCTCTTCTCTCACTCGCATTGTAGTTAGTTCCGTTAGGCCATTCGTCCACCGACAAAACCATTATGTGCCGACCGACTAGTTGCTTAGGTTTTCGTTCACCGAAGAAACCAGTTCCAAGGATGTTGTCGTCCGGATGTCATTACTGGGTAATATACTTAAGGGTGAAAAGAAACAGGCGCAAAAGGTGTTGGGTTCATCCGGATTTTGAAAGAAATAAGGAAAAGCGGTTGTTCAAAATTGCAAGTGAGTTCAAAGATCCGTTAAGTTTAAACAAACTTACAGAAAGAGTAAAGAGGGTTTTCATGAACTTGAAAGAATTGTTGGCGTAATTTTCTAACGTGTAATTAAACAGTGAGGACGCGCGGGTTGGAATAAATTCATTTAAAATTTTTGGTTTTGTTTTATGGAAAAACGCTCGGATAGGTCGATTTTTATTTTTAGCTGCGGTTTTTCTGATGGTAAATTGATGTACAAAGGGTCGTCCAAAAATAAGTTACGACCATCAATTTTTTTTTCAAATGGAAACATATGTTTTTTATTTAATTTATTAATTCTGCATCGAATTCTAAGCATGTTTCATGTACCATGTCCTATACTCAAACTCAACAGTTATCAAGAAATTTACAATTGAACATATCAATAACTAAGACCGTATCCCACAAAATTTATTTCACTCTCTTGTCTGAAAACGACCGATTTATTTAAAAAAAAACAGAAAAACAAGTCAAATTAAATGTTTAAACTGTTGACCACTAACTTCCTGACAATAGGCAAGTCGAATATCAGTTTCTCGTAACACTGCAGCTTTGCGTAACACTGCACGTTTGCGGCTTAATTTGTTGTATTTCGGTTATAATTTTCGATAACTGTTGAGTTTGGGTATAGACCATGGTACATGAAACATACTTAGAATTCGATGCAGAATTAATATATTAAATAAACAACATATGTTTCCATCTGAAAACTTATTTTTGGACCAGCCTTCGTACATCAATTTACCATCAGAAAAACCGCAGCTAAAAATAAAAATCGACCTATCCGAGCGTTTTTCCATAAAACAAAACCAATAATTTTAAATGAATATATCCAACCCGCGCGTCCTCACTGTATAGACACGGGTATTGTTCAATCCCCTGCACAAAGCTTGTGATTCACTTTCTTCAGCTTTTGATAGCAATCATGGCATGTTATTGTGTTAAAAACTAAAAACTAGCATAACAAATTGAACTTTACAAATAAAGAATAGCTGCATTGGTCGAGTCATCTTATTCGTTCTTACGTCTTAAAAGTCATTAAACCTGCTGACATTTATCCAGAGTATGTTTCTCTGTTTGTAGGCATTATGGGAGTAGGGATTCGGGAATTTAATTAAGCAAAAGTAGATGTTTTTGATAAGATGAGAAGTTGCCGTCCATTCATTATGAGCGACGGAAGACTTGAAGAAAAATCAAAAACTCGTGAATATAGACGCTCAAGCCTGAAAGAATATCAAGTTGTTAATGAAAATTTTCAGTCTGGTTGCTGAAGCAATTGGGGTTCCAGAAACTCACAACCCAACTTTTGGAGTCATATGGTTAGGATAGCCTGACCTATCCACTCCACCATCCGTATGTCAATAATCAAAGAGGCACTGGCAGGAATGCTTTTCAAAGAGCGTAGAAAAACTGATGCGAAGTATCGAAAGTGTACTAAGCATGGGAGCGACTACATGGAAAAATAGTTTATTATACAAATCAATACCTTGCCAGTTTCACTAGCAAAAAGTTAAATCGCAATTTTTAAGAATTAAACGGCTATTTATACCAAATAAAATCATCCAGTATCTCATCTATTTTTACAAATACATTTTAAAAATGTTGCTGAAACTTCGATTTTGTAAATCTGTTTTCTGATTCGGCAATGAATACTATTGTACCCCCAAATAGAAATGTGCAAGAATTATAACATTATGTTTTTTTTTTGCAAACCATAATAACAACTGACTACTCAAATTGTAGTTGTCACATTATCAATTTCAAACATGTACACCAGAGGGCGTAAGGCTTAAAATCGCCTGTTACCTGCTCTCTAATAAATATGTTATGTACACTCCAACTGAATAAGTCATAAATTAAACGATTTTTCCTTTAATATACAAAACTGTCAGCTACAAATCACCTACAAAGAAATCAAATAACAAAAATACAATTGGTTTTTAGAAATTAGAAAAAATTAAGAAATTTAATAAACACCTAATTGAAGAATCATGACAAATTGTATCAATTTACCTTTTACTGTTTATATGAAACTTTCAACATGGACCTGTACTTGATGGGATTTTATACACTGTGGAGTGTCTATTTTCAGTTACACGTAATGATGAGTTTTATTTGATGACATTTGAGATCGCACCGGAGACGTGAAACAGACGCTAACGGGAGTTAAAATAAACCCGAAAATAAAAGAAAATAGTGAATAGTATTATTTTTAACAAGCGACCGAAGTGTATCCCATCCTTCTATTTTCTCTAATTATAACTTTATACTTTCTATTCTTTTCTCTCTAACAATATAGATGAAGCCAATTGAAGAACGGAATAAAAGCAACGTAGTGACAAATGCGGTCTTTATGCATATATGTTTCGAAAAGTTTCACGTAATTGAATCGTAGTAAATCCTGTTGTTGAATAATGTTGAACCTTTACATAACTTCTACAACACAATGAATTATATATTAAAACGCAAATGTATAATTAATAAATTTATATTTAAAGAGTATGTGGGCTTTTGAACAGTTATATTATAGTACAGTAATATTCATTGAAAGATTATATACACTGAGAATGAAAAAAAAAACTGTTAGCTATACAAGGTTTTTGTTTTTAGTTTTTTACATTAGAGATCGATGATGCAAAAACCAAACAAATTAAAAATATATTAATAACCAATCCAAATTCAATAGCATGTTTATTAGTAATAACGCTGTATTAGTCTAAGACACCCGAATCATATAGACTCTTGTCGTTTGAGTGATATACACTTATCGCCCGATTGTTTTACACGGTTGATAAAATAATGGATTTAAAAAAACTGGTAAAAATGTTTTTCTGGCATTTTTATAATGTACGTATTTTTTTAAGCTTTTATAATACAAATAGATTTTTAAAAAATCAATTGAAAAGAATAGTTATTTTTTCAGAAACAAAAGCTAAAATATTAGATGGTCTAAGTAATAGAGAAAGAGTAACAGATGTTGCTAAATTTTTCTCCACGAATGAAGTCACAATAAGGACAATCAGAAAAAATGAAAACCACATTAGAAAAAGTTTAGCAGCTGGATCTTGCACCAGTATGTGCACAATTTCATATGCAAGAGATGTTACAATGGAAAATATGAGAAAGGCATTAGTGATATGGATAGAAAGCCATGGTAGGTTCGAGAGATTTAAATAAAGACAATCTTTACGTAATCTAAGAATGAAGGTGAAAGTGCATCTGCTGATTCGGATGCACTACAACAATATCCAGCAAAATTTGCTGAAATCATTGCCGCCAGCTCCTACACTTCCAACCAGATCTTCAATGCTGACGAGTCTTGGTTATTCTGGGGGGGAAAATAACCAAAGCTTACAAATCAGCTATTGTTCATAAGGCAGCGAAAAGTCGTATAACAGTTCTGTTCTGTAGCAATGCTTCAGGCGATTATCTAATCAAACCATTGGTCATTAATAAATCAAAAATACCACGCTTATTTAAAGGAATGAATATCAACCTTCCCGTTTATTGGATGGAAAATAAGAAAGCATGGGTTACCTGTCATACCTGTTAATGGATGGTTTCATAACTTGTTTGACCCAGATGTCAAAAGTGATTTAAGTAAAAGGAGATTGCCTTTTAAGGCCCTTCTATTAATTGATAACGCACCAGGTCATCCTTAAGATTTACAACACGAAAATGTACAAATTGTTTTCTTTTTCCAAAGAATATAACTTCCTTATTACAGCCGTTAGATCAAACGATAATTTTGTCTTTCAAGGCACTTTATATCAAGCAAACCTTCAGGTATATTTTAGAACAAATAGAGAATGATGAATCTCTTACTCTTATGGATGCTTGGAAGAAATTTACAATCTCAGATTGTGTTAAGCATATTGAAATGTCATATACCCAGATTAAACAATTAACGCTCAACGCCTGCTGGAAAGCAATATGGCCAGATGCTGTTGACGGTGAGAATTATAGATTACTATTAGAGCATGACTATTCCCAAATCATGAGTTGGCGCATACTATAGGAGGAGAAGGTTTCAAGCATTTAGCTGAAGCAGACATACTTACAGCTCACAGATTGAGAACTGACAGGTGAGATGCCCCTCTCACAAGTTGCGCAGTGAATTCTTGTAATATTAGGATAAGCACGAGCAGTCTGGAAAAATTGTCAAGCGTTACACATCGAAGTGCAATATGTTTCCTATATATGTATCTCTTTTCAGTATATTACAATTTCTTATCTGCATTTGCTCCTTCGTCCGGCTAATGTATGCGATGATGAACAAATGTTATCATTTGCTTTTTCTGAATACTTTCTCTGTCTCACACTAACCTATAAGTCGCGCAGCGAGAACTCCTCCCAGCGATCAGCACTCGGTCTGTGTACTGTACGTACTTATATTACCTATCATATATTTGTTATTTTATAATAAGTATAATTTTATGTTTTTCAAGATGTCTTGTTTTTGTTTTACGTAAATGAATGACTGAATTATGCATGTTTTAGTGTGTTTTTCGTTTCACACGGTTTTACATCGCAAATCCAAGACTTCGCTTTACATGATTTTGTACGGCACCTATCTTCAGTGTAAATCGAGGGATAGGTGTAGTTCAAATTTACAGGGAAATTATGAAAGTTTTTCTATTAAAACACACTCCTAACAGTTATTGTAAAGAAATTTAACGTTTAACATACTGAATTGAAATAAGATTTGATTTGCAAGAAATGAAATACAGTAGAGTCTCGATATAGTGAACTAATTAATGCATGGCTTTATCACTCCACCGAGGTTGTTCACTATTTGGAGTGCAGTTAAGAACGCTCAATAGGAATACTTACAAAGTGTTTATTACTTTATTAACTTAACACTTCATATTTTAATGCTTAAACCTTATAATAAAATAAAAAAATGAATAGCAGTAATAGTGCTTAATAACTATGTAATACAGTAGAAAAAAAAAATACATATGCAAAATTAAGTTAGTCAGGGGATTGAAAGAAATCTGTTGTTTGTTTGCTTTGTTGGCTTATTGTACATTTTTTGAACCAACTTAGTTCTCAAATGTTGAAGGGCAATTACACGAGAATATTCTATTTCATTTGGGTTTTCTTCAGCCCACTGAAAAACCATATTCAAAGATTTCAGTGCTTCATCAGTGGAAATCAACTTGTCAGTCACAGTTTCATCGTCATCACCAACGCTGTCTTCATTTTCAATTTCAGTTGTGACTTCATCTTTCTCATTTTCTAACTGACGGTCCTCATTCCAAACTTGAACATCATGTCGATCATAAACCTGTAAATTAATTTTAAGAACCTATGCAAGTAGATATGCATTTAATTTTTTTACTTCAGAGTTTATGAGGTTTAAGATATTCATAACTTCAGACTGTGCATATTCTGGATCTTCATCATTCAATCGTAACTTTAAAACACTTAACGGAATGTTTTCTTCTCATCATCATAATCGTTTGTTTCTGGTAATATGTTATGCCAACATTTTCTAATTATAACTGTTGGGTTTAATTTTTCCCAGGCCAAATTCAAGTTTATAAGAGCATCTCTTAGAGTTACGGCTTTTAACGCTGTTCCAATGTCATTTTTGGTAACCACGTCAGATAACAATTTTTTACGATAAAATAGTTTTACCAAACGTATCACATTTTGATCCTTAGGTTGGATCAATGGGGTGACGTTCGGTGGCATATACATTACCGTAATGCATTCATCAATGTTATTAAGTTCTTCTACTGGTGGATGGCTTGGAGCATTGTCTAACAATAATAATGCTCTTATTGGCAAACCTTGACTTTCTAAAAACTCTTTTACCTAAAACTGCATGTGAAGACGCTGCATAAAAACATCTGCAAACTTACCTCAGAAATAAATTTGTTTTTAAACCAACGTTTAAAAATCTCTGCTGTCATCCACGCTGTTTTGGAATGGTCATAATTAACAGGACGATTGAAGTTTTTGAGTGTTCGAGGATTCTTAGCTTTTCCTATGACTAGCAACTTGACTTTGTGTTTTCCAGAGGCATTCGTACAAGCTAAGAATGTTACTCTTTGTTTTTCTGCTTTTCTTCCAGGAGCTGTTTTTTCTAACGACGAGACATAAGTTTTATCAGGTAAGAGTTTCCAGTATAAACCACATGTACACTTCACAGTACATCTTCGTAATTGTTAACTTGTATTACAAAAATATTCACTGCAATACACCGAAACTCCCCGAGTAACTGCTAAATCTGAACTGCGGAATAAACGCATTACACATACGTACGCCTTTACGCTTTCCGGGGAAGTCCCTGTGTATGTGCTTGTGCAACTCACTCTAGCGAGGTACAATTTGTTCACTATTTCGAGGCCAATACTAATATTTCACTGTTCACTGCAGTGGATAGTTCACTATATGGTGTGTTCACTATATCGAGACTCTACTGTATATATGTTTTTATACTATAATAGATGGATGTAGCAGGCAAATAACACAATTGTAGATTTTTGAACTAAGCGAAGTAACAAAAGAAAATGTGATACTGAATATTATTAGAAGTAATTAATCTGAAATTTTTGACTATATTTTTATATTCAAAATTCTATATTTCATGTTACGATTTACAAATTAAGTATTTATTAAAGAGATTCATAATGTTAGTGTTATTGTTCGACAGAATTTGCTGTGCATTCAATCTAGACACGCATGTCAAGACTTCTTTCCACCTGGTTTGCCGACCTAGCTGTTGGCCTGCAATCATCATTCCTCTGTCATTCACTGTATAATTCGTTCTTGGCTACTTTGACTTATATGCCTCACCAAATGCCATGCTAATTCAACTAGTCCCTCTACGACATTCTCTATTTTCAGTCGGCTGAATCCGTCGTTCATATATTCTCAGCTCACATATGCGCTCGGTTTAAATTCAACTAGTCAAACAAAATGTATAGCTTATTACTACATCAAGATGACAAATATGTATATAGATATCAATATAAATAATATTTACATTGATATTCATAAATTAGAATTTAAAAAAGAAGGCGTTGGCACCATAAGTATGTGCGGAAGATATGTAGAATTGAAAATTTCGGCAAATACAAAAGTTAACATTCAATGTTAAATTTGAAAATGCCATCACATACTCCTTAAATTTATGAGCAACTTTCCTAATTTAACCGATCCTGCATGTATATTCAATATTAAAAAAGGTACCCATACAGGTAAATGGAAAATGGGCACCTTCATATATACCAAACCATAGAGGATTTGCGCATAGCCATAGTGCGAACTTAAAACGATGATTCAATACCACTACAAATTCCAATTGACCGGAACAATTTCAGAATAATAAAATTAAACTAATTAATTAATATTTCAGGATATATACCTTCCGGTAGTAAAATACTAGTGATGTTGGATTTGGTTACTTTTCAGTACTATCCGTTACTTTCGAATTCAATAACCGTTACTTTTTATTCGTTACCGAGTACTCGTTCAAATGTGCGATGGGGGAATAAGTATAGTTAATATACGGTAGAAACAAAACGTTCACTTGTACAAGGTTAGTTTTAAATAGCGTCATTAAAAAAAGGGGGTGAAAGAAAAATATGAGTAATGTGAGAAATTGATTTTTCTTTCCTCGAGTCCGAGCCTGTCACAGTTAATATACAAACAATAATAATTTTCATATAGAGGAATTTAAGTTTCAAAATAAAATACTTCTATTAGACATTTATAGGGATTCTTCAGATTCGCATAGCCTGATACCTATTTAGCGGTAACCCTGTATACTGCTTTTAATATATATTACGTTAAATAAATAAAATTCTTTAAAAGAATAACACAAAACATTTCAACTCAAAATTAAAAGTAAAATGTCAAAGTTAAAAGTATTTTTTAAGGAGCCATTTTATATACGATAGCAGAGATATTCTATCATAAAACCATAAAAATCCCGGACTCCGATATTAAATCACTTTACATTGCATGATATTGCATCAATACATATAGTAAGTTCAAACAAAACTTTTATAATGAAATCGACCTACGCAAATACAAGTAATACTAATAATTGCTTAAATAAAATATTAGATATAACGGTCATAAGCTTCTTATTTTTAAATATTTAATTCTATTTTGTATGTAATGAATATGAGTCAGAAGTGTTGATTTACTTCATATGGATGAAAATCAATGACGTAAGCCAAAAGATCCGACGGACAGATAGTACATAATTATTAACGCCAACCTTTAATATTTGGTTGACAAATGCGTAAGTTAGGAAATACGTTTTTTCGTGCACAACCTATTTCGACTCCGGATTTATTTGACTCAAATAAAGCAGATAGATATATGTCTGCATCAGTGGCGGCCCGTGATTTTTTGGGACTGGAGGGCACCGGGGGTCTGAGTGTTTAATATCAAAAATTAAGTACAGACATAAAATAAACTCAATATGCTATTTAATTAACTTGTTTGAAAATAAAATGATTAATAACTCATTCATTGAGGTTTGGTGTTGATGTCAGTAATTGTTTTTCAATGGAACACATTGCTAAGGCACATAGTCTGCTTTCCCGCATGGTAGGTATTTCTAGAAAATGTTTTTATTCTCTTCAAAGTAGAAAAACACCCTTCACTTGATTTTTTCTATTTTGCACGCCCCCAGAGATTCGCAAAATAGCAGCAGACAATTTAGAAAATCTTTCGCCAACATAGTCTCGACATATTATCAAAAACAAACTTTTATAACAGTTGTACTATTCAACCTTGGAAGTAAATTACAATAGTAGCATCAGAAAACTTATCATCCAACTCTGCTTAACAATTTATATTGTTAATTAGTAAATAAAATGTCAGCATGTGTGCTTTTTATTCTTTGTACAACTTCTATTGCACATGTTTGTTACATTAAAGGCTTACATTTTGACATTCAAATATAATTTGGTTCCATTTTTATTTTGTTACCAACGTCAAAACAACAAAATTAGCGTGCGATAAAGAAATTCTTTTGCAACCAAAACGGATGTCGTAAAGTGAACTTTATAGCACGAAAATAGAAAAAAGCATTTTGCACATTACACCCACACAACCAGTCTGATAAACTGAAAGAGCTTCTGTTGAATTTTCTCGTCACGGTTTTATTAGTTTTCAAATTGTGATCTAGTGTAATCAATAAATCGGGTCTAGGGAGACCTAGATTTTTTAATTCTGTCTTAATGTTACTAACGCAATTCATAGTTGCATTAGCACCGATAGAAATTACAACATAGTATATTACATACTAGACCGCCACCCGGACCCGGCACCATAGAGTAGTGCCCCGCCGCCTACATATATACGCGCGCTACCCGCGCCAGTTTCATCGCTCGAATTCTAATACAGATGGGGCAGTCGCGCGAGATGCCCCGGAGCCTACGTCAGACTGCGATTTTTAAACGCGCTGAAAAGACGGACTGTTACTTCCGAAAACATATTATTTGTTATCAAACAAATTAGAAAAATTACATACAAATTAGGTATTTATAATTAATTTATCTGTTAAAAAAAAATTGTCACGGGGGGGGGGGGGCAGTGCCCGTTGCCCTCCCTGCAGCAGCCGCCACTGTATTTGAGTGCTCGTTATTCCATGAAAGCCAGTTACAAATTAAATATTATAAATAAGGGTGTTAACGATTACTTTTCTACACCTATATTTTATTTAATACTTGGATATATGTACTGTTTAGTTAGTAGGCAAGCATAGTTCACAGATTTATATTGTTTTAATGACAGTTATAACAAAATTCAAATGGTAATTACATATAAATATCAAAAGGTGTATGAATGTTATTATTTATGACAGTCCTGAAATGGCTTTTGTGGATTAGATTACTTGACAGGTAAAATATTGCAACATCTCAAATTTGACGCTATTTTAATTTAGCGGCGCATGTCGGTTGCTAGGGCGACTCAAACACAGCTACTTATAACTTACAAAACCAAACAAGAATTATTCCTTAATATTCCATTTTTTTACACTGACATTGCATTTAAAATTCAGTGTTTATTTTAAAATTTCACTAGTGACTACAAATACGTCACGGCAATTATTATAAAAAGTAATAAAGCCATTTAGATCGTGCGAACACATGATGTTTATTGTTCCACATGTTTGTTACTTATTCAGAAATATGCAAGCGGAAAGAAAAAGTAGAACAAAAGTGCTGAGAATCGAGCTAAATCGCAAAATATAAAACAATACATGACCGAGTACATATACAAACTGGAATGCTTATCGACTACACTTTTCTTTGATATCCTTTTAGACTAAAAGCGATTCTTTTAGCAGGCACATACATGCATTTGGAAAATGAAAGCAAGCGACTTCTTTACACAAAGTGGATATGTACAAAAGTACATGTATACATACTTATTTGAAATTCCTACGATTTCATAAATCGATACCACGAAAGCAGAACGCGTTCTTTTTTTTTTCTCCAACAAAAACAATGAAAAATCGTACTATCTACCGTATAGAATTACGGCTGTTGTAGTCCGAATTTAAGAATTAAGAAACCCCGCACGTAGTAGACAACACCACGTTCTGGATTGTGTATTAAGCAAGACGAGTTAAAACACCACCAATCGGCGCCCAAGAATGGCACCGGCAATGAATACGTTTTAACGTTCAATTCATCGTAATTGTTACATAAATGGATATAAATTGATTAATGGCATTTTCTTTTTACTAACTTACAAAACGGTACTTAATAAAACATAACAAACAACCAATAAATGCTTCCAGAAGCAAAAGGATTTTTTTTTATTGTTTAATTGTCGAGGAGTGGATGGTCTGCGAAAAGGAATTTCTTAGTAATCATATACAGTTACATACGAAAGTGAACGAACGAAGAGAATTGTTATGTAATCTACAAAGCTATATAAAAGGAAATCGTGAAGTACTGATAAAAACTACATGTACAACCACATTCTACATTATACATTTTTCCTGCCTTTCTCTAGCTATTGTAATACTGAAATTCGTCCTTCTTCTACAATGGCTTTAAATCCGTTCAGTACGTGTCATCATTGGTTGGTGTGCCACAGGGTTCGAACCTTGGTCCTCTTTTCTTTAATCTAGTCATAAATTATCTCAGTAACACGATTCAATGTCCGGTTTTGGCTTATGCTGACCACTTAAACATTTATCATAGAATCGTTAGTTCTTCAGGTGTCAATACACTTCAGCGAAATTTGGATACAATTTTTACCTGGTGCAGAAAAAATAGGCTATACCTCAACATAGACAAGTGATGCTCTGGCTTCTGCTGCCACGGTGGTCTGGTGCCACGTCTTCAACCTAGAACAAGCAAATCTGACGCCCAGGACGAATATCTTATACAAAGCACCGTTATACCATGTTGATATAAATTTCAATAATCGGCATGAGTAATTTTTACGATTTTACTGTGCTGTGTTTCTTGTTATTGTTATCCTAATACATAACTTCATTATCTATTTTGTATTATCGAGGATTCTTGTACGACATTCTATTGCCCCATTTGGATTTTCTGTTGGGTAATTAATAAATCATTATTATTATTATTATTAAATCTGTGGCGTTATGAAAAAGATGTAATGAGTATTTCAATGGTGAGAAGATAGGTCCGACAGTTCAATGAATCACGTGATCAAGTGCATAATGAAGAACAATGTGGGCGTCCGTGGTTACTGATGAAGTGGTTCATGCAGTTCAAGAAAAGATTAAGAAAAACCGTTTCTGCTCTTTCTATGGAGTTTCCTCAAATTTCAAGATCGCTTACTCATGAAGCTGTTACTGTAAAACTGGGTCTTCGAAGACTTTATGCCCTGTTGGGTGCCAGAAACATTTACAGAGCAACACAAAAACCAACGTCTACGACAATGGCGGTGATGATTTTCTAAGACGGATAATCACCAGCTTAATGTGCAATAAATAGTTTTTCAGTATCTCTACTTATTTTCTTTTTCATTACCAAACGGAACTTACTTTCTGGACTTACATCGTATTGAATTAAAGAAAAATTACGAGGCAGCGTTTTTAAGTTCGTGCAATGGGGAAAAAGGAAGAAAGTAAAAGTACAAAATTATTTTTACTTTTCAATATATTCATCTGCAACCCTAATACATTATTAAGATCTTTCAATTAGATTTTGTACGCCTTCATAAAAAATGTTTTATCTTTGTCTAAAACATACACCGAAACTGGATCCTTTAGGCTTTCATCGCTCGTAAATGTCTTCCCACGCAGCTCTATTTTCATTTAAGGGAAGATGCAAAAATCGCTAGGAGTAAGGTCTGGACTATAGGGAGGGTTGTTCAAAATATCGAAGCCCACTTTATGCAGAATCGGAAAAGTCAGCTATATTACATTTTTCCCCGGTAATGCCTGAAGTAATCAACGATGAAAGGTAAATCGATAAGGAACATAATATGTATTCATAAAAAATTGGTTAATAATAGTACTGAAAAGTCTCAAGCAACAACATATAGTGCAATCTTTCAAAATTCAATTTCTATGCAAAACTCCTGTAACATTGTTTTAGATGATGCCAGCACATAATTTATTACTGATATAGAAAATCATACTAGAGGCAGGCAATGCGTGATTCATCCAATAGTGCTTGTCGTTATTTAAGAGAAACAAACAATTTGTATAAAACTTACTACATCGATTTTAAATCAAAAAACAATATTTTGAAATTTTCTGTAATAGTAGCCAAAACTTTACAATATATTGTATAATAAATTGTAAAGACAAAACACTTCTTTTTTTCAAGTATAGTAGGCAACGCATTGTATAATAAATAAAATAAATCCGAACGGACGTGGATTGGTTTACTTTCATCTACCGTCATATACAAAATAGTACTTTCAAAACTTGTGGCTTCCACAAACGAGGGCGACCTGAAATGTTTCCGGAATCGGCAAGAGATGGAGCACGAAGGTTGAAGTCGATTCATTGGTCGGCAAGGGCAACCTTTTTTATAGCAACTGTCAAAATTTCAGAAGTCTACTGTCAATAGTTGTTACTTTAGAGTGTGTTTTGTGTAAGTCAGACGGTTTCGCAAAAATGGATAAAATCGAATTTCGTGCAGTGATAAAACATTTCTGGATGGCTGGGAAAACGGCCATGGAAATTCGAAATATTTTGCTAGAGGTTCATGGCGGATCAACTTCGTCATTTTCGACCATCAGCTTCTGGGTGAGCGAGTTCAAACGTGGCTGCACAAGCACAAGTTATGAACCACGCAATTGTCGACAAGATTCATGATGTCGTGTTAGCCCATCGCCGATCGAAGCTGAAAGAGATAGCAGAGAAAACAGCCATCTCAGAAGAACGCGTTGGCCTTATCCTACACGAAATTTTGGGAATGAAAAAGCTTTCGGCGCGACGGGTACCGAGTTTACTCACACCAGAGCAAAAACGAAATCGAGTGACCGTTTCGGAGGGGTGTCTATCTGGCCAGGATTCAACCCATTCCAAGATATTTCTTCATGCGTTTCGAAACCGTGGATGAGACTTGGATCCACCACTACATACCGGAGACCAAGGAACAATCGAAGCAGTGGACTTTCCCAGGCGAATCAGCTCCGAAGAAAGCAAAGACCGTTCCATCGGCCGGAAAGGTCATTGTTAATAAATGAACGTACCTTGGAATGGACAAGAATGGAACATTTATTTAGTTGTTATTTAATTGTTATTGTTGTTGAAAGACCTTTTCGAATGTCAGTTTTAGTTTTGATATTGTCAAAAAATATAGAGTGACATATTGACAGCTTAATAGTTTTTATAATAGAAATAGTTAAAAATATAGTCAGATATAGCCAGATAGTAATAGAAAATAACATTGTGGTCCTTCGACGAACTTTATTCAGCCCTATAGATGTACAGATAGAAGAATTATGGATAATAGATCGAGAAAGTCAGATGATGTCATGTCCGACAGCAGAAAAAATTCGTCAAATTTAGGAGAAACTTTACAAAATAGGAATGAGAAAGAGAGTACCGAAGATTTTTTTGGGTTCAGTAATGCCTCTATACTCCATTCAAAACATTTAATGCAAAATATGATGAAAAGTAATGATGACAAAGGTACCAGTAGTAAAAATAAACCTAATAGCACAATTACCTCAAGCAGTAAAGGTACGAAAAAATCTTCATTGTTACCTAGTCAAATACTATGTTTACAGTTAGAACATCAGAAAAAGTTAGCTAATATAGAACTACAAGAAAAACAGCTTAAATATAAACGAGACTTAGAAGAAAGACAACGACAATTAGAAGAAAGGCGACTTAAATTTGAGCGAGAATTAGAAGAAGCAAGACTTCGGAAAGAAAAAGAATTTTTAGATTTAGAACTACAAATACAGTTAAGCAAAGGAAACTCGATAATAAATGAATTTGTTGAAAATAGAGGAAGACTGAAAGAAGTCTCTGAAGGTAGGAATAATATATTTGAAAAAGAGGAACAAGGTAGTTTGCAGAAAGTAAAAACTTGGCTTGAAACTAACAAAAATGATTTAAAAACAGAAAGTTGTAATAGCAGCCATAGAGATGTAGTAGATTCTAGTAAAAATGATTTAGAAATGGAGACATTTTGTCAAGATGACAGATTAGAAAAAATTCTCCTTAGACAGACAATAGATAAAGAACTGCCAATTTTTTCGGGAAATGGTAAGGAGTGGCCAAGCTTTTATAGTAATTACACCTACACAACAAAAGCTCTAGGACTATCAGACGAAGAAAATATTTGTAGGCTAAGAAAAAGCCTAAAGGGTGATGCCCTTAGATCTGTACAAGGTCTGTTAATTTCCATGTCGGTTCCTGCCACAGATATAATAGATATTCTACGAAATAAATATGGCAGACCTGATATTATTGTCAGAAACATGGTAAGTGAAGCTAAAAACTTACCTATCGTAAAAAACAATGATTTTGTTGCACTTACCCAATTTTCGGAAACTGTATCAAATCTTGTCCTGACTTTTGAATCACTCAGTATGGAAAACTACCTGTCATGCCCCCAGTTAATGGACGACTTAATGCAGAAACTACCATTTGGTATGCAGCTATCATGGGGTGAGAAAGTTGCGAACAATAAAGGTAAATACTCACTTCGTGATTTTAAGAAATGGGTAAACGAAAAAGCCAATGCTGCTAGCTACGTTCAAAGCATGTCATCACAAAGACAGCTAAATCCGAATTTTAAAAGGACTTTAGTTGTAGCAGGAAATAAACAAGAAAATAAATGCCTTTTATGCAAAGAAAATCATAACTTAGACATGTGCAAAAGATTTATAGAAAAATCAATAGAAGATAAATGGAAAATAGTCAAAGAAAATAAGGTATGCTTTTGTTGTCTAAAAAGCTACCATAGAATTAGTAATTGATGACTGTCAAAAAATTCACCATAAACTTCTACACTTCAAAACAAATAAAACGGAACCTAGAGCAAGAGCTGATGCAAGAAATTTACAGAATGAAAATATTTTTGAAACAGGAAATCATATAGTGGGACATACATTACAAAATTATAGAAAAGAAGTGTTACTGAAAATTGTTCCAGTAATTTTAAGAACAGAAACAATTGAAATTGAAATTTATGCTCTATTAGATGATGGTGCCACTGTCAGTCTACTTGATGAAAGTTTGGCAAATGAACTTAATCTGGTCGGAGAAGAAACTATTCTGCGCTTAAAATGGACTGACCAGCATACAACAAAACAGTCAAGATCAAGAAAAGTGTCCTTCAGCATTTCGAATATTGACAGAGATAAATTTTACCCAATGGAAAATATATATACCTCAAAAGATTTAGATTTGCCCATACAAAATGTTGATTCAAGGCGCATTAAAAGCAACTGGAAACATTTAGAACATATTAATTTTCCAAACATTGAGAGTATTAAACCAAAACTGCTAATTGGCCAGGACTATTGGGAACTGATAACAACCAGAGAACTTATAGAAGGCCCCAAAAATTCCCCAGCCTTGTCACGTACTAAGCTCGGATGGATAGTCCACGGAAATGTAGCCCAATTTAAAGGAAGATTAGACCATTATGTAAATTTCCTTGTTCGAGACGACGAAGCTCACAGTGAAGATCTCCACGATATGGTAAAATATTTTTTTACAATTGAATCTTTAGGGGTAAAATATCAAGACACAAAATCAATAAAAGAAGATGAGGAAGCCGAAAACTTAATAAAAAATATTTCAAGAAGAAAAAATGGTAGATGGGAAACAGGATTGTTATGGAAAGATACAGAAGAAACACTTCCCGACAGTAAAAATGTAGCACTTCAACGCTTTAGGTTTATAGAAAGAAAAATGAGTTTAGATCAAGATTTCGGACAAGCTTATTCTCAGAAAATAAAAGAATATAAAGAGAAAGGATACATTAGAAAACTATCTATTGAAGAAGAAGAAGAATCTCACAAAAAAATATGGTACTTACCTCATTTTGGTGTAGTAAACCCAAATAAGCCTGGTAAAATTCGTTTAGTTATGGATGCTGCTTCAAAAGTCGACGGAAAATGTCTAAATGATTTTTTATACAAAGGTCCAGATTTGCTCAATTCACTTATCAGCGTAATTGCAAAGTTTAGAGAAAAGCCCATAGCCTTCTCAGCTGACATACGAGAGATGTTTCATATGGTTGAAATAAATGATGAAGACCAGCATGCTCAACGAATTATATGGAGAGATTCCCCGGCAAACGATTTTGAGACATACGTTGTTCAGGTGATGATTTTTGGAGCGGTGTCATCACCATACAGCGCCCAATATATCAAGAATATTAATGCCCTAGAATATGAAAAGGTGTACCCTGAAGCTGTTGACGCCATTATTAATCAACACTACATGGATGACTACATTGATAGTTCAGAATCTCCAGAAAAAGCATCAAAATTAATAAATGAAGTAATAGCTATCCATAAGATGGGCGGTTTTGAGCTAAGAGGATGGATTTCTAACTCGGAGGAAGTTTTTCAAAATATACCCGAAGAATTACGTACGGCAGAAAAAATATTTGAAGATTCTGCACCCCAAAGAATATTAGGACTAAGATGGCTACCAAAAGAAGATGTGTTAAGCTTTTGCATTAGCTTACATAAAGTAGATCAAAATATTTTAGATGGAAAAAAAATACCTACAAAAAGAGAAATGTTAAGCGTTATCATGTCTTTGTTTGACCCATTAGGAATCCTTGGAAATTATATTGTGAAAGCGAAAATCTTAATGCAAGATATTTGGAAAAGTGGAATAAAATGGGATGATCAGATTTCAGATGCACAAAATAAAAAATGGAAACTTTGGCTTAATGGTTTGGAGAAAATAAAATCCTTCACAGTTCAAAGATGCTATGTTTCCAATTATTTTCAAGTAAAAAATATACAGCTACACTTGTTTTGTGATGCAAGTAAACAAGCCTTTGCAGCAGTCGCTTATTTCAGATTTGAAGTAGGAGAAAAAATTGAAATTTCATTAGTTATGTCTCGCAATCAAGTATGTCCACTAAAAACCCTGACGATACCCCGTTTAGAGCTACAAGCAGCAGTACTTGCAAGCCGTTTGGCAAAAACAATCCAACACCAACATACACTTAAAATAAATAGAATTGTATTTTGGTCAGACTCCACGACTGTTCTAAATTGGTTACGAACGGACTCAAAGAAATTACCGTCTTTTGTTAGTAACAGAGTAGGAGAAATTTTAGAAAACACTGACGTTTCACAATGGAAATGGGTACCTTCGAAATTAAATATAGTTGACGAAGCGACAAGAGACGATAAAGAAGCTGATCTTAGAAGTGGAAGCCCATGGTTAAAAGGTCCTGAGTTCTTGTATCAGTCACCATGTTTTTGGCCAGAAGAAAATATTGAGCATCATCTAAGCAAAAATTACATTGAAGAATCGCAAATACTCCTTTTAAGTCATGCAGAAGAAAATATTAAAAATTCGTACCTACCTGACATATCAAAATTTTCATCTTTAAGAAAACTATTGAATTCCACAGCCTATGTATTCCGATTCATAAGACAAGTCCAAAAGAAACCATATTTTTCAGATAAAGAAAAATATTTAACATGTTCAGAAATTCAGAATGCGAAAAAACTTTGGTGTCTTCAGTCACAAAAAGACTCCTTTTGTCAAGAATATAGGACACTAGTAAAAGGAAAATCAGTTAATAAAGATAGCAAGCTTTTCCCACTTTCACCATGTTTAAATGATAATCTAATATGCTTAAAAGGAAGAATAGATAACTGCCCCGAATTAAAGATGGAGACAAAACGACCCATTATTTTAAGTCACAGTCACCCTTTTACACGGCTCCTTGTACGGGAATATCACGAAAGAAATGGACATGCAGGGACACAATTAGTTCTTAATGAAATAAGACAAGAATATTGGATAACCCAAGCAAGGAAACTTATAGCCTCAGTAATAAATAGCTGTAATTTTTGCAAAATTAAGAAAGCAAAGCCTATAATGCCGGAAATGGGTCAGCTTCCATTAGAAAGATTACAACAACCCCCAAGAGCTTTCTTTTTTGTGGGAATTGATTATTTTGGGCCAATAGATGTTGTAATAGGCCGAAGACATGAAAAAAGATATGGTGTACTGTTCACTTGTTTATCTGTCAGAGCTGTCCACTTAGAACTTGCGGAATCTCTTAATACAGGTTCGGCTATCTTAGCTATAAGAAGATTTATCGCAAGAAGAGGACAACCAGTTTGTATATGGAGTGACAATGGAACTAACCTTTGTTCAGCAGACAGAGAACTGCGTAAAGCTTTAAATGAAGTAGATGATGAAGAAATTAAGAAAAATTGTTTGGCACAAAATATCGATTGGAAATTTATAGCTCCAGCAAGTCCTCACATGGGAGGTGCTTGGGAGAGGATGGTACGAACAGTAAAACAAACACTAAAGATTATTTTAAGGGAAAGAATTCCAAAATTAGAAGTTTTACAGACAGTTTTAGTAGAAGCAGAGAACATAGTTAACAGCAGACCTCTGACTTATGTGTCGTCAAATGAAAATGATTTTGAAAGTATAACTCCAAATCATTTTTTGATCGGAACATCGAGCATTGTTAAACCACCAGGAATATTTGAACAAAAATTTGATTTGAGAAAGCAATGGAGATTTGCCCAACAGTTGGTAGACAGATTTTGGCACAGATGGGTAAGGGAATATTTGCCTACTCTAACTGCTAGGTCCAAATGGTTGCAAGAAACAAGAAATATAGAAGTAGGTGAAGTAGTCGTACTGATGGATAATCAGTTACCAAGAAACAATTGGCCATTAGGAAGAATAACTGCTGTTTATCCAGGAAAAGACCAGAAAGTGCGTGTGGTAGACATTAAAACAAATACAGGGACCTACAGAAGATCAGTATCAAAGATTTGTCCAATTGGCCTAATTGAAGGTGAAAATGTTTTGTGATTTCAAGGGGGAGAAATGTTAATAAATGAACGTACCTTGGAATGGACAAGAATGGAACATTTATTTAGTTGTTATTTAATTGTTATTGTTGTTGAAAGACCTTTTCGAATGTCAGTTTTAGTTTTGATATTGTCAAAAAATATAGAGTGACATATTGACAGCTTAATAGTTTTTATAATAGAAATAGTTAAAAATATAGTCAGATATAGCCAGATAGTAATAGAAAATAACAGTCATGGCGATCATTTTTTGGGATTCCCAAGGTGTGATCCTCATCGACTATCTGCAGAAGGGAAAGACGATCACGGGGCAATACCACAGCGATTTATTGACCCGATTCGATGCAGTATTGAAGGAGAAACGGCCTCATTTGCAGCGGAAAAAGTGCTTCTTTACCACGGCAATGTACCGGCTCATTCATCCCGCATCGTCTTATCCAAATTGAATGAGTTGCGCTACGAATTAGTTTCTCATCCTCCATATTCACCGGACCTAGCCCCCAGCGACTTATTTCTATTCCCAAACCTGAAAAAATCGGTGGCAGGAAAGAGACTTGCCTCAAATGAGGAGGTCATCGCCGCTACAGATCACTATTCTGCAGACCTCGAAACATCCTACTTGAAGAGACTGGAGCACCGTTTGAAAAAGTGTATTGATCTTCGAGGAGACTACATCGAAAAATAAAAATAAAAAACCACACCAATACCATGTTTTTCTTAAACATTTCAGGTCGCCCTCGTATGTATTATACCGCGAGATCATAAATTATATTGATAAAGGTTTGCGATGGAATGTAAAACGTCTGTCTTAAGTTATATCATTAAGGAGGCTTACGCAGAGGTGCCGACTAACTGCCGTGAGGTAGGACGTAAGGGGGTGGCGCTATATGCACTAACGTAAATTGAGCCGGTGTAAGGTATTCGTTAAAATAAAACAAACAGCAGAAATTTTTATTTTTCTGATTATGTGTTTGCATTAAATTGAATACAAAGGATTAATTAAGGCTTCGTTGGGAGTACTTTCTTATAATTCAAATTATTTACTCTTACATTTCAATCTCAAAATTGGCAAAATTTACAACATCATAACACAGTTTCAGAAACTTTATTTTAAAACCTAATTCCAGTCGAGCATGCACTGAGCCTTTGTTTATGTGTGTTTTAAATTTCGTTTTGATATGTCGTAAATAAAAGCGGTACTATTGTAAAGTCCAGAATTTACGTATATGGCGCCACCCCCTTACGTCTTACCTCCCGGCCGTTAGTCGGCACCTCTGCGTAAGCCCCCTTAAGTGTCATACTGTCATTAATATTTGTCAGTATGACACTTAATGATATAACTTAAGACAAACGTTTTACATTCCATGACAAACCTTTATCAATATAATTTTTGATCTCACCGTATATACCTAATATACAAATTTGGGTTTATTAGATATTTAAATTTAAAGCTACAAAACTTTTCTCTCAGAATATGTCATTGTAGTACAGTAATGTCCGGTTATTACGAACCCGGTTATAGCAAACTTTCGGTTATAACGAACCAATTTGAAAAGTACGAACCAAGGTTCCATAAGAAACGTGTTAATTGTTTTCGCATATAACGAACCCGCTTATAACAAACTTTCGGATATAACGAACCTTATTTTCCATTTTGTATGTAAAAAGTTTTCGGTTATAACGAACTTATATTTAGAAAACAAGGGACTTCCCCGAGTATCTCGCCAAAAATGCAGTAGTCGATTCTAGCAGTTTGTGCAAGCAGTCGACGTCGAGTCATCAATCTGTGCTTACGCTGATTCTCAAACGTGATTTTAAGACCATGAGTGACGCAGTTGCGAAGAAAAAACGTAAATCTTTTACATTGAAAAGTAAACATATTGTGAAACGATTGCAACGAGGTGTCAAACAAAGCGAAATTTGTACTGAAATGGTACTAAGTAAATCAACGGTAATAAAAAACTAAATTCAGGATAATGCATGTATGTATTAAACAAAAACTTCATTGTAGGTTGCTACAATTTGGAAGCAAAGGCAAACCATATTGAAGAGTTTCGAACAAGTACGAAACTCAAATGTGAAAAAAATCAAAAAACCTACTAAGCACGAAGTTGATCAAGGACTTTTGAAATGGTTTTCTCAGCAAAGAAGTAAAAATGTAACTATAAGCGGTGCCGTGTTGCAATCTAAAGCTGAAGATCTTGGGAGTAAATTGTTGGAAGATCCTGAATTAAAATTTAGTAGAAGTTGGATCGAAAGGTTTAAACGAAGACACAACATCAGCAGCGGAAAAATTGTTGGAGAGGCAGCCTCAGTTAATATGGATGTTGTGAATGACTGGTTAGAAAATAAGTGGCCAATAATTAGAGAAACCTTTGGAGATGAGGACATTTTTAACGGCGATGAAACGGGGGTTGTTTTATAAGCTCACACCAGACAAGACATTAAGATTCAAAGGGGAGACCTGTACAGGCGGAAAGTTATCTAGAGAAAGAATTACCGTCTTGGTTGTTGCAAATTTATTGGGGACAGAGAAAAGAAAATTATTGGTGATCGGAAAGGCCAAAAACCCCCGATGTTTCAAAAATGTGGTACGATTACCAGTCAATTATAAATGTAACAGAAGAGCTTGGATGACCTCCGAAATTTTTACAAACGAACTACGAAAATGGGATGATGAATTACGTCGTAAGAAACGAAAAATCTTATTACTAGTGGACAATTGCCCGGCTCATCCGGATGTAAAAAATTTGGAGTGCATTAAGTTGGTGTTTATGCCTGCGAATACAAGTTCGAAATTGCAGCCCATGGACCAGGGTGTTATCCATAGCTTAAAAAGCAATTACCGACGGTTCCTACTCTCGAAAACTATAAATTCTATTGATAATGATCAAACTAACTTCACTGTGAGTCTCTTGGATGCAATTAACTTCATCCATGGCATGGCAAAAAGTGTCAAAGCAGACAATCGCTAATTGTTTTCGACACGGCGGATTTATCAGGCGTGAGGATGAATTTGACTCAGATGACAATCTACCATTAGTCGAATGGCTCACAAAAAATCAAGAAGAAAGTGTTAACGATGTTCAAGATGAACTCACTCTTGGTGAATATGATTTTAATGAATACGTTCGCGTTGATGACAACCTTGTAAATGTGGAATTTTTGGATGATGATGCCATTGTAGCTTCTGTGTCTTCTGCAGCTAATCAGACTGACGATGAGAACGAAGAGGAGGAAACCAAAAATAACGAAGTACCACTAGTTCCAACCACTTCAAATGCAATCCAAAATATTGAAGTCGTTCGTCATTTTCTTCAAACGCGGAATACTCCGCAACACATCAGAGAGATTAATCTTGCCAAAAAAAAAAAAACTAAAATAAATACGTTTTTTTAGTACATAATTAATATTTTCAAGTTGTTTCAGACATGTAATGTTTGTAATGTATTTTGTTATATGAAAAAAGAATAAAAATTGACTCCCTCAAAATAGTGGTGTTTTTTCAAAATCATCACTTATAATGAACTTCGGTTATAACGAACCTTTTTTGCCGGTCCCTTGGAGTTCGCTATAACCGGACATTACTGTATATTACTATAATCTTCCCATTCAATTCTGTTCAAAAATTAATTAATTTGTTGATGAAAACATAGGTACTCAAAAGATTTCAGAAATAAACATAATTAACTAAATATAAACCTTTTTCTACCTTTCCCCTAACCTAGTTTAATATCACTGGAGTCACTGGCAAGGTCTAGACATTTAACCTTAGCGTTACACTTCTCAAATTAGAATTAATAAGATTAATGAATGTTCTGTTTTCTTGTAGGAAGTTGAATTTAAACCTTTTTACTGTAGAGAGTCTTTGTTGACCCACGGTATCCACCTTGCTTAGGGAAATATAATTACACCCTCGTTTTATCATCTTTGAAAATATGCACGCTTTCTGACGCGAGTTCGTGAGTTGAAAAATGATTCCAATTTCTTACCATGAAAATTTCTAAATGACAAATCAATACTATACAGCTTATACAAGCTCTTTGATAAAAAACGCCCCCTCCCGTAACTTCTTTATTTATTATCCGATTTTAATAAATAAAAAAAGGAATGAAAATGGTGAAAAACTCTATACACTGGCCCTAATATCAATTTTTTTCAACGCTCTCTTGAATACGTAACGATAGGCAACTTTTCTTTTAAATGAACACCTGTACTTTTTTCCTTTAGTCTGGGGTAGATAATTTTTTTCTGAATTTAGTAATGCTCACTAAATTATCATTGGGTTGATATTTAATTTTAAAGGAATGGATATTAAAGAATCTAGGGCGCAAAAAACCATCAGAACACAAACATCGGCATATGTCAACACGTGAGCTGGGAAGTGTGCATCTGTTATTTACAAAAAAAATTATTTGTTACACAACACCACCATAGCATAAACAAAAATAAGTGAGATTTAATGGCAAAAATAAAACAAAATTAACAATAATAATCAAAATAAAAACAAATTAGAAACAATTAACAAACGACAAACCTACTATTGAACATAAGTGGCATAAGTATTTACATCTATTTACATTTATTTACATCTGACACCTCCTAGTTCACTCCAAAGGCCGCATTCTATATTAAATTTTGAAGCCTTTTTCGACAGTGTTACTGATTCTCTGTCTTAAGATTAATTTGCTTTCAGGGTGCGTTGTGTACACACGATCCTGAAGATAGCCGCAGTGCCATAAATCGAGTGGTGTAAGATCTGGGGAGCGTGCAGATCATAGAAATGGTCCATCCGTCCCTATCCATCTGACACCATATTCGTGACATAATCAAATGACGTTCCTCCTGGCGTTATGCCGAGCAGCCCCATCTTCGTCAAGCAACATTGTATTTAGTTCTGCAAGAGGTAGATCGTCTAAATTTCCACGATCTTCAGATAGTGGCTGATAATATGTTTCTGTTCAAGAATACCATTTATAAAAATGAAGTGTGACCACCACACGACTTTCTTATACGTATGAGCGTTTCAAATTATAGAATTTCTAGAATTTTTTTTTCAAAATTATTCAAAATCCTATTTTAAGTACTTCTATTCTCTTAATAAATCCCTATAGAATGCATATTTTGCAAGATATTATAAAAAAGTGCAATTCGCTAAGAATAAAAGTGCTACTTCCGGTCCGAATTTTGAAATTTCATTTATACAAAAAATATTGCAAATCTAACTCTAAATACTTTTGTACTCATCATAAATATATACAAAATGCATAATTTACGACATATTTGCAAAAATTCGCTGTTCGGTTAGAGTAAAAGTGTTACTTCCGGTCCGAATTTTGAAATTTTTTTTATGCAAAAGATATCTAAAATTATGTTTTAAATACTTTTATGCTCGTAATGTACCTACCTGCCTAGAAAGCATGACTTGCGGGATATTCACAAAAAACTGATTTTCGATAAGAGTAAAAGACCTACGGTCCGGTAGGAATTTCGAAAAATTTAATTTTGAGTACATCTGAATTCTTTATAAATTTGTTTAAACTTAGTAATTGACGCAATATTTGCAAAATTCGATTTTTTCACTGAAGTAAACTACTACCTATCGATTTTATTGATAAACTAATCAGATCTCAAGAGGGAGATTACACAAGTACATACAAAATTCGGAATAGATATCTACAGCGGTTTGACCGCTATCGTGGTCACACACTTTCAGACACACAGACAGATCGACACACACACAAAGAGAGAGGGAAAGACATTTTTTAAAAACAACTTTTTTGGTGTCAGGGGACTTCAAAACGTGGACATCTGCAAAAATCTCGACGTCGAAAATGTTCGTTATCACAATACTTCCCTTATACTACGTATAAAAAGTAAAACATGGTCCAATTAACTGATCACCTAAAATACCGCACTGAATCTTCTTCGAAAATTAATTTTAACGATAATTCTAGGATTTTCCTGGCTCCAATACCGATGAATAATTCTGTTAAAAACGCCATTATTGGTAAAAGTGCATTCATCGGTCCAAATAATGTGTCTATGGAAACATCGTTTGTTTTGTAAAAGTTTAAATAAAAGTTAAAAAATCTATCACTCCAACCGCTATCATTTTCCTCTAGTGCTTGCTGCTTTTAAGGAATGTATGACTTAAATTTATGCTTTTTCAACACTGCGTGTACTGTATGATTTGACATGAAAATGTTACTGGCAATCTCTCAAGTTGAAATACGCGGATTCTCGTGCAAACTGAGAACATTCATTTCAACATTTTCGCTAAATCGTGGCTGTTCTGGCTTCGGTTTTTTAAAAGCACCATTGCGGGTAAAATTTTTTCAAGCCGTTTAAATTGACGGGGGTTTGGAAGTTCCCTGTTCGAAAAACTGTCATCATAAAGCCCGCTTGATTTCGATTTTAATTACATTGGACGTAAATTTCAAACAAAGCGGTGAGATAATTACTGTTCATGATTGCGGTGGTATCGTTATTTCACAAGATATAATGATTTAAAATCGCAAAGCACAGTAATTTTCGAATGACGGACATTTTTATACTTTTTTTAATTATCAAAATCGAAAATAAATAAGGAAGTTACGGGATGGGGCGTTTTTTATCAATCAGCCTGTATACATACATACACTACTAACATGCAGAAAATGACTTCGTAAGTTGCATTACAACAGAAAAAAATAATATATATATTATTAAAATCATCTTAAATACAGATGATATATAAAAATGCACTATATAATATTGCTTTTAGATATTCTAGAATATGTATTCTACCAGCAATCTCCAAAATCTTTGAAAAAGCGATAGCATCGAGATTGGTAGGCTATTTGGAAGCAAAGGGATATTTATCTCCCGAGCAACATGGATATAGAAGGGGTCGTTCGACGACTACTGGAATAATGCAAATCACCGAATACATATATCAAGGATTTGACAATAACAACTACGCTGAAATCAACCTACTGGATCTAACCAAGGCGTTTGATACTGTGAGTCCTGATGTTTTATGCGAGAAGCTTATGTATTATGGAGTAAGGGGGGTACCTCTGGACCTACTGAAATCCTATATGGCAAATAGAATGCAACTAACGGAATGGAACAACAAACAATCACAGCTCAAGAGAATACACTTTGGAGTACCACAGGGTTCCATACTGGGCCCTCTGCTATTTATTATATATATCAATGATCTACCGACTAGTGTGGTTGGAGCAGAGCTGTGTCTTTACGCAGACGACACTTCCGTTGTGGTGCAGGGGAAAACCAATCAGGAAACTAAACTAAGATCGGAAAACGCAGTGCAAGTGGTGAGTGATTGGTTCACCGCCAACAAGTTAAAGTTAAACATAAATAAAACTCAAAACGTTGTCTTCAGTACCAGAAATACGAACCAAAATACTTCTACAAGGTTTCTGGGTGTCACTATTGATTCGCATTTGAGATGGCATCAGCACATAGATGGTTTGGCTCGCACTTTGTCCTCAGCACTGTATGCCATCAAAAGATTAAAATATATTGCAACTCATGTGGCAGCAAGGCTGGCTTACTTCACGAACTTTCATTCGCATTTGTGCTATGGGATACTATTCTGGGGAACATCTGCGGAGGCTCGGAGGATCTTTGTGATACAAAAAAAAGCCATCAGAATGCTGTGTGGCTTGAAGGTGAATGAAACATGTAGAACACGATTTAGGGAGGAAGGAATATTGACATTAACATCGATCTACATACTTTCAGCAGTGGTGTATGTACACAACAATAAGGAGGCCTTTACCACGAATGGGTACAATCATGGGTATTCAACCCGTGAGGGGGACTGGCTGAGGATCCCACATCATAGGGTGTGTTCCTCGCAGCAATCCATCTTTTACTGGGGGTCGAAATTATACAATAACCTGCCGCCGAGCTTTAAGGGCCTCCCAATCAGCTTGTTTAAGAGAAAAGTGAAGAACCACTTGATTCATGGAGAATACTACACAATAGAAGAATTCCTTAGACACTAGTCATTCCTCTTCTACAGTGTGTCCAGATTTCGATGCTCACCATTGGTATATCGGTTATTAGAAGAGATAGAGGAACAGTTAAATGGGGAATGTTTTGCAGAATTCAATGCTCGCAACAAATCTCATTTCAAATTCATTCGGACTTTTTACAATTTTCAGATATTTTGAAAAAACCAATATTTGCCGATTTCAATTTTCCTCAATAACTAGATAACGCCTAATGGGATCGCTTTTAAACTCTAACATTGTTCAGACACTTTTTTAAGACAAATTTTTTGGTGTTAACAGTAACCCCCGATTTTCATTTGTTTCCAAGTTCTCAGAGCTATCTTTTGTTTTTCTTATGGCGGCCATATTGGATTTTTAATTAGTTAGATAGTCCTTAAAAATAGCTTTTCAATAATGTTCAACATGCCTAATAAATCTTTATTTACATGAGAGATATGAACATTTGAATAAAATTTCACTCTAATACGGAAGTTGGCTAAGAAATTAAATGGTAGTATAAAACAGACGATAAATAGATAAATAAGCTCAGTCATTGTTGACATGTCAAAGTGCAGTGCAGTTGGTGGGAGATTTAGAAATTTGTGTTGTTATTATTGATAAGTAATTACCGTTAAGCATTGCGATTAATAAGAACTGATAATGGCACATATTATACATTTTCAAATGAAGAAAGGGTTGATATGTTAGAAGTTTATTTCAAAGCAACTAGAAACTCTGAAAATTCTTGCACAAATTACGATCAGCGTTTTCAGGAAAGACCACAACCACACCGGACAATTTTTAACAGAATAATCAGAAATTTAGTGGACTATGGAAGCTTCGAACAAAAAAGATCCATCTATCAAGTTAACAATGCTGATGTACATCAAGATAATATTTTGCAAAATGTTATAAACAATCCAAGTACATCAGTACGTCGAGTGGCTCGAGAAACTGGAACCCCCGAAATCTAGTGTTCATGGAACGTTGAGGAAAAACAAATACCACCTATACAAACCAACAATTGTACAGGGTATAAGCGATAATGACTATCAGCGAAGATTACAATTTAGGTGATATCAACAAAAATGTGACGATGATACTGATTTTCCTAGGAATACTTTGGACAGATGAAACACGGTTTACCAATTGTGGAGTGTTCAACAGGCATAATTATCATCACTGGTCAATTGATAATCCACATTTGGCAAATCAAAGAAGGTTTCAAATTCGAGTTGGTTTTAGTCTCTGGTGTGGTTTGATTGGTACGAACTTTTATTGACAACTTCTTTGTTGTTTGAGTTTTGTTTTTTCATTTTAAATAATCACTTAATAGGTCCTTTCATCTTTGATTACAATTTAACTGGTAATAGATATTTAGAGCTACTAACGAATGAGATAATGCCTGCCGTAAGATAAATTATTAACCCTAAAAACATGCAAAACGTCTGGTTTCAGCAGGACGGCTGCCCTGCCCATAATGATCGTCACGTGCGACATTTTTTGTGAGAAGATTTCAATGAGAGAGTTATTTCAAATAATTGACCAGTACAATGGCTTGCGAGATCGCCCGACCTTACCCCCCTTGATTTTTATTTGTGGGGTGCCACTAAAAACGAAGTATTCAATTTTGAAACATCAGAGAATCGAGAAATTTTAGAACAACGAGTGCTGGATGTGCTGCAGATCATTAAACGAAAACACACTACGTAGAGTTTGTAACTCTGTTAAAACAAGGTACCAAAAGTGTGTGGAGCAGAATGGTCACCATATTGAACAGTTTATTTAAGTAAATCTGCTTGTAATTTCGTATTAGAGTGAAATTTATTTTACATGTTCATATCTCTCATACAAATGAAGATTTATTAGGCAAGTAGTACATTATTGAAAAGCTTTTTTAAGGACTATCTAACTAATTGAGAATGCAATAAGGTCGCCATAAGAAAAACAAAAGATGGCGCTAAGAACGGGGCAACAAATGAATTACTTATCAATAATTACTATACAAAGTTCTAAATCTTCCACCAATTGCACTGCATTTATACATGTGACTAATGACAGAGCTTATTTATCGTCTGTTTTACACTAACATTTAATTTCATAGCCAACTAATACCGTATTAGAGTGAAATTTTATTCAAATGTTCATATCTCTCGTGTAAATAAAGATTTATTAGGCATGTTGTACATTATTGAAAAGCTATTTTTAAGGACTATCTAACTAATTAAAAATCCAATATGGCCGCCATAAGAAAAACAAAAGATAGCGCTAAGAACTTGGAAACAAGTGAAAATCGGGGGTTACTGTTAACACCAAAAAATTTGTCTTAAAAAAGTGTCTGAACAATGTTAGAGTTTAAAAGCGATCGCATTAGGCGTTATCGAGTTATTGACGAGAATTTAAATCGGCAAATATCGGTTTTTTCAAAATATCTCAAAATTGTAAAAAGTCCGAATGAATTTGAAATGAGATTTGTTGCGAGCATTGAATTCTGCAAAACATTCCCGATTTAACCGTTCCTCTATCTCTTCTAATAACCGATATACCAATGGTGAGCATCGAAATCTGGACACACTGTATATACAAATGATCTTATTATTTTGTGTTTTTTTTCCTGTCTTCTTTGTTATTTGTTAAGGGTGTTGTTAGTATTAGTATACACTACACTATTTAATTATACTTATCATGATCTGACAATTGTAATGCATTACAAGTTTGAGAATATTGACAATTTTATGTAACAGAGGTCTTACAAATATATAGTCTATTATTATTATTATTATTATTATTCGTGGTGGATTACAATATAAAACAATAAATTGTAAGATATTAGAAAAAATACAAACTGAGTGTACGATTTTTGTAGTTTTCTGCTCTCCCTTGCTGAATGCAGTGAGGCACACAAACTTAAGTGGCACTACAGGAGTTGACGTAATATTGTATCAAAGCCCGGGAAAAAAATTCTTTAATTGTCGTGAAGCTGTTGTGGGATTTTAAGGCATAAATTATTCTTAAATGTTGTTTTACTGATATACATTGAATTTTGTTTTCTATCTGAAGACTTAATACATAGTTGCCTGGAATATTTATTTTGTTGTGTAAATCAAATAGCTTAATTGTGCTTGCACTTAAATATTATAAAGACGATAGAAAATTTTAGATAAATCCGAAATAAAATGCATTTGATGTCTCGTCAGATGGAAATACTTGTTGCTAAAAAGAAAACAAACATATTATTCGCAATTTCTCTGCCAATTATGCTGTGCACCAAAAATTAAAATAACTTCAATATGCCTGTGCATAACAGCAGCCTTTTTTATTAAGCTATAAAACCAGAAATATCTTTCTTGAAAAAATAAAAAAAAACTTTTATCAATTGTCTCTCTTTAAAATAAAAATAAAAGCATTTCTACTGGAAAGAGTGTTTCATAAATACGAAGAATTTTGTAAATGATGTGGACATTGCGTGCACGTATGATTCCTAAATAATTTTGGAAGGTATGACTCAACCACGAATTACAATCGAATAAGACATCTATTAATATGTTCCTTTTATTATATACCAGACTACTGTACAAATTTGTATCTTATGACTACACTAATATCATATCGATCTTATGGTGAAATAAATTATTAATATTAACAAGCGGTCTAGTGAATAAAAAGGCCAATCATTCACGGAACGTTCAAAACGATCTTAGGATGGAAATTTTAATCTCCAAGGGAGACATATAAATTTATTTACTCCTAATATTTACGATTCAGTTTTCTGGTGAAAACCTAATTCAACAGGTACCTATTCTCATCTAACACCATAAAGATAAAGTAATAATGACTTCATAGTGACAATCTACCCTATATGGCGCCATTTAAAATAAGTTAACAACAGAACTCATGAGCAGAATATACCGCAGTATAAAAAACGTATAATATGTAATAAACGGTCATTCAAAAATGTTCATTCAAAATGGTGTCATTACCTACTACGGCTTCCTTTTGAATATGTTTGAGTTGTATTTCAGAACTGTAATAATAATAAAACTTGTGGCCATCACCTGTTTCGTTGATTGAACGACTTTCGACCTCTAGCACTAATTTTATTCATGTCCAAATGGTCATGGAGAATTCGACGAACACTTGTTTCAGAAATGTTTGTTATCACTGCTAATTCTTTTAATTTCAAACGGCGATCTTCTAGCACTAAATGTTCAATAATTGAAATTTGTTGAGACGTTATCACATCAATTGGTCGACTTGGCCGATCAGCATCTTCCAGGGATTCTTGTCCCAAACGGAAACATTTTGCCCACTTTTTTACAGTTGAATACAAAGGAGATGAATCACCGTAAACGCCGCCTATACGTTGTTTAATGTGATAAGGTGTATGCCCTTCATTTGCTAAAAATTTAATGACCGCGCGGTATTCAATTTTTGTTACTTCATACATTTTCGTGCGCTAGTCACGTTGGTTGGCTGGTTACTAAAAACTACTAGGCTTTGAACCGTCATATTTATAGTGTACACCTCGCGTATATGCATGCATGACGTGACGGAGTTTGACCACGTTTGAACCTGTATAAGCCTGTCAGGCCCAGAATTTATGGCGCCTACCTCGTACTTTAAATAACTCGCAAACGGTAGAAGATTCCTTTGTTATGCAGCAATATTTATCTCACAAAACAAGTACACTGCAATTTAAACGAAATATCCTATAAAGTGACCAATTTGGCCTACCAGTAGATATATGTACAATTGGTTTCTTTTCAAATGGCCGGTGTAAATTGAAAATAGATCCCCAAATTCTACGATAGTAACATTCTAATGTTCGAGTTAAGAACGGGACAAGCAAAAAACATGCATCGTAAATCTTATATGTATAGCATGAATAAGCCATTGTACTTAATATGAGTATGGTTTATATTTTCTCAAGTTTTTAAATACTTTATTTTCCACAATCTGCACGAAATATACATGTCATATATATAGTAACGAATGAAACACATATTTTGAATGCCTTGCTTTTAAAATTATATATAATTAAATATTAAATACAATTAAAAGAAAAGGATTGTATTACGTTATGAATTAAATTGCTTTGTAAAAGAAACTACATCGGCCATAATATACTATAAGCCAATATATTTGAAATATTTGTGTTTATTCATAATAATTTATTGTCTGATAGGGATAACGTTCATGCTAGGTACTTTATTAGAAAAAATCATTTTTATCTTCCTCAATATCTTTCTGGCTTTTATTTTATTCTATAGTCTTTTATTTTGGTTTCTACAGGGAGATCCACTATTTTTCATTAAATCTTGGTTTTATGGAATTTTGGACTTGTTACTATTCTTTCTGGAAGTGATTTGTATTTATTTTAGATGTTGAAGCTTTTTATTTAAAATAACAATGTTTAACTGAAAATTAAAATAATACTTAAACAATTTAGTATTATAACAACCCATGTTTTTCTTATAAAAAGTAAAAATTGTTATATTCTCTAATAAGGGAATGTTTAAAATTATTAAAAATTATATTTTTCCCGATCAACACTGATATTTTGAATTAGTTTACTTCACTAAAAAAATCGAAATTTACTAATACGTCGTCAACTACTAAGTTTAGAGAAATTTCTAAAGAATACAAAAGCATTAAAATGTGAATTTTAGAAAGACTTTTTTTGAAATTTCTACCGGAAGGAGGCCTTCATATCTTACCAAAAACCGGTTTTTAGCAAATATCTTACAAATTATTGATTCTTTACAGATTTATCTAGAATACAATAATATTTAGAGCCCGAATTGGAACAACTTTTGTATAAAAGAAATTTGAAAATTCGGACCAGACGTAAGACTTTACTCTTATCGAATAGCAGTTTTTTTTATACAATCTATATACATGTATTATAAGTGCAAAAGTAATTAGAACTACATTTGGAACAATTTTTCTATAAAAGAAAGTTTAAAATTTGGACCGGAAGTAATGCTTCTACTCATCAAATATCTGTTTTTTTTGGAAAATCTCACAAATTTTGCATTCTAGTCAGATTTATTAAGAACACAAAATTGTTTGAGCCACATTTGGAATAATCTTTATATAAAAAAAAATCAAAATTCGGACCAGAAGTAACACTCTTACTTTCTTTTATTTTTTTTTATTTATTTAACGAAAATAACGTAGAAGTATTTGATTGGGCGGCAAAATCTCCATATCCGAATCCCATTGAAAATATGTGGAGTGCTATGGTGCCGAATAGGAATGCTAATAATGATAGAGTTCAACTTAATATAGAAAATATTACTCAATATGCACAATCTGTATGGGAGCATTTCAGAGGAAGAAACTTATGTGTAACTTTAATAAATTCTATGCAATCAAGAATGCAAGAGTATATGGACGATAATGGATTTTATATGTCGTACTAAGGTTTTTATTATTGCGAAAAGGAAACAAACTATAAGACCAAAATCACATAACCATTTTCTTTAATTTCTTTATTAATTAATCACTATTATACAGGGTGAGTCATTAGTAGCCGCTTCTTCGATTGCTCTTTTGTGTTTTAAATAAAAGAAAAAACAATTAGTGGAAGATCCATGGTTGCTTGTGGCGCATATTGTAACAATACTTTAAGCTCTGGCGCACTTCCGGTTTCGAAGGAAATGTACGGAACTTAATTTTTTTAAATGATTCACACTATATATTTTTGGATTTTCTTGTACTGCTTTAAATTGTCTGTTTGACTGTTTTTTCTTTTTCAAAACTTGGCCAATAGTTTTTGAGTTATTAATTTTTTTTGAAAATATTTGACCAAAACACGTGTTCAGAAAAAAATCATTTTCACATTGTTTTTAAAAGTAAAAACATTAACTTTGGTGGTGCTTGTAGCCAAGAAAATTCTACATCATTTGGTAAAGTTGCACTCGACAATACCTCAAAAAACTTTGTTTTTTCAAAGCCTACTTCCTGAAATTTTCACGTACCAAAAACTTATTATTTTTAAATGGAACACCTAGTATTTTATTGAGTCATTTTGTTTCTTTCATTTTTGTTAACAATGTCCTATACCTATCTTTTGTAATTTTTGAGATAATCACTATAGGAGCAATTAGCGGTCAATTAAAGACTACGGGCGCTGTTCTATTCACCCAAATTTTCGTCCAATAAAGGCTGGAATGCGGCTGATTGCCTCAGTCAACTGTTGAAGAAAGTGGATATACATTTATTTCAAACTTACAAAAGCATCGCTGTTAGTTATCATCTAAATGAATTATTCTTATGAAGAGTTAATAGATATGATTGACGTTTTGGGTGAATCTGAAAGAAACTTTTTGCTAGTATCCAGACTTTATGCACAGCGATCCCTGGTAGAAGTCAACCGAATCCAGAAACCTTCGAAAATATAAAGTAGACGGTTTGAGTGAACAGAAAGCATTGAATATGAAAGAAGGTGCACAAAAAGCAATAACTGGTGAGGATAAGACGTTTATGGTACTTGCGAGTGTAGTCGAACACCTCCATACTAGTACTACGAAAATTAGTCGTCAGTTAGATGTAAGTCAAATTTGAGAATCCAGAATAATTAGGAAATATGAAATTCACCCGTAGCATATTTATACACAGGGTTAGATAAATTTTCAGAATCGCTTACATTTTTGTCAATTGGCAGCAGATAAATTATCCTGGCCTTCTCAACTTTTTGTTGTCTACCAACGAAGCCACCCTCTATTAAAGTGAATACGTTCATCGTCACAATTTCCATTATTATAACACTTAAAATCCCCCATTTTACCACACCTGTAAACTTTCAAAATCGTTGGTCATTAAAACTGTGGGGAGGAATAGTGGGTAGTTACATAATTGGACCTTATTTCTTTGATGAAAATGTTAATGGTGAAGAGTATCTTCGCTATCTACGGACGGATTTTCAAAACTTTTTGAAGACCTCTTCAAATATGTTAGTAAACATAACCTTTATTTTATTTCGATGTTAACCAACAGTGTCAAAAATGCAACTGGACATTGCCGGAATTAAAAAAATTAAATGCGATGCTCTTCATTCTATAAAATTATTACTTTTGGGATAGTTGGATATAACATTTATATTGTTTGACAGTTGACTAAGGATGTCGGGCGCCATCCCTGCCCTCCATTGGTTGAACGAATATTTTGGTGCATAGAACAACAGCGCTCGTAGTTCTTTAATTGATCGCTAATAGCTCCTATAGTGATTATCTCAGAAATTACAAAAGATAAGTATAGGGCATTGTTAACAAAAATGAAAGAGAATAAAAAAAGGAACAAAATGACTCAATAAAATACTGGGTGTTCCATTGAAAAAATATAAGTTTTTGGTATGTGAAAATTTCAGGAAGTAGGCTTTGAAAAAACAAAGTTCAGTGAGGTATTGTCGAGTGCAACTTTACCAAATGATGCAGAATAATCTTGGCTACAAGCAACAACAAAGTTAATGTTTTTACTTTTAAAAACAATGTGCAAATGATTTTTTTCTGAACACGGGTTTTGGTCAAATATTTTCAAAAAAAATTAATAATTCAAGAACTATTGGCTCAATTTTAAAAAAGAAAAAGCAATCGAACAGACAATTTAAAGCAGTACAAGAAAATACAAAAATACATAGGGTGAGTCATTAAAAAAAATTAAGCCCCGTGCACTTCCTGTAAAACCGGAAATGCGCCAGAGCTTAAAGTATTTTTACAATATGCGCCACAAGCAACCATGGATCTTCCACTAATTGTTTTTCTCTTATTTAAAACACAAAAGAGCAATCGAAGAAGCGGCTACTAATGACTCACCCTGTATATTAATTACTAAAAACTTGATATCTGCTACAATTTTTGTTTTAATTTATTCTGGTAAAGGTTAGAGAAATTAATTTTACAATCCTAATTAAATTTTATTACATGATTACCCATTAATTGCACAGAAGTTCAAATATGGGACCTTGTATGTATATATGTATTATTTTTTGTTATAAACTTGTAAGAATAAGTTTATAATATCACTACATACAATTAAATTATGTTATAATGTAATAATTAATACGAAATGCAAAATTTTGCTGTTTTAGAATATGTTTTAATTTTTTTAGAGAGCTATATCTAAAAATGAGGTGTAGTCACCATACGACTTTTTTATACGTATGTGACATCCGAAATGTGTATACAAAATTTGTTCCAAATCAAATTTTAAGTTGCCTCTTTATAAAATAAACCTCTGATTAAAAGTGTATCTTCCGGTCCGAATTTTGGACAATTTTTTTATACAGAAATTATTGCAAATCCAACTCAAAATATTTTTATTCTCTTAATAAATCTCTATAGAATGCATAATTGCGAAATATTTGCAAAATACTGCTATTCGATAAAAGCAAGAGTGTTACTTCCGGTCCGAATTTTGAAATTTCTTTTATACAAAAATTGTTCCAATTCGGGTTCTAAATATTTTTGTATTCTAAATAAGTCTGTACATAATGAATAATTTGTAAGAAATTTGCTAAAAACCGCTTTTCGCGGTAGGTAGAAAGACCTACTTCCACTAGAAATGCCCAAAAAAGTCTTTCTAAAATTCACATCTTAGTACTTTTGTATTCTTTAGAAATTAGTTTAAACGTGACGACGTATTAGTAAATTTTGATTTTTTTAGTGAAGTAAACTACTGCTTCCGGTCTACCGATTTTACTCAAAATCTAATCTGATCTCAAGAGGAAGATTATTAAAGTTTGGTATTGATAGCTGTAGCCGTTTGGACACTGAGACACAGACAGACAGACAGACAGACAGAGAGAGAGAGGGAGAGAGAGTGAGAGAGGGCGAGAGAGAGAGAGGGAAGGAGGGCGAGAGAGAGACGTTTGCCAAAAGCCACTTTTTCGGTATCAGGCGACCTTAAAACGTGGACATCTGCATCATAATTCCTTACTACGTATAAGAAAGTATAAAGGCAAATATTGCTTTAATTAATAAACCACAAGACAAGGTGTTAAATCGTTGATTGAAGGAATATAAAAGATGCGCAACGCTATAGTAAAACAGCGCGTCTTTCCGTTAAGTCGTCCCACAAACCCCTTGCCGAGAAACATCATCGCTGTCTCGGGCTGTTTCGAATCTCGGATCCAAACGACTGATGCAGACGTATAGATCTCCGTTCCAGTTTTGGCTACGCTCAGTGCTATAGTATAGGAAGTATTGTGATGATGAAAATTTCAATATTATCTCCCTCTTGAGATCTGATTAGATTTTCAGTAAAATCGGCAGACCGGAAGTAGTAGTTTACTTCAGTGAAAAAATCCACTCTTACCAATATTTTGTAAATTACTAAGTTTAAACAAATTTATAAAGAATTCATATATACTCAAAATTAAATTTGAGAAGAATTTTATTAAAAAAGTTTTTCGAAATTCCTACCGGAAGTAGGTCTTTTACTCTTATCGAAAATCAGTTTTTTGCGAATATTTCGCAAGTCATGCTTTTTAGACAGGTACGTTACTAGTATAAAAGTATTTAGAACTTAATTTTCAATACCTTTTGTATAAAAAAAAATTTTAAATTCGGACCGGAAGTAACACTTTTACTCTTATCGAATAGCGATTATTGCAAATATTTCGTAAATTATGCATTCTATATATATTTATCAAGAGCATAAAAGTATTTAGAGTTGGATTTGGAATATTTTTTGTATAAAAGAAAATTCAAAATTCCGACCGGAAATAATACGTTTACTCTTGGCGAGTAGCATTTTTTTGCAAATATCTCACAAAGTATGTATCCTGTAGAGATTTACTAAGAGACTGGAAGTTCTTAGAATAGGATTTTGAATAATTTTTGTATAAAATAATTTTTAAAATTGTATGATTTGAAACGCTCATACGTATAAGAAAGTCGTGTGGTGGCCACACCTCATTTTTTTTATTTGAATTAATTTAAAAATAAGGTATGAGTTATAATAACAAAACTAAAGATATTTTTCAAAAGCATTTGGGTATATTATCTGTTGAACTAAGCAAATAGAAATAAATTTAGTAAATCAGGGCCACCTGTTATTTAAATTATTTTAGGAAGCTAAACCGGTTCGTTTTATAATCCAGAATATATTATTATGGAAGTAGAGGAAAGGAATGTAAATAAGAAATTATACAATGAGCAGCATTCAACAAATATAAATACTCTTTGGAGATATTTATTTAGTGTGTTTTCAAGACCAGACATCCATACAATTAGAATGTGAATATCGACAGATACGCGCAGCGTTTTTAAACTCACACCGGCCATTCCTAAAGAAACCAATTGTACATATATATGTGACAGATATCAGTTTTCTATTTTCTTTTAGGATACCAAATGATATAGATAATAATAAGTGTATAATATTGAAAAGCAGCATGCTGCGAAGTAATATAGATTAGGCTGGATGCTTTTGTGAAATTTGTACATTCGCTTTTTCCTATTTAATTTTTTTTGGGAGAAACAAGATTAAGGTAAGTTTTATCGAAAGAAGGCGCAAGATCTTGAAAAATAAATACACAGTCATGCGAGAAAGAACACCTGGAAAGTTACGAAGTAATACATTTCCCACGGCATTCAAACTTTCTGCGTGCCATTCGAAAACTCCTTCTTCTATAATAAATATGACTCGCTGTTCGTTCGAGCCGAATTCGTTTTTCTTTCTTGTTTCTTTTTTTCTTGCGTCTCTCTTTTTCAATGAAGTTAACTCCATTAACTTTCTATTCAGGTCCGGGCAACTTCATTCGACGACGTGAAAAGTTTCATAGCCCACCCGTACCCCGTCGCCAAATGAAAATGTAATCTACTACGAAATTTATGTAAATATTTAACCACGTAAGACTTATTATCAAATGTTAGGGTTATTGCTTTACTCCGTAACTACAAAAAGAGCGTTTTTAAGTTCGTGGAGTGTGGGAAGAGAAGATAAAATAAAAATACAAAATTAATTTTCTCTTTCAATATATTCACATCCAATTTTTGAAAACGTTTTTCAAACTTCCATTTAGCTTGTGTATGCCTTCATAAAAAATGTTTTATCTTTGTCTGAAAATACGCCAAAACTGCGTCCTTTACTTTTTCATGCTAGTGAATTTCTTTCCATGCAGTTTTTTCTTTTCTTTTCAGGGAACAGATAAGAATTGCTAGAAGCCAGGTCTGGATTATAGGGTGGGTGATTCAAAATATCGAAGCCCATTTTATACAAGGTAACCAACGCAACGCGACTCTTTTAGACAGGAGCATTATCATGCGGGAAACCTTTCGTAGAAGTTTCGCTTCTATTTTCTTTAATGAATTCTTTTAAATGCTCCAGGATTGAAGCGTATGAATCTCCAGTTATGGAAACGGCTTTATCTTTGTAACCAATTAACCAGATTCGTTCCTTCTAAGTCCCAAAAAACAGTGACCATGAGTTTTCTGGCCGACTGTGGTACCTCAAATTTCCTGGGTGGTGATGTGCATTTTTTATGCCACTCATAATGATGAATTCAAGTTTCATCCCGAGTAACAATTCCATTCAATACACCATCCCTGTATTCATTACAGAGCTCCAAAAACTCACGGAAACACTCCACGCGCTGTTGCTCTTGTGGCGGTGTATCATTCTCGGCACCGATATTGCGTTGACTTTAGTTAAGCCAAGATGATCATGAATAAGTGGTTGTATCAGATTCTCCAGTCATTACTGCAACCTGTGCATGCTTTAACTGCGCATCTTCCATTATTAATGTTTCGACTTTTTTAACAAGTTCTGAAATGGTCACTTCGATAGGCCGCCTTGGCCGTGGGTCGTCTTCAAGAAATTCCCTACCTTGCCTAAAGCGACTATGATCCCCGTAAACCGAATGGTCACCTCAATAGACCGCCTCGGCCATGGGTCGTCTTCACGAAATTCCCTACCATGCTTAAAGCGACTGTGATCCCCGTAAACCGATGACATCTCTTCCAGTATAGTACGAACAAGGTTTTGTAAAGAACTTAATAACAGCGGCCCGGCATAGCTTCCGTGTGGCTTTGTCATGATTTCATTCCTTTTTTTTAGTAATCAAGATGTCTTCGTCAAATGAAGAATATGAATTGTGCTTGCTTCTCTTACTGAAGGAAACGCAGACAGGATCTTAGTGGGTGCATCCCTTACTATTAGGAAAGCCATCAGAAGGTGTTTTACATACTCTGTATGACGACTTAAGAGAAAACGGGTAGTTTCGCATGTCAAAACGATCGTTTGATGAACTTTAAGAAAGCATAGACGGAGACATCAGAAAACTCTACAAAACTACAAGAACGCTATATTTCAGCAAAGGAGAGATTGGTGCTTACTTTTTAGATTTCAAGGAGTCCCAAACAGCTGGTTCGAACTCGATGTAAGAGATAAAATATTCTACATTCAGATTGTCAAGAAGCATGATAATCAAATGAGGACTAATATTATAGCCTTGTGATATATTTTGAGCTTATTTCATTTAATATTATGTATGTCGTGTTAACTACCACCTAGCGATATTACTACCGTCATTCTGTTAGTTTTTTTTTTTAATACGTAATTGCATAACCCCATGTTTTGATTTTATTTTAAAGTGCTGTCAAGATTATTTAAGCTTCGCAATGAACTGAGAATGTTTTTGTCGGAGGACGAAAGTGATGGAAATATGTGAGCAGTTTCTTGGAAATGTTAAGTACAAAAGCTGGCTGATACGGCTTTCATATTTGGGTGACATATTTAGTGCTCTCAATACTCTCAATTTAACGCTGCAAGGAAATGATGTCCACAAGTTCTGTGATCAAGATAAAATAGAACCAACTCTTAAAAAGCTTGAAAGGTGGTCCAGTAAAGTGGAAGACAGTTGTTTTGACACTTTCCCAGTCCTCAATGACATCTTAGAAACGTGTGGAATCAAAGTTAACGAGGAAACTATAAAGGCAATTAAGGAGCATCTTGAAACGCTGGCCTTTAGCTTCAGGTAATTACTGTCAGATGATTTTACTAATATACACATAGATGTGGACCATTTCTTATTTAAAATAAACTCATCATAAAATTGGTTCTTGTTTTAGGTGTTCCTTTCCAAAAATTCATTATGAATTGTTATGGATAAGAAATTCGTTTGTAGAGGACAACCTTAAGAAGCTAAAGCTGCCAGCATCTCTGGTACAACTTTCATGTGATTGTTCTTTGAAATCTGCGTTTAAAGACTCAAACCTCCCAAGGGGAGAATATCAAGTAATCCACATGTAATACAATTCAAATCATTTTCTCTATTTTTTGGCCAAAGTAAATGTTGTTTTCTACTTATATTAGTTATGTTATATAGGTTAATTACGCTGTTAGGTCTGTAGAAGGACATTGTTCAAAAACTCACAAAGCAATAAGTTATTGAAAAATAGCATTCTTTTAATAGCTTATCCACGAATAAACCATAATTCTGCAACTTTGCAGTTAATTACTTATCTATACAGTGGGTCGCGAAAAATTTTCCAGTAAGAAGGTGGGTCCCATTACAAAAAAGTTTTGGAATCGCTGGTCTAGACCTAGACCGATAGCAATTTAAATAAGAAATATTTTTATTAGTTATAAAATTATGAAGTATTTACAAATATACAGTTCAGTCTGGACTACAAGAATATTTGCAGAAAAGTAAAAACAATAAAATGTTCCCGATATTTTAATCTGACCGTAAATTCAAGACAATAGATCCAAAGCAACTAGAGATGCCGCAGACCTTAAATGCATAATTTTGTAAACATCGTGCATGAAATACAAAAGTAGAACCAAGATTAGTAAGCTGTGCGTGTATGCGAAATACAAACAGGAAGCTTTGAGCAGGTCGTGTTGCGATTTCCTCGTTTAAACACCTACGTTGAAATTCAAAATTAACACTAAAACCAACAGCCAATAATTAACCACTATCAATATTCATAATTTAATAAGGATACTGCATATATATTACGATGTAACACTAAATATTACATAAAAAGTTCGACAAGTGCGTTCTGCAATAGGGTATGTAGAATAACTCTACTAAAATACGGAAGTAACATATGCATGTATCATATTGGAAGTAATAAATTAATTAGTTCAACATAAATTATATATTATTAATGGTGGATTATTTATATCTACTCATACATATTTGATTAAGCGTGTAGACATTCCGACACACAATAAATGAATATTAAGTATAGGATAGCCATAAAAGTGTATGTCATTTTTTCTTTCAACATATCACTACTAAATCCATATTTACAAATACTAAAACCTCTCTTCGGAGTATTTCTAAACAATTTACGGAAAGGAAAAGTTATATATTTCGAACTTTTACTTTCATTTGCATCGAGGCGGAGTTATAATAATCCAGACATCGCTACTCTTGTGGGAGAAGGAATCAATTAAAAATAGCGTTTTATTACTGTTAATACTGTTGTAATATTTTGTACAGCAATCAGTCATCGCTTTTAATAAAATTTGTAGTTCTAGTCGATTAAATAAAAAATAATAAAAATATAGCTTATGTAATAGGCTTTTATCGTTAATTAAATAAAGTAAATTACCGTCAACACTGACTTAATTTAGTAATTGGTGATTGAATGAGGTTTTTATAGTCATATGTCTGAATAATAAACATTTAAAGAGGTTTTCAACACAGATTAAGCAACTCGTTTCCTGTCTGTTTATTTGTACTTTGTTAACTGTAGGTATGTATAGATATATAACAATATATGTAGTTGTTTGTATTAAGTTAAATAATTTATCGTAAATGCATTTACTAAACTATACAAACACTTTTAAAATGCTAGAATAGAAGGTAATGTTATAATTTCGTCTATATAAAGAGTTGGATTTCATCATCTTTAATAAATAACTACGCCAAGAAATGCAACGAATCATTAAAAACTATATATATAAAACCAGAAATAAAAAAATATTATGTAATTTCCGCTGTAGAGCAACCGTAGACACGTGTTTCTGACTCATTGGTCGTCATCAGTACGGTGTAGCCAAGGAATGAAACTTCATGTATACAAAAAATATTGCAAATCCAGCTCTAAATACTTTTGTACTCTTGATAAATATATATAGGAAGCATAATTTCCGACATATTTGCAAAAAATCGCTATTCGATAAGAGTAAAAGTGGTACTTCCGGTCCGAATTTTGAAAAAAAAAATATAGAAAAGGTGTTGAAAATTAAGTTCTAAATACTTTTATACCCGTAACGTACCTGTCTAAAAAGCATGACTTGCGAAATATTCGCAAAAAACTAATTTTCTATAGGAGTAAAAGACCTACTTCCGGTAAGAATTTCGAAAAACTTTTTAATTAAATTGTTTCCAATTTTAATTTTAAGTAGGTACATATGAATTCTTTATAAATTTGTTTAAACTTAGTAGTTGACCAAGTATTGGCAAAATTAGATTTTTTCTCTGAAGTAAACCACTACTTCCGGTCTACAGATTTTACTGAAAAACTAATGAGATCTCAAGAGGGAGATTATACACGTAAATACAAAATTAGGAATTGATATCTACAGCGGTTTGATCGCTATCATGGTCACACACACACATACAGACAGACAGACACACAGACACACAGACAGACATTTTTCAAAAACCACTGTTTGGTATCAGAGGACTTTAAAACGTGAACATCTGCAAAAATCTCGAGGTGGAAAATTTTCGTCATCACAATACTTCCTTATACTACGTATAAGAAAGTAATAATAGAAAATATACGGTAGGTTCCGCATAATATCCCTTTTCATTAACCATATTGCCTTCAATATAATTATTTATTTAAAATTACATACTAGATTCAATTAACTATGCATAAATATATTAAAACGTTTCCTGAAAGGCTGTGTGATGGCCCCAGTAAAGAAAAGCGGAACAAAGAAAACTTTAACAGAAGATTAATGCACGAGTTGATTACATAAACACGTACATACACTTTGAACAACCGCCTCCATCTCTCTCTTTCTTCTACGTGCATTATGGCGATGGCGTGTTACCAACAACAACAAAAATCAATGTCTTCTCTTAATACTATTCATAACCATAATATTGCATGTTTACACGTAATTTGTGAACGAAATGTAATGCCTGACTTACTCATGTTCTTTCTGAATGACCGATCCATTACATGTGTACAATTGACGCGATCAATTAAACTGTCGGAAAAGAGAAAGAAAACTCAGTGTGCCAAAATCGGATTATCCCATTAAAGCTGGACTTATTATGTGTAGTACTAAATTAGTTTCATTTCTCGTTTGAAAATGACTGAGGGGAACTACAGCCTGGCTAATATAGATGGGGTATGTCTGACCTAGTTTTGAATGTGAAATCATGTGTGCAATATACAATGTGTCAAGACCAAGTTGCGGATAGATACCTGAAAGATATCTGCAATAAATAAATAGAATGCCATTAAATTCCACCTCACCACAAAGTTCTCTGCGTGTTAGAAGTTAGAAGCAAAAGCGAGACTGTGGAATATAGGTACATTGTTTGGTAAAAATAATTGTTCCAAGTTATGAGATTATAGCACAATTCAGCTGCTAATTCCTCTTCTTATTATGCTGATGAAAATAACATTCGTACACACTTTTTTCTACCCCCTTCGGGGCATTTCCTCCATTAGCTAGTATAATAGTAAATAAAAATAATAGTGATGTACAGGAATTATTTCAATCGTTCTACATTGATACTATGATGAATAAATAAATAATTATTATTGGTAATCGTGTTAGCAAAATGTCCGAGATAAGTGTGGAATGATATCTGAGAAAATATTTATAAACAGTACTACAATGTATGGAAACAAATAAGTAAAATATTGAGATACAATAGAGCAATTACATAGATATACGAAGTCACTAATTCTGCATATATAGAAAATTTTCGCAACAAACAGGGCAAATCATACTAATCAATTTAATTTTAACTAGTATTATGTAAATACTTGCAAACGCAAAGCTTTTAAATTACACATGCAAGTAAAATTGAGCACAATATTCCGTTCTAATAACAATATATTGATAAGTATTCATGAACTAATTTTAATCTGTATAATTTAGATTATATTGTACTGCACTTCCTGGTAAGATTAGAAACGATTCACTTCCAAGAAGCACTAATCAAGTGCCTAAATTTTTATACATACAAGCTGTTCTATCTAAGATACATTTCTAAATAACTTCCTATATAAACACCGTGTTATTATTGCCTCCCGCCAAATTTAAAGATCAATAAACAGTTGGACATTTTCGCGATAGAACTATAAATTTTATAAATTTTTGTAAAGCAAACAAGATCTTAAGATGACCTATAGTTTTCAGAGAATAATTAAATATTACTTTCTTAGTTGTTAATTAAACTCATTTACCTGAAGAAAAACATCAGTCACCCCACTACACAGTCGTTAATGAAACGACCACCGCCCACACCTCCTAGTATACATGTTCATATTATGCATAAAAATAAAAATAAATATATAATAAATCGAAGTAAATCTGTGTATCGAAAAAAGTTAAAGATGGATGCATAAGAAACTTTTCATGTCTCAAACACAATAGAATATGAACAAATTCCGCTATTACCATTAGAAGATCCAGATTTATCACAGACAATATTTAATTCCACTACACAAATAATATCGACGCGAATTGTGTAATTAAAAGAGTAATTACAAAAACAAAAATTTGGGAGTAGAGCAGCCGCATACATTCATGTGGGTCAATTAAAAATCTAGAATTATCTTAGACGCCATCAAATCTTATCGCACAAATAATACTGACTATGGGTCAAAGATATTACAATGCAGAATTGAGTAAATCAAATATAAAAGTGTTAATTAAGAGGTGTAGCAGCCATCAACCTTATTTGGCTTCTTCAGTATGGCATAACAGAAATGGTATGTAAATATATGTGTAGATTACCTTAAGAATGTCAATTCCTGTCAAATCTATAGATAACTAAAGTGTAAACAGCAGTAGTTAATATCACTCAGTATTGTGTAATGTCAAGACAATAGTAAAATACATATATTATAATTTTTAGCCAATATACAAGAAATGTATTTAAATTAATCTGTCATCATGACTTTTAATAGCAAAAACTATAATAGGAAAGCAAACTGCCATCTAAACAGTTTCATTGTATTGATTAAAAATAGCAAATAATAAGAAAAATGACCATCAGGAATGTAATCAAGTAGAATCATTGGAAAATCGTTGATTTATCAAAAACGATATCCAACAACATTAGAAAGCAACAATATCGAGTGTTTAATGATAGACAGAAAAATGCAAGTGCGAACAGTGTAATTAAAAATGAAAAGTAAACATTTAAACACAGAACAGCCGCTACTGTCTATGTAGTTTCATTCAAAGATCCAGATTTGTCATAGACAACGTTTAATTCCACAAATAATATCGACCTGAAACGCGTAATTGTAAAATAGAAAATTTTAGGAGTAGAACTGAAGAAACCAAATAAGACTGCATTGTAATACATTTGACACATAGTCAGTATTATTTGTGTGATCAGATTAGATGTCGTCTAAGATAAACCTAGATCTTCCTCCAACCCACGTGAATGGTATGCGGCTGCTCTATTCCTAAATTTTCTTTTTTTTTCTTTGATTACACAATTCCCGTGTTCTTATATTTTGTTTGAAAAATCTAAATATGAACTAAATAATGTGCTAATCAAGCATTTGGCTCCCTATACGGAATGTTATTCAATTCACGAAAACATTTACACATAAAAAAAATTAGTCTCAATGCTCTTCAATATTACAAAAAAAAACTAGTTAAATAGCTGTCATGCAATACTAATTTTAATCTACAATAATATAAAACATGTGATTTGTACAGAGGTGACTAACCATTAAACAAGTTTACGTCATTAAATTCTACTTAATAAATGAATTCTCCAAAAATATAGGTAATAAATAATCACAATCTTAGGAAACAACACATAATTTATGTGGTTTTTTCAATGAAATGTAAATTTTTTTATTTCTCAAATATTATAACTGAATGCATATTGAATAGGAACAAATACAAATTAAATAAGAACACAAATTATCTGGTCTAAGGATAAACTTCTTTAACCCTCTTATATTTTAACAATGAATACTTTGCTTCAACCTACCATAAAATTATCAAAATAAATATATACAACTTTAAGAAAATCATTCCGAGCAAGTAAAAACTGAAACTTATATGAAACTAAAATGTGTGTATAATTTAAATCTTCTAAATTTGGTAGCAATAAGTGAAATGTGACTTGTTTTAATTTAATTAGAATAAATAATAAAATTGTAAGGCATGTATCCTGATAAGGATAAAATCGATTACTGAGTTACTTAGGCATTACATTTATTTAATCAAACATTACTATCAATTGTCAATAAACATAAAGTAAATGATTCAACTTTTTTCGAATAAGAACTTTGTTTACAGCAAATGTCAGTAACAAACTACGATCTGTCAAACAGCATTATGGGAGAACCGCCCCTAATTTTCTTTGTATTCCAAGAGATTGAAGGCCTGAATTAAATTTAGGTATTATAAGAGAAACATGCCTTGTTTTCTTTTAATTCGAAGGTTCTCTATTTGATATTTATTCAATAGGCTGTCTATCGCAAGTTGATTAGCCCCATGTCAATGCAGTACCTGCGACGCCAGTTCAGATATGTAAATATATACAAGGATAACATACCTCTCCACTTTCTGCAGCTGGAGAATCTTCCAGGATATTATAAATGATAGGCGGTAATCCCGGTTTACCTAAAAGAGAGAAACCAAATCCCGAATTTTCACTCCGATTTAAAACTACCGATATCTCTTCAGCCATATTCGTTAATCACTACCATCGATTTTAAAACTAAAAACATGGACAACACAATCTACCTTTCACAACATAACCTCACGATTAAATAATATCAAGCATCTGACGCCAGGCAGCGCTACTGTCCAGGTAACATTCAGTAATTATAGATTTCCACTATACCATAGTCGTGCGCAAATAGACATTCTATGAACTCGTCATTTTTAAATCATTCAAACACTTGATAACATGATATCATTGATAAATTTTGCAACATTATATTTAACGCAATTGAAATTGATTTTATAATGATAACAAATATGTTTAATTATAGACGAAACACCAAATAAATAAATACATTTGAAATCTGCTTTTAATTTTAACTAATTTTAAAAAGCATAAAATCACTATCCCATATTCATAAATTCTTATTTTTAAATTTATTTTGAAATAAGTTGTTATTATTATCTCTCTGTACAAGCTGTGAATGGGTTAAATAGAGTAGAAAGAATTAAACTTTCTCTTTTTCTACCTGTCAAGTGTACGCCTCTGAAACCAATTAGATAACCACGGAATTTATGCACGATATTGCATTGACACATCTACTTGCTTGATGAGTTAGTTAAGAGTAGTTGCCAGTAGATTACTAAAAATAAATCTGGTGCTCAACAGTAAATAGTTAAAATGCAACCTTTTGCCAGCTTAGTGAAAGTATCAATTCCAAATTATCTTTCTAATTTACCAATTCCAGACACCTTTGGAGGATGGTTTAGGTTAGGAGGTAAGGCATTGAACCACAATACATATATTTTGTTGAGTGATAGGTACTCATTAAACTTTCAGTGAAAGACTGGGCTTCTTTAATAGTACCAACAGCTGCTATAGCGGGTCTTACATATGTAACATATCTTGCATTTTGCCCCCATGGTAGACCCCAACCGTGTGGTAAAGTAAACCCATCGATATTAAAAACTAATCAAAAGGTTGTGGATACAATTGATGTAGAAGATATTTCCGAAAAAGCAGTATTTTGCAGGTGCTGGAGGACAAAAAATGTAAAAAAAAACAATTTTATTAAGTATATATTATTATATGTATATTCTATGCATTACAGTGGCCATACTGTGACGGATCACATGGACAACATAATAAAGAGACAGGAGACAATGTTGGCCCTGTTGTTATAAAAAGAAGTAATTAGTGCTGACAAATAAATTGTCCAAATAGTAAACTCCTATAGGAAATGTGGTGTGGCTGAGAATTCTCATGTTAAATTGGTTATTTTGCCCTAATATATTTTTATAGTTTTTTTTTGTTTAACATTAACTCATATACAATAAAATTAATTTACAATTATTATTAGATACATTTTATTATTTAAAATATGGCTGCTTTAATAAATGCAGAATTATGGAGAGGAAAGGCTATTTGAAACATTATATATACATATATTAGAAGCAATCTTCGTCAAGTGGCAGATTGGCTTAAATTAAACATTAATTATTTGATATATTTTATTGAGGGGATTATACAATTAAACTGGTGTGTATACAAGTAATATATAACTAATCTGTTAAATCCATTTCAAATATTTGATTTTTTTATAAGGAAATTTGCTTCACTATAACTCAATATTTACTATACTTATTATGTAGTGGATTAATTCGGAAGATATCTATATTTATCTCAAAAATTAAAATAGTTGACAACTTTAGAAAACAATAAAAAATAATATGTTATCTAACCTACATACATCATTCTGGGAATATTTACCGCAAATCTGAATCTAAATACGCAGCTGATTGTGATAAGACAAAATCTTGCTTTGTAATATATTAACAATAGAATATCTTAAATATACTTGTTGAAACTTATTTAAAAGGTGACTTGACACATGCCCAACAATATTTTTTAATTTTATTTGTTATCATTTTTTTTGCTGTATGAGCAATACAACTAAATTAAAACGATTAAAGTCAGATTTATCTCAGCAATTTTAAATTTGTATGTACGTAAATATGCGTTAGGTCAAGGTCTATGTGGCTTTCCAATTCAAGACTGGTTTAATTTTCTCATGCATGATATTTTGATAATGATAAGTGGAAATCATCACAATTTTTTTTATTCTTTCTGCATTTTATTATTCCTAAAATATAATGTGGTATTACAGCAACAAATTATAGTAATGTTCAATATATAATAACTAAAAATCTTATCCAATTTACTATGAATAAACAAATAGTATATGTGTGCAATTTTATAGGAATTTGTATGTATACATATTCAATGAGGTTTAATCCATGACTTGCGCAAACTGGGAAGCGGGAAAATGTGGAAATATAAATATATAAAATTAAAATATATTTAAGAAAACAGCATCGATATCTCTAGCCTCTTTGAAAAACAGCAAATCAATCTAAGTTTGGCAAGACAAAATTAATACATTTTGGTGTTGTTGGGATTGTGCAATCATATTTTATATAGAAATGAAATGCAAAGAATTGCCCCCGTCGCCCTGGCAGGCAACATATTTTGTATTACGGAACAGAACTAATAACTAATCTCTTTCGGGATCATTTCGGGATTTTGCTTATTATTTGTTGCACCGTTGCACGAATATGTGTATTTGTATAGGCAACCAAGTTAGCAGCGCTCAAATACTGTGCAAGACGAAGGTCCATTAACTAATTTAACGGACCTTGGTGCAAGACGACATTTTTATGACCGGCATTTCTAAATATTTGAACGCTCTCTTAATTTATTTTGTGGTATTTCGAGTTATCCTTAAATTTATTAAATCTTAAATTTGGAATTTTGAATAGGTGCGATAGCTGGAAAGTAGACATGCTAAATTTAATACAATTTATGCATAGTGAAGGGCGGAAAACATATTTTCACCCCTTCACTATGTAAAGAGAACATAACTCTGGAAGACGTTAGTTATAACGACCCAAGGGAATCAAATATTGTAAATTGTATTTTTGAGATTGCTACTTTAATAATAAATTTTAAAAGTAGTTTACTTTTTACTGTAAATTTTACAATTACACCAGAATTGCTTTCATATTGAAAAAAAACCTTCATGAATTATTTTTATGCTCGAGTTTACTAAAACATTATGTCAAATATTGCGTTCAGTGATAATTTTGATTGATATATTAATCGAAAAGTTTCATTTATACGTACATTCATTTTATGAATATAGATTACACTGTTCGACAAAAATACAGTTTGGAATTCTTTGCTTGATCAAATTAGCTAAGTTACTCTAATTTTCGGCCGAGAAAAACGAATCAGATATTGTTTGTCAGCTCCAGTGTTTAAGATATACTAATTTCAAATAGAAATACTAAATATCCACTTCGAGATTCTATCCTTTCTGAGAATAGCTAAACTATTCTAATTTCAATTAATTGACATTAGATTCTGGTTTTATAGCTTCAATAATCTCAAATAATAGGACTTATTCACGTGCACTTTTTACCTTTGCCTGTTTTCTGTACTCCCGTCCTGGGTCGTCTTGTCACAGTAGTCCGCAAGCGCAGAAGTGATCCATTTTCCCTAATACCTCCGTTCCATTTGCGAAATGTTTTCATGGGATCGCTTTCTATGTTCGTCACTATGAGCACCGCAGTTTTCAGCGAAGAAGTTCAGGTGAGAATGTGGGAAGTGGAGTTTAAAACAATTGTTGCACAGCCTATAATTGATGGTAGGTACTTTTCTAGAAGATTATTCACAATCGCAACGTAGTTGTTAACTTTTCGATTTCCCAAGCTTCCACTCACAACATCCTTAAATGCTTCCCATACTGCTTTTGCATGGCCTTGGAGAACTTGATCGAAATTTTCATCTTGAAGAATATGAATCTACGGGCTATTAAAGATAACTTCTTTAACTTTAGCATCACTGATCTGTGGTAATTGTCCTCTATGGTACTGAAAAGCTTCTCCGCCCTATTCCATCCCCTTTACAAAATTCTTTATTAATTCAAGTTTTATATGTAAACAGCTTAAAAGAATTTTTTAATAAATTGTAGACTTGTACCTTTACTACGAGTGTAGTTATATCCTTTTAAAGTATCTAGTGGACTAATTTTGTTCTAGAAACAAGGCTATTAATTTTTTTGGTTGAAGAAAAAAAATTCGTTGGACCCCCTGGATGGGCAATATCTGAGAACCAAGAGCTAACTGAAAGTTTTAAGTGTCATTTTAGTTTTTTCGATGTTGAAATAAATCAAAAACAGCTATTTTCAAGTCGGAAAGATTTTCACTGGTGACCATTGTTATTTACAGGTATATCTATTAAAATGAATAATTAAATTTAAAATTGTTGACAAATTACTACTGTTTCCATCTCATTACACATTGTTTGCTACATTTTTAAGTTATGTATTCCAGGTTTTGGGGGATTATTTAATCATTCCTTCTTATCCTAAGATAGGAGTTAGACATTGAGCTTTTTCGGTGTTAAAACCACCCGCTTTAGTTAAAAATGACTTTTTCTCAAAAATCCTTTGTAGCAGATTTGTTTGCTTTAGTTCACGTTATAAATTGAATAAAAAGCTACCCCGCTCTGCACTTATTTTTCGTTCAACTATTCTTTACTTTGTTTTAAATGAATATAAAATAAATTAAAATTAGGCAACCCACATTACAATGTATTGTTATTCTTGTAAAAATCTTTCCCGCAGTTACAAATGTGTAAATATTTTGTCATAAATGAAATATTATTCGCTTAGGTATTGAGTTATTATTTCAAATATTTATTATACATTCCCTATGTGTAATGAGTTCTCGGACATCCTTGGCTTATTAAATTATGTGGTATGCAACCAATATTACATTTCCGATCCACCACTATATAGTACCCTTAAGACGGGAGAATTTCCTAAAAAATTAAAAACTACTTGTTTTCTGCCGTTATGCAAAAGAGGCTCTAGATTAGATATGGCCAATTATCGTCCCCTAGCGATATCTTCCATTTTTTCTAATGTTTTTGAATATACCATGTTGCACAGATTACTCACACATTTACGTAGAAATAAAATTTTAACAAATACACAACAAGGTTATCGTGGTAATCATTCAACTTGCAGGAATCCATGGTCTGTATGAATACATTATTAAGACTTTGGACACGGCAAAGCAAAGCCTCTTGATCATGACGTTTTGCTTGATAAATTGGAGTGGTACGGAATTCGAGGTGTTGCTGTGCAGTGCTTTGAGTCCTATCTACGTGATAGATTTCAATTGGTAAGGATAGACATAAGGATGATAGTTGTGATAGAAATATAAACCTTCTACTTTGTCGGTTGAGAGGGGAGTACCTGAAGACAATGTTTTAGGTCCAGCACTTTTTCTAATTTTCATTAATGATGTTGCAGATTTTCTGGAAAATTTCAAAATAACTTTGTATGCTGATGAGACTAGCGCTGTCGTGTCGGTTTCGAATATTTTTGAAACTGAACGACAGTCAAATATTGTTTTACAAAACATGTCTACTTGGTTTACTAATAATAAATTATATTTCAATAATGACAAGACAAAATTTATGGTCTTTCATGCAGTACAAAATGTTGGATTTACATTTATTTGCGCAATATGGATGAGACACTCTCTTGGAATGTTCATTTTCGGGATAAGTAAATTAAACTTGAATTGCTATCAGAGAATCATGTAGGCATTATTTTAAGCAATGGAATATTCTGCCCATGCGGCTATACATACATACAGCATGTGTCAATTTTCATTAGCCATAGGCGATTAATCCATACAGTACGTGGCAACATAGTACAGTACCCCTTCCTTCCTTTCCAATGCAAGCACGACCGATGCATGCACGTTAATAGATGTTAGCGTGGTTAGCGGCAGTACCTATTCGACCACCGGGTTGGGTATTTGTAATGCGTTTAGAAATAATATTTATGCCTTGGAAGGATTTGTTTTTCTTTTTCTTTTCAGTAAATGCAGAGAATTATTAAGCTGCGTTCATGCTGCATGATACAAACAAAAGCGTAATTCTAATAAAATTAAAAATAAGGTAAATAAAAAAGGATTCTGAAAATAATAATAAACTACTACATTTGATGTTTCCCGTTCCAGTAATAAGACGGCTTTTGCAACGTGTTCGCAGCTAAACACTGAATGTAAAATCTGGTCGGGAGAAGTGGAAAGATCGGAGTAAATCGTTGTGATGTCGGTTGTTGTCGGCACTGGTGACGGACAGTAGGGGCACCATGTTGCAACGTATTATATGTATACGTATAGATCGCATGCAACCATTGAATCCCTATAGCTAATGAAATTTGACACATGCGGTATACATATACAGGTTCGGCTGTCGACGCTCTCGCATATGTATATCTGTAGGGGGTACGGTTTGGCACCTCCTTTCGTGTTATACAGAGTTATGATAAAGTAACGCACAAAATTCATAGAACTTACAATGTTCATTTTTGAAAAAATGCAAAAACACGTCAAACAGTTTATTTTATTCCGCGTCTTTTGACATAAGTCAAAAAAATAAAACATCAAATTTGTCAAAGTTATGACGTCATCAATATTTTTTTTTAATATGAAGCTTGGTTTTTTTTTTACTTTATTTGATAAAGCTTGTTTTTCTGCATTATAAAGAAATAATTGAAGTAGGGGTCACATAAGAAAAAACTGAGAGGATTAATAAAAAACAAAATAAACTAGTTTTTGAATTTATGAAAAGAAACTAATTTTTAAAAGAATTAAAACTTAAAGTTACCTAGTAATAAAACAACTGTTGGTCAGTGTCAGTCTTACAATTAGTGTCATACCAATTTTATTATGATGGCTCCTTTAACGGAAAGAGAAAGGATAGAAATTCTAATGATGGTAGGTTACGGCGATAGACTTCGAAGTCATGAAGAAGCATGTGTTTTATTTAACGAAACACATTTTGAAAGACCTCCAATTGCTAGAAGCACAGTAAGCAGAATTGTTGCAAAATTTAATGAAACTGGAAGCGTAAGTGATGCTCCAAAATCTGGAAGACCGGGAATAAGCGACGATGCAAAGTTAGATATATTGCTGTCATTAGAAGACAACTCTCACGCAACTACAGCAGAAATTGCCTTACATCAAGATGTTAGTCAGTCGTTTGTAGTAAAGTTTTTAAAAAAAGAAAAACTGCATCCATACAAAGTTCAACTTGTTCACGAACTCTCAGAAGATGATCCGGACAGACGTTTGGAATTTTGTGAAATCTTCATGAGGCATTGTGACGAAAATCCAAATTTGCTTAATAGTGTAGTATGTTCAGACGAGGCAACGTTTTATTTAAGTGGTACAGAAAATCGACACAATTGTCGCTACTGGGCTCGGGAAAATCCCAACTGGATTCAGACAAAACACACCCAGCGTCCCCAAAAAATTAATGTATGGGTAGGAATCGTCAGGGGAAAATTTATTGGTGATTGTGACCCCTACTTCAATTATTTCTTTATAATGCAGAAAAACAAGCTTTATCAAATAAAGTAAAAAAAAAAACCAAGCTTCATATTTAAAAAAATATTGATGACGTCATAACTTTGACAAATTTGACGTTTTATTTTTTTGACTTATGTTAAAAGACGCGGAATAAAATAAACTGTTTGACGTGGTTTTGCATTTTTTTCAAAAATGAACATTGTACGTTTTATGAATTTTGTGCGTTACTTTATCATAACCCTGTATACGAAAAGTCGCATGCAAGATAATCCTAGGCCAAACCTGTTTTCTGATTTCAAAAATATACTATATGATAGCGGCATCTTAAACCATTTTCGAGTTATTAAATGTCGAATATCGTAGTTACTTACTATGGAAAAGTTAACATTATTAAAGCTGTGAAAATAACAACTATTTATCTGTTCTATACAAAATAACAAAAATAAACGTTCAGCAAAAAGAGCATATATAGGGAATTAGATCCAAATGGTCCAACACCGTCAGAAAACACCTTTAAAAATATTTACCGAAAGGTAAACAATACCTCCAGTTTTAGTAGAAAAAAGCGTTTAGTTGAAGTAAATGACAGCGAACAAATAGATATACTACTACATTTTGAAGGTAAGTAGGAGTAGGAGTAGAAGGCTATACTCTGTTTTTTAATTCTACGGAGTTCCAATAATATCTAAATTCAGTGTTATCCCACTGGTGATTTGGTGTTATCCCACTGGTGATTTGGTGAAGAGCATATCTTCTAAGGTTACAGCTTAGCCAAAAATACCACGTTTAACACTCTTTTTTTGTTTTATACAGATATCTACTGAAGATGGCAACTTAGTTGCCGAAATACGTATTTAGATTTTTTGATATATATTTTTTGTGGTAAGGGATTTTCCTTTTGCATTTTATTTCAAATTCTACGGAGTAACAAAAAAATGAAAATGTGACGTAATTGATCCGATATTGGCTAAATTCGAAAATACCGCTAAGAAGACAAGTCCACCACAACAAGGCACAAATGTAGAAACTTTGACGTTTGACGTATGATTCATATTTTATGCAAATATATATTTTTTATAGTTTCATTAGTTAATAGTTATATACAAATCAATTTTTAAAATGTTTGCAATATTTGCTTCCGAAAAGGTAATTTTGATTATATATTTAGAATTTCAAAGTATGTATACAGTTTTCTCTTTATAATGTGAACTATATCACATAGATGTCGTTGATGCCGCTGGTGTTGTGTGAATATAGTGTGCTCCTACCAATATTTACGTCACTCCGTCGTTTAAAAAAATAGACAGCCTGTTATTGAAATATGTATGATTTTTAGTACACTCTGAAAGTAGTTTAAATAATGCAGCTGTTCAATTAGAGAAAAGTTATGCCAAAATCCAACGTACGTTAAAAAAAAAACAATTATAGGCCATATAAACTATTACCTGTACAAGTTTTAACAGAGACTCAAAAAAGGAAAAGGATGGACTGTTGCCGCTATATGATTAAAAATTTGAACAAAAATCACGATTATTTTACTAAAATATTATGGACTGATGAGTCATCCTTTTCCACTACAGGAGCTTTTAATAGAAAAAATCGAAGGTCTTGGGAAAATAAATACAATAGAGAGAGATTGGTAAAACAAATTAAAAAATCAGGAAGAAAATCTGTTAGCCTTTGGTGTGGCATTTTCCGAAACAAAATTGTTGGGCCTATATTTTAGGATTCTAATTTAAATGGAGCTACCTATTTGGAAATAATTATTCCAGAAGTTGAAAATATTCTTATATGATATGATTTGGATGCTTGATGGGGCTACTCCACGTTATGCCATACAGCTTCGAGATCATTTGAATAATGTATTCGCGGTATGGATAGGGAATAACGAAACTATTAAATGGCCACCTAATATTCCTGACTTGACCCCAATGGATTAATTGTTTTTTGAGATTTTTAAAAGATACTCTCAATAATAATAACTATAATATACATTAAAGAAAAGGATTCGACTGGAAATAAATAATCTAAATGTCAATAATGAAACTATTTTCAATACCCTTATAAATTTAAGAAGACTTTATCAATTATGCATTGAAAATAATGGTGGATGTATAGAACATCTGTTATAATTTATTAATTTTTGTATTTAAATTTCTTAAATAAATCTTTGTTATTTTCTAAATATTTGGACTTTTTCATCCTACTATTTTGATTATTTTAAGGAAATGTCATTTATCAAATACAGTAGTAGTCATTTTCATAGCTTACTTTAATAATTAACTTTTCCATAGTACAGTAACAACGATATTCGACATTTAATAACTCGAAAATGGTTTAACATACAGGTATCATATGGTATATTTTTGAAATCAGAAAAAAAGATCATTATAAATATACAGGGTATTCAATTTAAAAAAAAATATTATTGTTTTATACTGTTTTATCTGCACGCCACTGTGTTTTTGATGGCATGCAAAAGTGATTCAGTCACAGCCACACATCTTTTATTTAAAATGTCTTTTTGTATCAGCAATAATAACTATGATGAAGGGTAGCTAATTTATAATGAATAACGTACATAGAAATAAACACTTTCATATACCTAAGTATTCATTGAATTTATCTGGAAATTATCCCCAAGTTTTGGGTTTAAAAGTTTTTAATGTCGTGCCTAGAGATTTCAAATTATAATGAATGAAAGTGTGTTTAAGCTTAGTGTTGGAGCATTCTTGATTGAGGACTGTTTATTCTATTGACGAATATTTTGATCTGTGTAGTGGATAAGCAATTGTATATTTATAACTTCATAATTTTTAATTTGTCACCTTAGTTGTAGATTTGTTTCTTGTATTTTATACTTACTATGGATTGTAATAATGACAATGTCGATATTCTTTGGAATTGTAATGACAGTAAATATACCGGTTGTGTTAACAAGCATTAGCCATAGGGACTCTCATGCATACGTATTGCCGTGATCCTTATAGTTTAAGTATTTTAAAATAGTTAGATAATTAAGCATTAGGATAAGAAAATAAATTTTTAGTTGTAAAGATAGTTGCCAAAAATAATAATGAGTTGCATACCTTTAAGGCGCAACATTATGATGAAAGGTATATAGTAATTTAAGATTGAAATAAATATATATGAAAAGGTCTAGAAATAAACACAAAAATAAATTCATGTATTCTATATTAATAGAAAGGATGAGCACAAGGTGTGTTTTCAATATACAAAAACAGAACCAATAAAAAAGGTGAAATTCGACATGCTTGATATGAAAACATCTTTTCAAAATGAATAGACGCAGTATATAAATTTGTAAAAAGGATTGTTATCTGTTAGATATTTTATGGTCACATTTAACTATACAATAAATACCTGATACTTATATTAAACAGCATTTTTAAAAAGGATATACAAAAAAGTATTCTTTATTTTGTATCATTAACGCAGGGTTATAGCATAATTATTGTCATTATTTAATTTAATTCTGCTGATAGAGACTACAGCATAGATTATATGGTTATGCCCAACGTGTAATAATAATACATTTATACATATTATTTTATAAACCATATGACTATGCAAACCACTGCAGTATGTACGATATATACGTCGCCGGCAGTAGGAACCGGGTTGGCATACATATACATACAGCTCACAGATTGAGAGCTGACCGGTGAAGATGCCCTCCCACAAGATGCGCAGTGAATTCTTATAATATTAGGATAAGCAACAAATGTTATCATTTCCTTTTTCCGAATACTTTCTCTGTCTCACACTGACCTATAAGACTCCGCCCAGCGGCCAGGACTTGGTCTGTGTACTGTACGTATATATCGTACATACGTATGCATGAGAGTCCCTATGGCTAATGCTTGTTAGCACAACCGGTATATTATTATAATTATTATTATTATTTTTAATAGATTCTTGCAACTATCTATCTCACAAATTATGCATTCTATATAACTAATTGTATTAAAAGTGCAAAAGTAGTTAGAGCTGGATTTGGGACAATTTTTTTTTATAAAAAAAAATAGAATTTAAACTGGAATAATACTGCTTTTGTTAAATAACAGTTTTTTGCAAATATCTCGCAAATTTTACATTCTATACTGATTTAATAAGAACACAAAAGTATGTAGCGCTGTGTTTGGAAAAAAATTGAATAAAAACACTTTCAAAATTACCGGAAGCAACATTTTTACTCATATCGAATAGCAAATGTGCAAAATTCTGTCCGAAAGTAACACTGTTATACAGAAGGTACAGAATTTAAAACTTAATTTGGACCAACTTTTGGATATCTTTTCGGAACGCCCATACCCATAATCTGTGTGGTGCCCACACCTCATTTTGTTTCATGTGTTCATTAATATCATTTATACGAATATTAAAAAGTATGGGACCCAGTACCGAACCCTGAGAGACCCCGCACATGACATACTCATATTTAAAATTTCGTATGAAAACATGAATGAATTTAAAGGCAAGTCCGCGTTTAATAATTTAATTAAATACTTTACATCCTTAAATAAAATTATTCACACTAAGTCTAAATTACTGAATATATACATAGTTACACCGTAGTTATCAAATTAAATTTAAAAACCTAGAAAATCCACGTGCATCAGTCTTTCCCAGAAGATCTTCATAGCTGAAAGAAACGATTTTTTTGAAGATAAGCCTTTTGTATAAGTGATATGCTTACCGAAAAATGTTTCATATCATTTGGGTCAATAATCATATCTTCCTCATTTATCAATATTTGTCTGTTTCCATATCGTCTCCTGAAATAACAAGAAATGTAGTTTTCAAGTTTATTTGGAAAGGACACAATGTCTTTGTAAGTTATGATGGTTGATTATAGAATTTTATTATAAAAGTAAAGTTAATAAAGATAATGTTTCAGGTAAGAAGAGCCTGGAAGTACATTAAATAAAATTACGTAAAAATTACACATTGATCCACGTTATCTTATCAAAAGATGAACAATATATTAGAAGAATTGCAGTTAGATAACATTGTTGAATAAAAGAGAAACAACTGACAAAGATGACACTTGTCAAATCTGCCGTATTTGACATAAGTGTGCTATCTTGAGTATCTTTATTTATGGCAGGGCCCCGCCTTATAGTTGATTTCTGAAGTTTGCGAAGCTCTTTTCAATTTTATTTACAATAGACTGTAATAAATGATATATTTCCAATTGTGTTCTTGTTTTGTGGCAATATCTAGTCATAAATAAATAAAATTTTATTGCTGTTAATTTAGTCATGATTAATTTTGATAATTTGTCTGATATTTCGAGATATGACACACAACTTGAACTCTTAACCAAGACCAATATATACTTGTTTGTTTTTTGGAAGAAGAAGCAATAAACAAAAAATTTGTTGGTTAGTTTACAATATTATTTTTCTCCAAAAGTTCTTTAAACAATGTATGAAAGTTTTTATACATTTACTTGGGCAGTTTAATGGAGTAACAAAAAATTAACTAAACAATACATGTTGCTATTTAAAGAAAGTAGCAATGACGTCATCACATTAACATTAATCACTCTGTATATTTAAGAACTATATTTTAAATATTTTTTTTTAAAAAGCAATATTTAAATGGATTAATTTTAAAACGTGAACACATTTTAATCATCAGTATATTAATATTATCTTTAGATATGACTAATCTTAAGATGGGGTCAAAGAAACTATATTTAAAAATCCGGTTTATTTGTATTCGAATCAGTTGCATCGTGCGACCCTCCGTTTTTACTCTTGTGCCACGGTTTTCCTTTATTACAAATGACTCACGTGTGTTATGTCGCCACACCGAGATGAGAAAAATACTTACACAGTAATTCGCCTCCAAGCGATAAATACAAGATACACGCACACCAGTATAACTATTAACAGTGAGGCCAATATGATTCCAATTTGACCTTGCATGAAGTACTCTTGAATTTTATCGCCAGAAGTGTCTGTCATTGCTTGAACAACTGGATGTGCATCAACGTCGTCCTCGGGTTCTTGTTCATCTTCTTGTATCCATTCAACTACTGATGTCGGTGCTAGTATGTCGTTCTCTATTGGATATGGTAAAATGACTTCATCGTCTTCATCGATAGTTTTTGGTATATTTTCGAAATTACCACCGAATTGCATATCTTCCATTTCTTTCAATTCTTCTTCGGGTAGTTTAGGTAAAGGATCCGTTTCGGATATTTCATGTTCACTTTCGGTTACCGGAGGAACTGAAGCGAAAATATTTTCTTTTGTGTCATCTGTATCTACTTCCTTTTCTTCATTACTACTGCCTAAGAAATATATATTAAGTAAAGTATGGACAATCAAGATTTTGTAACTTACTATTTGTATTGATAGTAGTAGCATTTATAGTCTCGTTTCTAGGTCCATCCTCCGGAATGGAAGTTGGCGCATGTATATCGTCTATGACTGCATCTACTATAAAGCAATTTAGTTTGTAGGTCATTTAAATGAGTGACTTATATTTTCAAGAAATTAAAAATGTATTGTTTGATAATATTTTCTATTAAATAAATGATATAATTGTGTAAAATAAAGTATTAGGTTCTAGCTTATTTAATTGTTAAATATAATTGATAAATCAAAAGTTTATTTACTTATCTCTCCAGGCGGATCTTCTGTAACAAACGTGTCGGTTTGGTCAACTGGACTAATAGTGGATGACAAAAGAGGTTCCTCTACACCACCTACAAAATCAATATTGATAATTATTATAAAATACAGAAACATTTACCAACGTTCAATAAATATTTGATGTATAGTTTTAATCAAAAACATTAAAGTTGTCACCAAATAGAAAAAAATTGCAACTGAAAAAACAGGTTGAAACGAATGGTACATAGTTCAGAATCGATGAAGTTGATTCTGAATCGATTTAAAATTTTTGATATAGGTACACTGCTGACGCCTGTCCCCAAATCGATATTCCGTATGACATAACTGGTTCCAATAGCGCACTGTATATTATTTTTAAAATAGGTCTCGACATTTAAATGTTACATTGACAATAGAATGCGAAATATTAAATATGTTCCATACAAGTAAAGAAACTTGTTAGTGGATCAGAATATGCTTTCAGTTGGCAGTAATGAGCAGAAGAAAACGAACACATGATAATTTCTCTCTTTTCCCATTCTTCTAACCGGAATCACTTAAGGTGTGTAAAGTTAGCTCACCCTTTTTTAAAAGTCTGACAGATTTTCCGGTTGTTCGAGGTTTGTTCTAAATTATTGTAAAATATTTTAAAGAAAAAGTTATATACAGCCTATATAGTAGGAAACACTATTTAATAATGGGCGGAATGACTTGCATTGTGTAATAGTTTTCGTATGTTGCAGTAAATATATAAATATAATGTTCATTTATTTCAAAACGATATTGTTACCGATGCTGATGAAAAACGATATTTTCCCTACGCCCCTTTTTTAAAAAGTCCAAAAGTCTGATGTCAGACCCTCCTACTTTTTTTTTTATGAATGCTAGCCACTTTTGTCTTTTCCGTGAATACAAACACGTTTCTACAATTTTACTGATTACTTATGCTTATTTTTGTAGCCCCCTAAACGTAACGTGTGTATGTATGCTGTCTAGTTTCCTCACTTAATCCAACGAGAAACTTAATTTTACTTTATCAGCTTAAATTATTATACATATATTTAGATAAATATGAGATAGTATATGCACCGAATAGTAGCCATATCTGGGAAGGGCCATTGTTTAACAATACCAAACCACAGTATATAGCTATGTAATAGAAACAGTAATTTCTCTAGAGGGAAATAATTGTCCACCGGCAAACCGACGCGTGCGTGACTGCGCAGTAGTCAGCCATCAGCTGTTGAGTTGGCGGGATTATTTGATGCGACTGCTCGGCATGCGGTTTGTGAATGGCCGTTAATGTAAGTTATGCTGGGTGTACACCAATTATACAAAATGTTTGACAAACAATTTATTATGAACACCAATTTTTCAAATTAATGGGTAGTTGTACACAAATTGAACGAGGCATATGTAAAACTAAATTATACATTCTTTTGGCATTTATAATTAACGTCAAATAAATTTATTAACACATTATTAATTTAGAATTTGTGTTTAAAATTTGTCAAAAATTTTTGTTTGATTACTGTACATTTCCTTGAAACATTTCCATATAATTTAATGGATGCTGACGTACTTCTAACATTTTTGACAAACAAATTATTTTTTATAATTAGTGTGCACGCATCATAACGTTTTATCAATAATTGTAGTGTTTCGTTTCGCGAATACTTGGAACAAAAATGCCCTATTATTGTTGTACACCTCGATGCAAGAATAGTTCGAACAATTCTAAATTAAGCTTTTTCAGGTTTTCGAAAGAACCAATGCGGTGCATTAAAATGTCCTCAACTGTTAAAATGTGCATATTGTTTATTGTAGTTGTGAATAATTACTCAAACTTCATGACACATCCACCACCACCAACGGGAAATTTAATTTTCGAAGATTGATTACCGACAATGGGAAAAAATAACTGAACAAGATGCCTTCACTTATTTTGTAGGTTATTTGGGACACAAATGTTTTGAAAAGCGTCGTTTTCCAACAATTATACGTTTAAAACACAAAAATGAATGAATTCAAATTTTACACTTATTTTAAGGCATGCCCTAACTTTGTGAAACAGCTTTACTAATTTGGCAACGCCCGACCATAAATAATTTCATTATATATATACATAAATACCACATTAGGAAAAAGCCTTCTGTGATTTTTTTTCTTCATTTTCCTTCGAACCAAATGTTAGCTTTAAATTAAAACAGAAGTTGGAGGAAATATCATATAAACATCCCTGCGAAAATTTTCCTACTAAATTTTTGATAAAGCTATTTATTCGTGTAAGAATTTTTTCTACTTTGAAATTTTGCAATAGAAATTTCAAAGTTAGTGGCAATTCAAATAAAATAACAATTTTACAACACCATTAATGAATTGTGTCAAGAAATTTAAGTAATCTTTAGGTTAAACTAGCCTTTTTTTGTGTTGTACGTATAATGTATTACATTTTAAATGCGTGTGTAATATGTACTTAATAAAAAGCAGTGTTTTGTCCTTGTTTTTTATATTATTGATATAGCTTTTTCATAATTTTAAAAATAGATTAACATCATTATCTCATAAACGATTTGGTTCTGCGCCACTGGTTTATTCCTGAATAGAAAAATTGACTACGCCTCTGGTTGCGCGTGCGTGAATGTGCAATACCATTTTGGGACACAAACATCAAAGGTGCCGACGGCGAAAGAAACTACTCTAGGTTTGTTCGGGTTTAATATTACGAACGGTTCTAACACAGTTCTGTTACTGTTCAGAACTGTATGCGTCCTAGTACACCGTTCGGAACGGTCTGGGAACGGTTCCGAACGATTCGATGCCTTTATCCCGAATTAGTTCTACAGTTCTAGAACGGTTCCAGAACTGACAATCAGAAACCAAAACACGAAATTTTTAGTTCCAGAACAGTTCCGGAAACCCGAACACTTAACATATTTCTGCGCATGACGTGAACTGTTCTGGAATCGTGCTTAGCGAAACAAAAACAAACCTTCTGTCTATACAGCTCTATACTGTGACCAAATTGACAAGAAATATGTTATTTACATCAGAGTTATCAACGCTTATTAGGGACGCGAAAGCATTTATTTAAAAAAAGAAACAACTTTGAATACAACTCAGTAACTAATACACCATAGTAAAGAGTGAAATTTTATAGTATAGTCAAAAAGACAGTGAGGGGATCAAAATACATTCCAGTGTTATAAGCAAATCAATTATGGAAGAAACCACAGAATCTAGACTTTTGAAACGTTTCAATACCACTAACATGTTACCTAGATTTAATTAAGTGTATATAAAGCTATGATGAGTAAAGCATCATGTAGTTTTTGAACAAATATAGTCATAAGGAAAATTTGTCTAGTTGTAAAATAAGATAAAATTCATTGGAATTGCTTTCCTGAATGTCCATTAAAATCAACAAAAATATTTAATGTCTGGTTTGGACATTTAGGACAGATTGTATGTAAAAAAGGGATAATAAAAATTGAAAAATGTATAACATTGTATGGTATGGTATCGAATAAATCCTGTTCAATTATATTTATTTGTGTACTACTTATTAGAGACCGAACTGATGAGAGAAGCCTATTTTTGGAATATTTACCCTGTCCGATATTTCTTTGCGAATTAGATCAAAATAGAGATCTAATTAAAAAAGCGAAATGATTGATTTATAATTAAAATATAGATATGGAATTTTAATTAAATTTTGTAATCAATTTAAATTGGGTTGTCATTTCCTGCTCACATTCATAAGTTTCATTTTTTGCCAATTTACCCACTTCCGCTTTTTTCATTAATTCTGAAACAGTGCATTTTATACTTTTTGAATTTGTATTAGAGATACTGATGTAATGCAAACATGAATTATAAAAGCCTCTATCGTGTGCAGGAACGTATGTATATTTAATACATTTTAATTACTGGCATTTACGTGTACGTAATATTAAATATATGATACACGAGTAAAACAAAATAAACTTTGCTAATAATTACGCTATCAAATTATAAAAGAATGACATAATATAATGTTAGCGTGTTAGTATAGCAACATCTTCTAGCAGACGTTTAATAGTCATCTTAATAGTAAGTACATTTAGTTTATACATGTTGTGAATTTATTTTTATTTATTTACTTCCTAGTAATTCTTCTTAAATAACTGGAATGCTCATGTCGTATATACATTATGCCCATATATTGGAGAAATTGGACAATTCTCAGTTTTCATAACATTTTGCTATTATTGAGACACTAAAATGCCATTGTACGTAATTTTGATACCTTCTTACGTTTATACACTATAGGCGTTTTCGGAAAATGTATAGCATTAACCTGACCCGGTTAGAAAGTACCTAACAGGTTCAGTAACTTTACCCGGTTAAATGAAACATTTCCGAACGCAATTGCGGTCACGTTGTGTAATGTAACGTAAACGTCTGCATATAACCTTATAAATACCTATTCTCATAACATAAGGTGTTTTCGGAAATTAAACCCGGTCATTGGGGTTACAACACGGTTAGCACGAATGCGTTCGTTAATTCAGTCGGGTAAAAACAACCTTGTTCGTAAAATTTAAAAAGTAACCGGGTTCAACAACCCGGTTCGATTTTCATAACCCTGGTAAGTGAGTAGGGTAATGCAGGTTGTTTTACCCCCTCTCCGGTCCATTTCTTCTGTCGTATTGCCAGTACAGCTAAATTATGTTATGAAGATAGCTATTTATAAGGTTATATGCAGATGTTTACGTTACGTTACTCAACGTGACCGCAATTGCGTTCGGAAATGTTTTATTTAACCGGGTAAAGTTACTGAACCTGTTAGGTACTTTCTAACCGGGCCAGGTTAATGCTATACATTTTCCGAAAACGCCTATAGTTTAGCTGTACTGGCATTACTGGCAATACGACAGAAGAAATGGACCGGGGAGGGGGTAAAACAACCTGCATTACCCTACTCACTTACCAGGGTTATGAAAATCGAACCGGGTTGTTGAACCCGGTTACTTTTTAGATTTTACGAACAAGGTTGTTTTTACCCGACTGAATTAACGAACGCATTCGTGTTAACCGTGTTGTAACCCCAATGACCGGGTTTAATTTCCGAAAACACCTAATGAATTACGTCTAGGTTTCTGAGTTAATTCCGTCTCTTCGTATTTACTTCCGCTGCCGATGTTTTGTCCACAAAGGTCATATATACATTTCCACAAAATTCAACGTACCCAAAAAACATGTTTGTGGATAGTTTTCCATGTAGGTATAATAATATGTAATACATACATACATAGCATATTTTTGCGACTATTAGATTTTTTTTTACATTAAGTTGGTATCCGACATGCGTCAATAAATCAAAATGACGTCAAATATAAGATGTCTCTATGTTTTAACTGTCAATAAATATAACCCTATAGAAGTCATTTCTTATATACAGCTTATATATAGAGATGTCCAGAGACGGTTGTTACTTTCTTATACGTAGTATAAGGAAGTATTGTGATGACGAAAATTTTCGACCTCGAGATTTTTGCAGATGTCCACGGTTTGAAGTCCCCTGATACCAAAAAAGTGGTTTTTAAAAAAGTCTCTGTGTGTCTGTCTGTCTCTCTGTGTGTGACCACGATAGCGGTCAAACCGCTGGAGATATCAATTCTAAATTTTGTATTTACGTGTATAATCTCCCTCTTGAGATCTGATTAGTTTTTCAGTAAAATCAGTAGACCGGAAGTAGCAGTTAACTTCAGTGAAAAAATCGAAGTTGCCAATATTTACTAATAAGTTTAAACAAATTTATAAAGAATTCATATGTACTTAAAATTAAGTTTGAGACAAATTATCTTAAAAAGTTTTTTGAAATTCCTACCGGAAGTAGGTCTTTTACTCTTATGGAAAATCAGTTTTTTGCGAATATCTCGCAAGTCATGTTTTTTAGACAAGTACGTTACGAGTATAAAAGTATTTAAAACATAATTTTCAATATCTTTCGTACAAAGAAAAAATTCGAAATTCAGACCGGAAGTACCACTTTTACTCTTACAGAATAGCGATTTTTTGCAAATATGCATTCTATATATATTTATTAAGAGTACAAAAGTATTTAGAGTTGGATTTGCAATATTTTTTTGTATACATGAAATTTCAAAATTCGGACCGGAAGTACTCCTAGCACTTTTGCTCTTAGCGAGTAGCACTTTTTCTCGAATATCTTGCAAAGTATGCATTCTATAGAGATTTATTAAGGCAATGGAAGTACTTAGAATAGAATTTTGAATAAGTTTTGTATAAAAAAATTCTTAAAATTGTATAGTTTGAAACGCTCATACGTATAAGAAAGTCGTGTGGTGGCCACACCTCATTTTTTTCTTTTGTGTACCAGCCTTAGTTAGTAGACATTAATCAAATTCATGCATTTTTGTCGTTATTTCTAAAACACATAACTTCTTTAAGAAAATAAATTAGTACAAAAACTTACCTTGACATAATAAATTTATGCCTTTTGCATCACTAACCCAAATTTGAGAATCTAAAATTACAAAATAAATTCAAAAAACGCGAAACGGCGATGCCTTAGTTTTCGATAGGTAAACGCTCCTCTTAAATATAAATGATGCGATACAAACATTATGTCATGTCGATTACTTTGTCAAAAATGTTTTACAGAAGCAGCTAATGTTTCTTTTGCGACCAAAATTATGAAACAACATATTCAATAGCTAATACTAATAATTATGCCTTTGTAACCTGCTTTTCACTTTCTGGGCATAACATAATTTGCATATCTACGTCTGAGGTAAAGATTGACAATCTTACTTCAGTTGGTATTGAAATGTGCTACCGTTAACAAATGTGTACCAAAGCCTGTATAAGTAATAGCAGAAAACTTCAAACATTCAAATGTTCTACCAGTTGCTAAAAATCGGAGAGTTAATGACAATCTCTTTTTAACTGAAACTGCCTTTCTCATCACTGTATTTTTTTTTCACGATAACTGGTCCCACTAGATTCAACAACTCTTCGTAACAAGCGTTAATCATGTGAATGTAATTTTGGAAATCTTTTGGAGTCGATACGTGCACCTAATTCAACAAACTCATATGAGAAAACGTGTATCTCCTTAGAAGTCACTCTCTAGCCCATATTCTCTTTTTCCGGCTTCTTATGATATAGCTAAAATAATAGCTACAAATGCTTTCTGTCGGTATGACATCATTCATTGCCAGCGCAAAACTAAATAGATTGTGAATAAATATTGATACTGTGAGGCAATTACAGTTTAACGATATTTTTTTGACCGTATTGACAATACTTTATTGACTATATAATATATATAGATCGTGTGAAGGCCGCTTAACGTTTTTTATAATTGTCATCCACACAATACAAATCTGTTAACAATGATTATGATTACCTACAAAACACATAGGCAAGTATTAAATAAAATATAAGTATAGAAAAGTAATATTTAATACATTTATTTAGGATATGCAGGTTTTCATGTAGTAGTATTTATATAGTTAAAGCTATAGTCCCTGAAATATTTAGTAATTAATTTAATTTTTTTTTCTGAAATTTTGTCGATCGTATGATTTTGTAGTGACATTGAATCGTCGTCTGTAATTCGCACTTTAGCCGTGTCGATTGCTAAAATGATTCTACTCTAAGCAAAAACATCACAAATTGTTGGATTTGCTAGTCAACCACCGTCGCTTATGCCAGATCGTCGTATTAGAATTACAAGGTTCTATCTGACATTTTTGCCGGAATTAAGTTTTTGGTGGAACAAGGTTCTAACTACAGTTATTTAAATATTCCGAATCTCCTAGGGCCATCTGTTGGTTAATACCCAAGTTAGCTGAGGTACAAAGTTCTATTTGAATAAAAATTATTTCCATGTTTCGAAAACAAGGTTCTATGTGAAAAACTTGAGTTGCCTTTAGAATAACATAGTTGGATCTGCAGAAAAACAATTTTTGCATCCATGTGAGCCTGTGCCCTGTGCTGTATTCTTTCTATTTTGTGCTTAATTTAAGTTAAGAGACTGATACTATTGATGATGGAAACTAATGACGCTAATATTAGTAATATTAATGCAAGTGTATCCCTGTAAGTAGTACTTTCTGAAGTTTTGTTTTCAAAATAGCTAATATTTACACCTGTTATATTGTAGGTTTAGTTTGCCGGTCGACAGTAATGATATAATGGCAACCGATTGTAACATTAAAAGCGATTTATTAGTGATAACCACTGACAACGATGATGTAGAACAGACCAATGTTGAAGGTGTCGAAAATTACGTAGTTGTTCTCGAAGCATTATCTGTCGAGCCGAAAAAATTGCATCAAGAATTGGAATTTGAAATTGGAGAACAAGCTGGGACTGAGTACTTTGGAGATACAAGCAGTCTACTAGTAGCCGAAAATTGTGAAGTAGAGCTGGAATTAAATACTGATGACGGAACAAAAACAACGGAAGAAAATAGCAAGAACTCAACTCGAAAGCGCAAAAAGGACCCCACACAATGGAAGGCCAACATAAGAAAACAACAACATCAGAGTGGGAAAGAATACACGAACAAAAGAGGAAAATTTGTAAGGGCTAGAAATATTGTAAACAAAAAAAAACTGCCTAGTAAGTTGCAAGTTTCAATGTCAAAAAAAAATCTCAAATGAAAACAGAGAATCACTTTTCAATGCTTATTGGAAGATGACACAAAACGAAAAATATATATTTTTAAATCATTCTACTACAAAAGTACTAAAAGCTCGTAAAACCAAAGAAGGACAATCTCGTCGTCAGTTCTCATACAGTTACTACTTAAATGTAAACTCCGAGCTTATAAGAGTTTGCAAAGATTTCTTTCTAGGAACTTTAAACATATCGCAAAAACCTGTGTATACAGCACATAGTGAGACTTGTAATACACCCAAACAAGATATGCGAGGCAAAAATGCCACCAGGAGTATAGATCCAGAGAGAAGAAATGAAGTAATTGAGCATATTAAACGCTTTCCTGTAGTGGAATCGCATTACTGTCGTCAGAAAACCAAGAGAAAATATTTAGATTCGTCTTTAAGTGTACAAAAAATGTACGATTTGTATGTTAAATGGTGTCATGAAAATGGGGGAAACCCTGTTCTTCTATCGATGTATCGTAATATTTTTGTGACAGAATTTAATTACGGATTTCACATGCCCAAAACAGATCGATGTATTCAATGCGAGTCATTTAAAATTAAGAACCGAGAAAAAACACTTTCAGAAAGCGCAATGGTTCAGTTTCAAAACCACCACCAAATGAAAAGTGTTATGAGAGAGGAGAGAAATAAAGATCGGGAAGATAAACTGTCAGTTTTAAGTTTTGATCTCCAAAATGTTATCACGTGTCCCAGGTCTGAAGTGGGAGATTTTTTCTACTCTTAAAAGCTTAATATTTATAACTTAACAGGTTACTTTTCGTTAACAAAAACTGTGTATTGTGTTATCTGGACCGAGGCACAGCAAGGTCGCAGTGGAAACTGCATAGCTAGTGCATTTCGAAAAATTCTTGATCGTGTTTTAAATGATCATAATATTTCACATCTCACTACTTGGAGTGACTCGTGTGCCCCACAAAATCGAAATGCATTCATTTCTTATGCGATAATGGATTGTTTAAAGAAATACCCTGACCTAGAAAGCTTAACAATGAAATACTCCATCCCTGGACATGGTGCAATTCAAGAAGTAGACAATGTACATAGTAATATTGAGAGACACATGAAAAAGACTGAATTCTATTCTCCTATATCCTTTATTAGACAGCTCAAATCTGTAAATTTGAGAAAACCATACGTTATACTTCAAATGAAAGACAGTGATTTCATGGATTTTGAAAGCTGCGCTTCAAAATTTGCCTACAAAAAAGTTCCATTTTCTAAAGTGACTTCCTTACGATTTACACAAAGCATTGTTGAAGTTGAATACAAGACAGATCACTCGGAAGAAAATTTTACCAAAATTTCACTTAGAAACGACACAGCAGGAGTCAGAGCTGGCAGAACTGAAGTAAGAACTCGAGGAAAAACGACATCACGAGGAAGAATCAATACCAGAGGAGGGAAGCAATCAAGGCTTTCTAATAATAATGGTGCATCTTTGTTTATGAGTCTTAAACCGAAAAATTTACCGAGGAAGAACTGTTTACCTGAACAAAAGATTGCTGCGATAAAAAAAATGATGAGATGTATGCCTGAACAAGATCAATTGTATCTTACATCTCTTTTTAATTCGTTTAAGTCCTAATTGCTTTTTCAGTTTTTGTATAAGTTTTCAATTTTACAATGTCAATTTTTCTTTTATAACTCACTTATAATAAAACAATATGAGTATTATTTTTTAATGTAGAACCTTGTATCCGATATTGACAAATGAAGTATTTAAAGTATAGTCTTATAAGGGTTTATCTACCTCTTATACCTAACTGTGTCTCATATGCTGACTTTGAACGCACTAGAGAACAAAGTTCTAACTACATTTCTTATATAACGATATTTCGGTAATGGAGGCAATCAAAGTAATCTCCAGTGATCAAAATAACAACTAATTATTATTTTGAGATTTTTAAAACTGTTGTTGCTTCATATACAAGTAGCCGCCAAAAACTGTACTACTTTGAAACTTTGGAACGTGATTACTCAAAATGGTGGTGTTGCCACATACAACTTTGTTATTCCAATACGACGAGATTGCTAAGGAAAAAATATTTTATTGGAAAACTTTTATATATGTACTCCCAAAAAATTTTCAATTTATTCATTATTAGTAGTATTTTATTTACTACATGGATACCCAGAGAAAAGGCAACAAATTCAATCCAAAATTGTTTTATAAATTGAAGTTTAATTTTTATTCATAGTATAAGTTTGCAAATAAATGTATGTGTTGTTGCTTCCCTAAAAAGCTGTTGAAAAAAATTGGCCAGTTTAATTTTGTTCAACATTAGTTTTTGATTTTAATTTGTTTAAAATAATAAAATACACTGTCTAGTATAGCTTGAGTTGAACATATGAATCGTCAACGCAATTTAAGTGAACATAAAGCAGCGCAAGCAATAGCTCTGGTTAATGATGGTCGCAGCCTGCGTTATGTGACCAATTTTTTAGGCGTTAAACAGTCAACAATAAGTCGGACGATTAAACGTTTTAGTGAACTTGGGGATTTCTCTAGAGCAAGAGGACATGGCCGTAAAAGATGTACAAATGAAGTAGATGATCGATTTCTTAGACAACTTGCGAAATAACAAAACGATCAACCGGTTCCAAGTTACGCAGAGCTCTAGAAGAAGTCCAAAACGTAGAGATTTCTGGAAGAACAGTCAGGAGAACGCTTAGTGATACAGGATGAAAGAGAAGAATACCAGCAATTGCACCACTGCTCACCAGGCAACATAATATGTAGAGTTGCTAGATTGCGTTTTACTAGATCTCATGCAAAGTGGACAATTGACGACTGGAAACAAGTTTTATTTTCGGAAGAAACATGAGTCAGTCTGAAGTCATCAGATGGACGTTAGCGTGTTTGGAGAAAACTACATGAGAGGTTTGCTGACTGCAATATTTCTCCAAGAGTGGTGGGTCAGTAATGTTCTCGGGAGCAATTTGTTTTGACGCTCGCACAGGGTTGGTACCTATTCACAGAAGATCAATGTATGCAAATTTTTATATTACGAATATTATAGAAGAGCATGTTGTACCATTTGCCCCATTTACCGGCGCCAACTTCTTTATGCAAGATAACACTCGACCACCCGTTGCTGTAGACGAAATGGACTACCTTCGAGAGGTGAATATTCAGGTTATGGAGTGGCTATTTAGTAGCCCGGACATAAATCTCATAGAGCCAGAGATTCTGTGATACACTTAAACGGATAGTTAGACGGCACATACCTACTCTTACAACTCTTAGGGAACTTGACGAAGTTGTGGTTGCTGAATGGAAGAATATTCCTCAAGCCACCATCTGCTACTTATTAGTATGCCTAGACGAATGGAAGCAGGTCTTGCAAGGGGAGGTAGTGACCGATATTAATTTTATAACTTTCAAGTTAAATTTAATTTTAGAAGAACTTTTTATCATTTCTAAATGTTCACTGTGCTTTCAAGATATTACTGTAACATTTTTGTTAAGTTAACATTGTATCACGTAGAGAATGTTGTTAAAAGTTAGAGTGTTTTTTATTACAATTCATGGGTTATAATTTCAATAATAAAGGTTTTTGACGAATTTTGTCACTTAGTATAAGTGATGCGTTAAGTTTGTCCAGGAGTTTATATTCGGTGTTTTTTTTTTTACGAAAATAATTGGTACAATATGGAATTCTCTAATTTAACGCATAAAAAAAAAGATTGATTACGTCAAAAAAAATATTAGTTCTTTTAAAATTAATTTATAAATATAAAATAAACATATCGAGTAAATATATACGGAATGTTCGTAAACGATATTACTCAGAAAGTACTAAATTATAAGCTGCATAAGGCAATTATTAAAATATAATAATTTATAATACTTTTTCTAAAGATTTGTATTATAATTAAATTAATGTAATATCAAGTTTTATAACTATAAGTATGTCAGGTTAATCAGAAATATTGGCCAATTTAATAAATTTAGAAAATCTAAAGTGACGAGCTTAAGATGAAAATCATATTTTTCGGTTTTTAATTTGTAACTAAAAAGGAAAAGTTTAATTTCTTCACTTATTACAAAAACTCAACGTAATCACTATTATGCCGTGTAGTAATCCGATACCCAATTTAAGCGTTTAAAAAGCATTAAAATTTGTGACAGTTCTATAACTATATGGTTCATTTAATTATATCCTTAGTTCGATCCAGTGGCGTAACTATCATATTCTTATATTCTTTACATTGTATTTTTGGAACGACGTACAATGAGGTGTTCGAGTTCTCGTTGTAAGCGTTACAATTTGAAGGTTGTGAACCATTGACGCTCGGAGGCTGTTTGTCAAATTGTGCTTCTCTGTGCCCCAATGGCGACTTTCTTAATGAATCAAGTGAAGCACTGATTCACCTTAAATTTGTATTCAATTACTGAATATTTTATTCCATGTTTTATAAATTTTTCGCTCGGAAAATAAGTTAAAACCAATTTCTAAAACTATTGTTAATATGTTCATATCTTAAACGAGAGTGGAACGCTCCTTTCTTAAACAAAACGACAAACTCGACAAATCGCCGCAACTTGAATCTCCTGTTTAAACGGTTGCCATGACCACGACACGTAGGCCGTAAGCAAGGAATATCGCATTACGTCATCCCAGTGAAGCAACACAGTACGTTGCTTCACTCGGTTAGTCTGCGCCTGACGCTCATTTGGTCTGTGTCTTTTATGTATATCTATCTCTAGGCGTTTTGCATTATCGTGTAAAAGGTCATTACCACTGTAAGATCCTGTGCGTGTTTTATTGGAAAAATCCTTGGAAACTTTTAAATACTAAAAGAAATAGAAATGGATTTATGAAATTGTTTGAAACGGCTTTAACAAGAACACGCTCCTCACTGATCACCACGAGGGTCGCAGTAGAGTCACACTTACACAATATCAATTTTTTGAAAATACAAAGTTTTGTACTTCCAAATATTAGATACAATTTTAATGCAAATTAATATCAGTTTTGAAGATGTAAATAAAATAAAATTTGTAAGATTAATAGATGTTTCCAAAGAGTTTCCGATAGATGCTTTAAACAATTTATAATAATACTACCTTACTCAATTTAAGGACGAGCAATTGCAGAGGTTAAAAGCTGAATTACAATTAATTTATGGTACCGAGCAATATAGAACCCCAATCTTTTTTCAAAGCTATCTGTGAGGTAGTTAAAGAGGCATACAAATTCTTTTCTTTAATATTGACTATTCTCTCTACCAGTGCTTCTGCAAAGCGTAGCTTTTCGTGTTTAAAGACATATTTGCGCAGCACCACTGCAGAAGACAGACACAAATTTATCGAAAATTTCAATTAAAAAATAACTGCTGAATGAATTATTGGATACCCAACCTTTTTATGCTTCTATTTTAAAATGAAACAGCAAAGAAAAATTAAAATGCAGAAAACATTTTTAAAACGACATATTTCAATAATGACTACATGTTCGACTTTCTAATTCAAAAAATTTACTAGGTATGGTCAAAGCAAATTTATTACAAAAATTTGACCAATTTCAGTTGTATTATATACAGGGTGGTGTCCGGGAAAAAGTGGGAAATCTCTTGGATGCAGATAGAACATGAACAAATAAGATGACAAGTTCCTATAAAAAATGTTTCTACAGGCCCATCCTACGGAGATATGTGTTCCTAAAGGACGCCGGTGGAAATCGGTTTTTATTGAATTTTTTTTAAAGTAATTAATATAAATATAAACACAGTAGTGTCTCCGGAGGCACCTTAACGGAATTATAGAAAAACTTCATAAGAGGGTTCAATATTGGCTCCGTGAAGTCTGATACACATTTTCCCGGACACTCTGTATATAAGTATATACTGCAATGTTATAATTTTAGCAGCTAGAAGCATAGATTTTAGGGTTTAGTAAAATACTTTCTGAAAACAGAATTGTTCCATGATATACCATGTGCTTGCAGGCGACCTGCATATAGGGCTTCTGTAAGATAAAACGACGACACCGAGAGTTTGTATGAGTTAGTACGAGAAAGCAATATACAAATTGCAGTACAGCTACTATCTATCCTTGTTACCCTGCTTAAACGGAGAGTCAGCCTAGCCCGTTCTAGCCTCAGCGAAATCTACTCGAATCCCCTCTTTTCCAACACTACACTCGACCAAAAAGCAGTTTGTATATTGCTTTTTCGTACTAACTCATACAAACTATCGGTGTCGTCGTTTTATCTCACAGTAAGCCCTATACGCAGGTCGTCGGCAAGCACACTGTATATGTAGGACAAGTAAGCAATAAGGCGAAACACTGCTAACGATGGTTTGATATAGTTTATAGGCGGTAATTGACTTACGTTTTCCTAAAATTGTGGACTTTTTTTTGGAAAAAGCTCAATGTAACAATAACGTGTTATATTTGATATACACATTCAGATTTTACAAAAACTAAATATTAAATCGGAAACTTGGAAACATCTTCTTTCACTTGTTCTACATAAAGTCCTGCCTAAATATTTAATTTACAAAATAAAAATTATTTTATAATTATATGATCATGATTACATACAACTATAAGTTTGTTCCGAGTTTGTTCCACTATAAATTAGTCAGGAGCAATTTCACTGGTTCAGAGTACCAGTTTCTGAATGTTTTTGCAACATCATCATATTTTGTTTGTGATTTGACGTTGGAAGAAAATATTATACCAATATTAACTTTAACACAATATGAATTCAAAACTACAGGGCATAGTTTTGAATTCATATTGTGTTAAAGTTAATCAGTTTATGTCGATAATTTGCTGCTAAAAACCCCTTTAAACCGGGCTTATAGGATTATAATGTCAAATTTGGCAATTGTGTTGAATTCAAGCAATTCTAAAACGTAATATTCGTTAACATTTTTGGAAATTTCGATATATTGTGATAAGATTACTTTTCAATATTCTTACTAGGTACTTCAAAGACTTTACAGGTTTGGGAGTCTCACCTAGGCAAAGCAAAATTTAAAAATCTTAGTTTTAATACGAGCGGGCTTATAAAATACTGGTTTGGGTTCCTTCAATTGGTTTAGACCCCGGCCAGATATTCTTTAATCAATAGGTATCGTTCAATTCAAGAAAATTTGATTTTATAATCTACGTAGAATACTGAATTTTTCGTCGAAATTTTTGGAACTTTCAATATATTGTGATAGGATTACGTTCCAATAGTCTTACTACTCTAAAGCCTATTGGTTTGGGAGTCTCAGGTAGCCGACGCAAAATTTAAATTTCTTTATTTTAATAGGCACGGGCTTATAAAATATTGGTTTGGGTACCTTCAATTGGTTTTGACCCCGTTCAATTCAAGAAAATTTCCTTTTAGAAGCTCTGCGTAGAATATTGATATTTTCTTCGGAATTTTTGGAACTTGCGAAGTATTGTGACAGGATTACGTTTCAATATTCTTAATACTCTAAGACGATATTGGTATGAATGTCTCGAGGTAAAATTTAAATTTCTTTATTTTAATAGGAGAGGGCTTATAAAATATTTGATTTGGGTTCCTCCAATTGGTTTTGACCCCGACCAGATATTCTTTAATCAATATCGTTTAATTCAAGAAGATTTGATTTTATTGAATTTTTCTTGGGTATTTTTGGGACTTTCGAAATATTGTGATAGGATTACATTCCAATAGCCTTACTACTCTAAGGACTTCATTGGTTTGGGTGTCTCACTTAGCCGAGGCAAAATTTAAATTTCTTTATTTTAATAGGAGCGGGTTTATAAAATATTGGTTTGGATTCATTCAATTGGTTTTGACTCCAGCCAGTTATTCTTTAATCAATATCGTTTAACCAGAAAATTTGATTTTAGAAGCTCAACGTAGAATATTGAATTTTTCATCGGATTTTTTGCAACTTTCGATGTATTGTGACAAGATTACGTTTCAATATTCTTATTACTCTAAAGGCTTTATTGGTTTGGGAGTCTCATCAAGCCAAGACAAAGTTCAATTTCATTAATTTAGTAGAAGTGGCCTTATAAAATGTTGGTTTGGCTTCCTTCCATTGATTTTGGTCACAGTTAAATGATTTTTTTATCTGACGCCTAACACGCTTCTGAACATATTTGCTTATAAATAATATTCAAGTACAATATATGGTATTCAAAACAATATTTTAGGTGATTTAATTACAATAATTCTGTGAAATAACTTATATTTTATCAGTTTTATGATTTACATTTTAAGCTATTTAATGTACGTATATATATTTTTATTTCATTGTTTTATCTTGGAACATAAAAATGATTATTTTACTTTATTATTTTGTGTATTGACTCAGGACCATTACACCATAAACTGAATTATTGCAAATACTTTATTGGTATCACATTGGAAGGAACCTTATTCCACTTAAGGAGATCATGAATTCTGTACCTAAGTAATCTACCTTGAAATAAGTATATGCGTGTATATATAAAATAACAATAAAAAAACACAAAAGCTACTTTTATATACAAAGACTGCTTCGGTACCTTTTATTTTCAGTCGTATAATACTATAATAGATATTTCCTATTCATATTTTATATTGTACGTAAATCAATAAAAGTGACAAATTAAATATTTACCTACTCACTTGTAATATTTTGCTGGCTTCTTATAACTATATACCCATCAATCGTTCAAGTTTTCCTAATTATACAGGAATATTAAAATTTCTGACAAACAACTTCAATGTTCAAGATTACACATAGACATTTAAATAACATTCGAAACTGACTCATATGGTATCATTTAAAAATATTTATGTAAACTACTTACTTGTAAATTTAATCAACAGAAGAATATTTAAATAAATTATATATTTCATTTTGTTCTGCACTATTCACAATAACTGATAAAACTTGGTACTAAAAAACTTTTACAATTAATACGAATCTTATCTGGTCACAGATAAAATATGAATATTGTTGTAATTATATGGTTTTGTTTGCACGCAACTAAAGCCAAAGTCATTATACCTTATACATACTACATAGTTCGTTTACAGGTGTAATTTATCTGCTCGTGGCGTCATATACTTTATACCGTTTATACTGAATAATACTGACGGCAAACTGCATGGCTCGCGACTTTTAATACTTCGTATTCTACAATACAGATTTGAGTATATACAAGGGGAGCCAAAAAATACAGGAACAATTGCATTCATACAAAAAATTATTTATTAGATATTTAACATAATTTGAAAAGTTATACTAAGTAGTTATAATTATTGAAAGAAAATGTTTAAATAACAAAAATGTTTATAAACATTTGTTTCCAGAAGAAAATAAGCAGATCTCATGAGGGGTTCATTTTAAGTCTAATATTCCACTGAGTAGTGCAAATACTTTAACTAAAACTAAAAAAAGTCACTATATTTGTCTTTCCGTTGATGCAATAAAACTATTGGGCGGATTTTTGTGGAATAGATCACAGTCGGCGAGGTTAAATAATGACTTCTCTGATAACGTTCTACTAACGTGTGGAGTGCCTCGGGCTTCGATTTTAGGTACTCTGTTTTTCTCTGTCTAACTCTATGTTCGTTTCTAATTTGTTTTTCAGTGCAATTTAATTCAAGATTTTGTTTAAATGATTTGGTGTTCATTCAATATTAATCATTTACTTTCTTAAATCAGTTCTATTAATTATGTCAATTTTACTAGTTAACTGAACATAGACACAAACGAAGTAAAAATAGAAACCTGTCATGGTCTCAGGCAGATTCATACTAATTACACGAAGTTCAGATTTATGAGATATTCCGCCAGCTCTTTTCACCAAAAAACTCGAGAAGAAATTGACAAGTGTGAAACAGCCGAGGTCACCAATAACTTGAGCAAGAATTTGAAAGCAATTGTTTGATCACTAACTTGGTCAAGAAGTTTTCCGTTTCTACATTTTGTCCCTACTTGAATTCAACCTAATTGTGCAATTTGACACTGTAATCCCATAGGCCCAATTTAAAAGATCTTCTCGCAATGATTTTGTAAATTATTGACGTAAGCTAGGTAATCAACTTCAGAATAATATGAATTTAAAATTATTGTGGCATGTAAAATGATAGTATGATTATAATAATACAATTTTTCAATTCAGCCTGGATTGATAACTTATTTACCATTAGGACAGTAAATGTTCGTCATTGTATAAACTCAATTTCAATGTAAAAAAATTAGGTGTGTCCACCACACGACTTTCTTATACGTATGAGCGTTTCAAACTATACAATCTTAAGAATTTTTTTATACAAAACTTATTCAAAATCCTATTCTAAGTACTTTTATTCTCTTAATAAATCGCTATAGAATGCATACTTTGCAAGATATTCGAAAAAAAGTGCTACTCGCCAAGAGTAAATGTGCTACTTCCGGTCCGAATTTTGAAATTTCATGTATACAAAAAATATTGCAAATATAACTCTAAATACTTTTGTACTCTTAATAAATATATATAGAATGCATAATTTACGACATATTTGCCAAAAATCGCTATTCGGTAAGAGTAAAAGTGTTACTTCCGGTCCGAATTTTGAAATCTTTTTTATACAAAAGATATTGCAAATCCAGTTGTGAAAACTTTTGAACTCTTGATAAATATATTTAGAATGCATAACTTACGACATATTTGCAAAAAATCGCTATTCGATAAGAGTAAAAGTGGTACTTCCGGTCTGAATTTTGAAATTTTTTTTATACAAAAGATATTTAAAATTATGTTATAAATACTTTTATACACGTAACGTACCTGCCTAAAAAGCTTGACTTGCGAAATATTCGCAAAAAACCGATTTTCGATAAGAGTAAAAGACCTACTTCCGGTAGGAATTTCGAAAAACTTTTTTAATAAAACTGTTCTCAATTTTAATTTTAAGTACATATGAATTCTTTATAAATTTGTATAAACTTAGTATTTGACGAAATATTTGCAAAATTCGATTTTTTCACCGAAGTAAACTGCTACTTCCGGTCTACCGATTTTACTGAAAAACTAATCAGATCTCAAGAGGGAGATTATACACGTAAATACAAAATTTGGAATTGATATCTCCAGCGGTTTGACCGCTATCGTGGTCACAGACAGACAGACAGACACACACACACACAGAAATTTTTTAAAAACCACTTTTTTGGTATCAGGGGACCTCAAAACGTGGACATCTGCAAAAATCTCGAGGTCGAAAATTTTCATCATCACAATACTTGCTTATACTACGTATAAGAAAGTAAAAAAATGAGGTGTGGCCACCACACGACTTTCTTATACGTATGAGCATATCAAACTATACAATTTTTAGAATTTTTTTATACAAAAATTATTCAAAATCCTATTCTAAGTACTTTCATTCTCTTAATAAATCGCTATAGAATGCATCCTTTGCAAGATATTCGAAAAAAAGTGCTACTCGCTAAGAGTAAAAGTGCTACTTCCGGTCCGAATTTTGAAATTTCATGTATACAAAAAATATTGCAAATTCAACTCTAAATACTTTTGTACTCTTAATAAATATATATAGAATGCATAATTTACGACATATTTGCAAAAAACCGCTATTCGGTAAGAGTAAAAGTGGTACTTCCGGTCCGAATTTTGAAATTTTTTTTATACAAAAGATATTTAAAATTTTCATGTAAATACTTTTATACTCGTAATGTACCTGCCTAGAAAGCATGACTTGCGAGATATTCGCAAAAAACCGATTTTCGATAAGAGTAAAAGACCTACTTCCGGTAGGAATTTCGAAAAACTTTTTAAATAAAATTGTTCTCAATTTTAATTTTAAGTACATATGAATTGTTTATAAATTTGTATAAACTTAGTATTTGACGAAATATTGGCAAAATTCGATTTTTATACTGAAGTAAACTGCTACTTCCGGTCTACCGATTTTACTGAAAAACTAATCAGATCTCAAAAGGGAGATTATACATGTAAATACAAAATTTGGAATTGATATCTCCAGCGGTTTGACCGCTATCGTGGTCACAGACAGACAGACACACAGACAGACAGACAGACACACAGACACACAGACATTTTTTAAAAACCACTTTTTTGGTATCAGGGGACCTCAAAACGTGGACATCTGCAAAAATCGCGAGGTCGAAAATTTTCATCATCACAATACTTCCTTATACTACGTATAAGAAAGTAAAATGAGGTGTGTCCACCACACGAGTTTCTTATTCGTATGAGCGTTTCAAACTATACAATTTTAAGAATTTTTTACACAAAAATTATTCAAAATCCTATTTTACTACTTCTATTCTCTTAATAAATCCCTATAGAATGGATACTTTGCAAGATATTCGAACAAAAGTGCTACTCCCTAAGAGTAAAAGTGTTACTTCCGGTTCGAATTTTGAAATTTCATTTATACAAAAACTATTGCAAATCCAGTTCTAAATACTTTTGTACTCTTGATAAATATATATAGAATGCGTAATTTACGACATATTCGATAAGAGTAAAAGTGGTATTTCCGGTCTGAATTTTGAAATTTTTTTTATACAAAAGATATTGTAAATTATATTTTAAACACTTTTATACCCGTAACGTACTGTCTAAAAAGCATGACTTGCGAAATATTCGCAAAAAACTGATTTTCGATAAGAGTAAAAGACCTACTTCCGGTAGGAATTTCGAAAAACTTTTTTAATAAAATTCTTCTCAAATTTAATTTTGAGTATATATCAATTCTTTACAAATTTGTTTAAACTTAGTAGGTGACGAATAATTGGCAAAATTCGATTTTTTCACTGAAGTAAACTACTAAGTACTTCCGGTTTGTCGATTTAATTGAAAATCTAATCAGATCTCAAGAGGGAGATTATATTCGTAAATATAAAATTTGGAATTGATACCTATAGCGGTTTGACCGCTATCGTGGTCAAACACACACAGACAGACACACACACAGAGAGAGACATTTTTTAAAAACCACTTTTTCGGTATCAGGGGACTTCAAAACGTGGACATCTGCAAAAATCTCGAGGTCGAAAATTTAGATCATCACAATACTTTTTTATACGTAGTATAAAATTGACGTTAACATAATTACTACAAAAACTGTCTACTTTTTCAAAAGATTGCCACTACCAACGTTTTTCTGTATTACTGCTTGTATAAATCATTTTCAAGTTTAGTAAATTGGTAATATTTGTAGAGTACGCGTCAGTACGCGTTGTTTGGAATTTTATTCGGTGTGTCAATTTAATATTAGTTTTATTGTGGAGAACTGTTTTATTAAGTGATTACAAAAAGATGCAGGGGCAAATGCAGGTAACTAAAACTTATTTCGTAGGGCATGTAATTATAAGCGTGTCAAGGTGTGAAATGCTGTGTACTTTAGGAAGTAGGTAGGTACCTATAATACTTTTTTAAATATCCACATAAAGCAAAATTCATCCATTTGTCTCTGCAATAATCACAATTCTTCTTCTAATTTAGATGATACAATAGTGATCATTATTAATTTAGTTTCAATTTAACTGAACATAGGTAGGTACTTACATAACAACAAAAAACGGTATTTGTGTTTAAAGAAGCTTTATATTTGGTAGATTTGTATATCAAGGAAAGTAGTGGGTTTACAGGAGGCATTTAATCAAGCAATGTCGCTCTAATAATGGAACACACCCACATGTCCCACACCTTTGTCCAAAGTTTTTACAACATACCTATTACCTAAACATATGATGGTTTGAGTGAATTTTACTATCCAAACAGAAATCCGCTTGATGGATAGGGGTATATATTAAAAAGCCTATGTCACAGTATAGTAACTGAATAATCAGTTCCATCCTCGGCGGTCCCGTTGATGTCCGTGTACCATTTTTTTTTAGTACAACGTGTTTAGTGCTCGTTTAACTGGATCAGAGAAATGTAGTGTGCTACAGTTCATTATGCCACGGAGTGGATTACTGCCCTGTATAGTACAATCCAGTAAATCAGTTCCCTTACAAATCGTGTTCCTAAACCCTCTGTAAAATACATGTTCGTGGCATACTGCTCTATACCAATGATCTAATAGTATTATACAAGATGCACTCTGTATGCTATGTCTTGCTTATCAGGAAGTGACCCACACTATAAGATAAAGAAGGAAAATATATGAGCGTCGAAAGTTTGACAGGGATGAACGAAATTGACCGTTTTATGTGGGCAAAATTCAAATATGTTGCTATAGCTTGTAATGGCTTATAATGTTTAAAAGCAAATTCTTAAAATGTGTCTAATTACAATCACAAATAGTTAATTGAATCATCATGAATGCACAGTAGTCTTTATACTCATATTTCTTTAAACAAATATAAAGTGAGTGGTGTATGAAATAAAATCAATACTAGAAGAAATCTATTAATAAAATACATAATTCAATTTACCAAAAAAACAAATAAATATGTATAAAGCAACAAAATTGAGAAAGTTTATATACAAAACCATGTATTGGCGCTTTGTTTTGCCCACAACTAACGGTTTTGTATTTCTGTCTCCTTTGTATGTAGAGGACAATTCCTCTCTCTCTCCCTCTACAGTACATCTAGTAGTTCTATATTATTAGATCATTGCTCTGTACAATAGCTAGGGTTACCAGGTATGGTTCTCCCATTATAAGAAATACATGTACGTCATAATGCGCTATGAACGAAAGCGCGTTCGGACGAGTCGCTTGCATATTTGTGGGTAAGGACTGCTCTCATAGTGGGCATCTTACGAAGTGACGTACATGTATTTCTTATAATGCGAGAACGATATTTCAAAGCGAAATCACCACTGTCATTACGAAAAAGCGCCAAATTCAAACGTTGCGCCTGGAATTTTAAAAAGTTACATATTTAGAAGAATTTCAATGGGATTAAATACTTGGATGTAATCAAAAAAAATAAAAAGTAACTATCTACGTTTTTTATCCTTTATCCTTTCTGCGTTTGTACAACAATTACATTAACGTGTAGCATAACTTTGTGAGTCTGGATGATGCCTCATCAATACGTAGGTACTCCGTTTCAGACATCTATCCATAAACCCAACAACTTGGATTCTATTCTCTCCGAACCATTACTATATTGATCATAACTATTTATATTCAAATATGCTATATTTCTTGTACACATTCTAATGCTTTTTGCAATTATTCTTAACGGACAGTATTTTATAAGTCCTTCATGTACTTAGATCATTTAAATGAGTTGAAATTATAAGTTTCTTATGTGTTTATTGTAATAAACTGACGCTCGGCCTTGTATAAAAAGCATGTGTATTGTACAGCTATTTTAAAGTAAATATCATCCTAAGGGCATACGTGACATTAAGTATGGTTTGGTCTCGTGTGACATATGCACTCGAGGTGTGCATCAGTACGAGATGTCTACGTGATCAGAACCTGTTTTATGGTTAAAAACACGATTTATTTTTTATTATTTATGTCGTTCTGTTTCCTAAAAATTCTGAAGCATTTTCAATGGAAAATAATTTTCTGAGCTGTACTTCTACTTGTTCGCTTAACTACTTTTGTTGTGTATACTCGGTTAGGTTATGGACAACCAAAGCAACATCGGTAATTGCAGAAATAATTACTACTCGATTAGTGGATGTACAACCAGAGAAGGGTAATTGTGGGATTAATTACTGCTTGATTAGTGGATGCACAACCAAGTCAGCGTTGGTAATTGCGGGATTAATTACTACTCGGTTAGTGGATGCACAGCCAAAGCAGCAATTAACACATGTTGTTGTACGTTCGTATGAACTACATCAATATTTCCATAAATCGCGAATGTTAAATAAGGTACCTACATGTAAGACCGTAGCTGGGGAAAGAAATGAGGAGTGGGGAAGATGTCTTTGACAAAATGATTTAAATGTGTAACTAATATTTTGCACATAGAGGTGCTAACTTCTAATTCGAGGACAGGGGGAAGGTTTGAACTGCCAAACCTACTTATATTGATTCAAAAAAGCATCGATACAAGTTTTAGTTGTGTAGAGTAAATACTCGTATTTACTTGTATTAATTTAACCCTGGATATTAGACAACGTGTTGTACTGTAATTAAAAGTGTCTGTATGCAGTAGCAGCATCATTGTAAGCTAGGAGAAATAAGTAACCGTACACTTCGCGGAGATATAAGGTGGTATGAGCGTGTTTATTATGCATTAGTATATGGTGAACATGCCCATACCACTTCATATCTCCGCGAAGTGTACGGTTACTTATTTCTCTTGGTGTACGGGGAAATAAATTCAAAAAGAGTGTATATCCCGCATTTTAGGTATATGCCGCATTAATATCCTAAATAAGTAAAATTCATCTTATTATTATTTTTTTAGAGTAATTCCAAACTATATTGTTTTGAAGGATTCATTTTCAAGTTGTCTTCTTGGAAAAAATTACATAAAATATATTTGTGTTTACAAATAAAAGTAAAAAAAAAAGAAACACTCGTTTATTCAAAATACAAGATTATTTTTGAGATTTTTTTTATAGTCTATTATGGTGTTTGAAATAAGTTCGTTGATATCACATTTTAGTTTATACATCTAAAACATCTATAATAATTTTGTCAATAGACATGTGTCGCCGCGCCAGCTTCTATTCTTGAACTTTTAATTTTGAAATCGCCCAGTAATTAATTATATTATGTCATATTTGGACATTATTAATTTAACCACTAGATTAACTATTTTAAACAATCAGCTACGACTTCTAATTGGTAGATTAAAAATTAAATCATTCCTCCAACCCATTATAATATCGAATCTCGAGATAGAGTTAGTTCATTTTATCCTACGAGGGCCAATCAATATGAACCGGACTTTTGTTTTAGAACATTTATTGGTACAGTAAATAGAACTTTAAATACACATTATTTTTGTATATAATCTCCTCTTTTATTCACATATTTTTCCCATCGAATCGGAAGTTTCTTAATTCCGTCATCAAAGAATGAATCTGGTCGCGTCTGTAACCAATTGCGCACGAACATTTCCACACCTTCGTCGTCGTCAAAGCGATTACCTCCCAGTTCTTTGAGTGGCCCAAGCATGTGGTAGTCACACGACAACAGATCGGGACTGTAGGGCGGATATTCCAGTGTTTTCCAATGAATTTTGTCCAATTTTTCTTCGGTTAATGCAGCTGTGTGTGTCCGAGCGTTGTGATGGAGTAAAATCGCACTTCGAATTGGCATGTCTCGCCTTTTTCGTCGATAGGACAGTTCACTTCATCAAGCAGTTGGAGTAGTATGCATCATTAACTGTACGCCGTTCTTGGAGAAAATCAACGAGCAATATGCCTCTGCAATCCCAAAAAATCGTTGCGAGAAAGAGGGCTTTCCGCGGTGCTGATTCTCCAGGTTTTCGCCACTCTCCATGCTTGCCTGCTTAGACTCCAGGGTGTAGTGACCCACCCACATCTCGTCACAGGTGACAATGTGCCTCAAGAAATCACCCCCCTTTGTTCGATATCGTACCAAAAGTCTTTCACACACGGCAAGACGGTTTGCTTTCTGGTCATCTGTCAAGAGGCGACACTTTTCGGTAACCCAAATCTGACATGAATGATTGAGCACTCCCATACGATATTCCGGCGTGTGTAGCAAATTCCCATAGTGTAAGGCGACGGTTTTCTCCAATCATCTCACGGATTGCAAGAATATTCGTCTCACTGGTGCTTGTCCGCAGTCGGCGTGCATGGGTCTCATTCAGCGAACTCTGCAGTTAGTCGACGCAAAATTTCGACAGGTTTTACGCTCTCCCGCGACAAGAACTTAAATAATGCGTTGCTCAACAGATGTGACCACCTCTTACTCCGACATGGTGCTACTGACAGCCAATCTGTTCTGGCGAGCACTGTTGCCAACCCATTACAGACGATTCCCCCTGAATGATCTGAATAATGCTTGAAAAACCCCTAAATTACATGACTAAACCCCTAAAAATCAGTAATTCAATTGTTATAAAAAAAAGTAACTCCTTTATATTATTGTGACAGTTATTTGTATAGACAAATGCATGTTTCCAGGAAATTCATATTCATATATCTTAATTTGTAAATAGGAAAATTTACAATTGCTGGTGCTTGCTGCTTATTACTCATGACTATTATTATAACATAATAAAAATAAACTTAAATATTTCTTTCTCAATATGCAATACTCAAGTATAACAGTTTTCAATGCCCCCTACAAATACCCCTAAGAAATAACCCCCCCCAATTTCCCCCTCGGCTCAAAAAAACCCCTAAATCTAGGGGGAAAACCCCCCAAGTTGGCAACGCTGCTGGCGAGCCGAACCGATTTACTCCCCTCCACTTTAGATCTCCCAACATATATCAAGACGTCACATTATTCACTTCACCTAGGGAGCGTTAAAAGGAACGGTCCGGTTCATATTTGATTCGCCCTCGTGGTTTTTAATCGATAGCGATTATTGATAGACAAAATGTAAACGACCTTATTGGAGAATATAGCCATAATTCTCTCTTGAAACACTACCGCATTTTGCATTTATCTAAATATATTTATAGATCATAATCATCCGGTTTGGCTTGTTAGGCCATAACATTGAATATATTTTTGGCGGTACTTATGAATAAAGATCGGAGTAAGAGGTACCAAAAAAACAGAAAAAGACACTAAAAAGCCATACAATTTTCACAAAAAAGTTTTTTTTATGTAAAACGTTTTGTTTGAAAATGTATTTTTGATGCAAAATAAACTATTATTAGATCCGTGGTTTTCTGAATTAGTAGTTTTCTTTATATAAATTTGTTTAGAAATGTATATTTGGTGAAAATAAAATGTTACTATTTAAGTACAGCAATGTTTGTGTTGTTTCTCCAATTTTTATGCCCTTTTAAGGCTTTTTTCTGTGTTTTTGGTGCTTTTTAGTCCGGTCTTTACTTATGAAACAGCAAGAGAAACACAGGTTATGTTTTATTATTTATAAATATTAAGACAGTGATAGTGTGTTTAAGCATATAAAGAGTAACAAACTATATTCATAATTTTTACAATTAACTGTACATAATCTTACAAAATATTATATAAATTATTCTGACTAGTAAAACTATACAAGCATTAAGCTAGATTGGTTAAGTACAATAAGGTACTTTCAAATCACAATAAATGCAAGTATCGCATAATAGAAAATATTATTTCTTTAATGTATTTATTCATTGTTTAGAGGTGCTACCACATGCCCTTCCCCATCCAACTAGGAATGTTCTTTTTAAAGAATTATTAGCGTATTATGAGCGCAAGTCTAGAACTTCAATAGGAGCTGCGGGATCCACTTTTATATGTTCGGCTTCCTATAAATATTAAAATTGCATTAATATGTAACATATTCGGTTTATCTATTTTTAGTCAAACTAACCATAAATAATGGGGGACTGGTCGGATGAGGATGAAATCCTGTACTTCTACAGTTAGCTATGAAGTCAATACCATAGTCTGGAGTAAGTGTAAAAAATCCAGTTCTATAAAGATTGTAAAATAAATTATCAGTAAAAATTATGAACAGATAAGTTTACTCGTTATATTTCGGTGCACAAACTACGGCTATTGCTTCTGGCATTAGTAATTGGTAAGGGCAATGTGTATGAAGATCGACACTCGATAAGAAAGCTGTTTGAGTGGGGTGTGTCTGCAATCAAAAATAACAAAGAATAGATAACGAACAACATACATTGTTATTTGAATTACAACATATTTAGAAAATCATGCTGTTTATAATTTGTAATTTATGACATACATGTGCGAACTCTTTTCTTAATTTTAATAAAAACAAAGAGGTATTTACTCACTTCTTGTAAGAACAGTTAGTAAATTATAACATAGAAGTTTTTGTAAAAGATGATTGATACTTTCAATGTTTTAATGACAGAGTTTTATACTTCAGTCCAAGGGTGCAAATAGTTTCCCCAGCTAATAAATTACAGTGGCTTTAAATTTGGAATGTCGCAAAATTTTTCCTATCAAATAATATTACCCACTAAATCCATTTCATGACTGTAATAAATAATATTCATACACCTTTTGACATTTGTCATAATTACCTTTTGACGTTGGTTAAAATTGTCATCCAAAAAATATTAATGAATGAGTCTTTTAGTGGTAATATGTGACGGCTGTAATGCTACATATTTCTTAAATAACATCACGGGATTAATATTCTCCTCAGATACAAGGGCAAAAAATCTTTTCTGTGACTTTTTGAGCCAGAAATCCTTTAAATCAACGTATGTGCGGCGGTTGCCAAAACGATTCAACCCTATGTATGTCTTTTAGACCGTATATATTTTTTACCGATGTAAGACAATGTTTGCAGACTGAGCAAAGCGCCTCGTAAATATTGTTTTATACCAGAAAAATCTTTTTGCATGACTGATATAACTAAGAATGTTCATTCAAGTACATGATGAGTATATAAAAATAAAAATGTCAAAAGGCAGAAATGGGTTTTCGGGTTGAATGCCGACGTTTCGGATAGTGTTACATCTTCAGGGCCGTTTGTAGACGAACTTGACGCGGTTTCAACTCGGAAATATTTTCTGTATTTGACAAGCGCCGCTGAAGATTTGTATCATGTCAAAATAACGTTTGTAATATCATTTTGTTGGCAATTAATATACACCCAATTGGTGGTTTTTATACAAGGTAGCAGAATGACAGCTGGTGCAGGTTGCCTCGAACCCTAACTTTAAATACTAAGTGGGCGGAGCTTATTACCATTAGGGAAGTACTGCTGTCTGTACTGACAATTTATATCATTTGTGCATACGTTTCAATTTACCGCCACAGAAACTTTTTTGGTGGCACTTGCTGTCTCTATTTTTTTTTATTATTCAGTGACGTTCTATCTAGAGTGATTAATTACTAATTAAGAAAAAAATTATGTTTTTTAATAATTCTGATATTACTATTTTCAATAGTGATAATTTGAACAGATTTATGTACATCAATTTAGAAGTAATTTATTGATCAAAAATCATGTTGACAATGGCACGATGAAGTCATGGTAGACAAACATACATTTTATGTAAAATAATAATTCGTGATCCAAAACAATAGTTATTCAAAATAATCGGAATAAATGTTCAAAATGTCTACCTTTGCATCAACAAATAAGTTCACTCTTTCCTTAACATTTGCAAATACACACATTGGCTATTTTGTTCATTTATAGTTATTTCTTTTATTTATAATAATTGCTAGCATTTCTTCCCAAGAAAGAAATCTGTTATAAAAATTTTAATTATAAATAACCTAACAAATAAAAAGAAAAAATCCCACTGAATTCTTCAGTCGCTATATAACTGTTATTCACAACGAAAAACATAAAAGTGGACTTCGTGATAAGAACAATAAGCAACAAAGAAATAATTAAATTAATTTTTTTATATTAAAAAGTATAACTAACGCAATGATCTAATAATATAAAACTACTAGATGGACTGTAGAGAGAGAGGAATTGACCTCTACATACAAAGGAGACAGATATACAAAACCGTTAGTTGTGGGCAAAACATGGCGATATCGCATTGTTTTGTATATAAACTTTCTCAATTTTGTTGATTTATACATATTTATTTGTCTTTTTGGTAATTTGGATTATGTACTTTATTAATAGATTTCTTCTAGAATTGATTTTATTTCATACACCACTGACTTTATTTTTATTTAAAGAAATACGAGTATAAAGACAACTGTGGATTCATGATGATTCAATCAACTATTTTTATTTATAAAATTGTGATTGTAATTAGACACATTTTAAGAATTTCATTTTTATTTGATATAGGTAATGTATATAAATTGAGAATCATCAAGAATATTGGCAAATGTTAACTTCAGCTTATAATTTAACAGTGTTGTTCTCATGGATTTAGTGTAATATATATTTGGTTAAAAGTGCTATTATCAGTAACAAAATTAGAAATAAATATTTTAAATTGTTGAATATTATATATACCAGCTTCGCAGTGCTTGGAGTCACATATTTAAGACACAATGGTAATGTCATGTGCAGCGTATGGTTGTACTAATAGGGCAGAAAAGGGAATGAACGTATCATTTCACAGGTTAACTATTCTTAATAAAATACATGATTTGTAGATTTGATATAAAAAATTTTAGTTTTCAATCTAATCAAGTACTATGCAAGCAGTGGATAATTTGTACTAAACGAAAGGATTTTAAGCCATCAAAATATTCAAGATTGTGTTCAGAGCATTTTGTTCCTGAAGATTTTGTTATAAGTTATGGAAGAAAATATTTGCCCCAAAATGCAATCTCAGCGATTAAAAATTACTGATGCACCAAGCAAAGAACTGTTAAAGAAAGATTTCTATTCGTAGTTATTATTCTACCTAGATATTTTTAATGTTCTATTTACCTTATAGCTCAGAATCCCCAAATGTAACTAATGTTGAAGTATTTGAATTAGTCACAGAAAAAACATCTCACGAAATAATACAAGTTGTTATTCTAGCTTTATGTATTTTTAATATTTCTTTCTCCAGTTTTCTTCGATCACATATTTACCATTTACATATTTGTTAATCCATATTAATTATATGTACATATATTTTAATAAAAAATTAAGCATTAATTGTCTTTTATTTTGAATATATCAGAAGTTGTAAGGAACACCTAAGGAAAGCTGTCAGTTTCTATATTTATTTTTTCAGAACGTAATATTTTGAAAAATTCTAGTGGTCAATTCAAAATTTTCAACTGATATCTGTAGTGATTTTTAAAATATTTTTCTAATACTACTGTTTTAAATAAAAACTGAATGATCATCAAACATGCTAAAATAGGTATTATTAGAAGAACAAAATCATATAGTTATCTCATAGTCATTAAAAGTCATATTTATTTAATTTTCTTTCCTTAATGAAAAATGGCAACTAGCATAGATACCTTTAAAATGTTATTAAACAGAATATATTTAATACCATATTAATAATATATATTTAATTATTTATCTTTTTGATTATTAAAGTTGCAATACCTTTACTTTCCTCTTAATATAGCATATTTTTAACAAAATAATACTTTTAAACTTTATAAGCCATTACAAGCTATAGCAACATATTTGAATTTTGCCCACATAAAACGGTCAATTTTGTTCATCCTTGTCAAACTTTCGACGCTCATATATTTTCCTTCTTTCTCCTATGGTGTGGGTCACTTCCTAATCAGCAAGACATAGCGTACACTCCATCTAGTAGTATAATAGTATTAGATCATTGAACTAACGAGTCGACGGTGATAGTTTGATAGTGAAATAGAAAATTAAACCTAATGGCCAACATCAAAATATGAAATACACTATAAACTAGGGCGGCAATTTCAAACGTACCCCATCTATTAAAAATCACAGTTTTTGGTACATAATGAAAAAGACATCATAAGCCATGTCTCTTTTATTAATGAAAATGAGATTTTAGATTAACCGTCCTTGTACCGTGCCTTCAAATACTTTCCTCGCTAGAGACGGCCATGGATGACAGTGCACGTAATACGACACGCATAATTTTGATAGTTTGGTTATGTCATGTAAGTGTCTATAATTATGACAATTGTTAGAATTTGAGGCTTTCAAAAGCTTAGCATGTACTGTACACATACATTGATTACTTAAAAAACAGCCTACTTTAATGAGGTAAGATTCTGAAGGCATGGTACTAACTTTGGTTTCAGTGTGGTTTCAGTACATATAAGGGAACCTTACAGTCTACCGTGTTATTTATTTCAACTTACATTATTGCAGGTACCTTTTTTTAATTTAATTGTTTCACATACACTTTCATACTTGTACATCTTCTCAAATTACTATTTTAAAATGACAGCACCGCATATTTAATATAGTGAAAAGATGTTTCTAAATAAATAGATGTTAATATTAAAATGCAGCTGGAAATTATCTTACATGTATCCAACCAATTGTAATTAAATTATGTTGATCTTGATAATCAAATATTTCCTCCTCATTCATTGTCATGCAAGAGTCAGAAGTTCCTTTCTGTTTAGGCAATATCATGTGAGTAATTATAAGGCAATGCCGTTCCTGTAGAAAAAAAAGTAAGACAAATAGGTAAACAAAATATAAACATACACTTCAAGTTACCATGCTGCCAGCAAGAATTCCACATGTTTCAATATTACTCATTGTGTTTTTCTGTGCTAATAACAAAAATGTTGACATGACTTTTGATGGTATTTTCACTGTTCGTAAATCGGCTTTCATTGCTGAACTGAATATTGATGATGGTTTATTGCTTCGGTCTATTGATGGTGCAGAATGTATACTCCTAATATAAAATATTTATGACGTTAATCATTCAAATAAGAAATTTGAAACTTACGATTTTGGATATGAAACTATTGTAGGGGATTTTGATATTGTGGCTGGTGTATCATCATCAGGATATTTAATTGCATCTAAATTTGTAGTTATTGGAACAACTGGTGTATCCATCCACGAATCTGTACTGGTGCCAATTTCTTCTCGGATTACTTGAAATTTATCTTCTTCTTCTTTTTGCTTCTTAATGATTGCAGCCTCTTTTTCTCTTCGCTTCTAATTTGTACTTTTACAATTAGGTAGTCTATACTAAATATATGAATCTTTAATATTACCTTTTCCTCCATAAATGCATTGTACTCTTGTTTATATTGTTCTAATAATTGATTTTTTAGTTTCTCAGCTTTTGGCAATATTTCCCTTAATTGATTTTTATTGGCAGCTTTTAGGCCACTCGGTACTGATGAAAAATCTGGATGTTTTCTAATTTTTTCGAGAAACAGGGTCATGTACTTCATATATAATACATATGCATTTTCCAAACTTCCTTCATTTAAATATATATTTGCCATTCGTACCATTTCAACTCCAGATCGATAGTACCTAATATTTATTTAGAATTTATATGTATATTATGTTGACTAAATAAAACAAATTACTTACCTTCGCGGCGGTACATTGGGGTCTACTTCCACTGCATTACTGTAATTTGTTAAAGTTCTCAGCCTTTCATGAGGATCAAATACTTCCATTGGACTACCTCTTTTTGAATACATTTTTCAATTTTCATTCATTAAACAGATATAGTACTAATAACAACTCATATTACTACCCAATGAGTCATATCTTGTAAGATCAGCTGCTCTATTAGGTTATATTAAACGTCATGCCTGACAACTATACACGCACAGGCACCACAGGTATATTTTTTCCATATTATTTCAATGTCCACTCGACAATCGATTTAATTATAGAACACTTATAGAAATATGGGATGCACTCAAGAGAGAGATAGGGTTATTGACCCTCTAAGATTGACTCCTACAATCAAGTGATTTCTTCTACTGTTGATATTACTGAATTTAAATTTGCTTTGCAGAAATACAGTATAAAGTTCATTCATTATGATTTAATCAACTATTTTTGTTTATTAAATTGTCATTGTAATTTGACACGTTTCAAGAATTTTAGTTTTATTTGTGAGGTATACGTACAAGTTCAGTGAACCCATTTGATCAAAAGGAAATATGATAATTTAGTAACAAAAGAGTTTATGATTTTATATACAGTGTGATCAATCTCAAGTGAAGGTTGGGTGACCTAATAATAATAATTTACTGCTTGTATTTTTTATCATTATTTGTGTATACGATATGAGTGAACAATACCACAGAGAAAGAAGCAGAGAGCCCATAAGATAGGCTTTATTGTAGCCCTTCAGTTTTAGTTCATTTAAGGAAAATAGAGGACACTACATACGATTTAGAATTTACCATTATTTTATATTTGAACCACATGTTTGCTGGAAAAATGAAATTAAGATTTGTTATAAGTTACCTTTTAAGTTTAACTAACCGACACCAGATGACGATATTGGGGAACTTGAATTAAGATCTATTTTCAATTTTTAATATTTAACAAGAATACAATCTCCTTATTCATCTCATCCCAAACATATTTAGCCTTGAGTTGACGACAAAAAACCAATTCACTTTTGTTAGTGAACGACAAAAAACATATACATATGTAAACACACCATAGTTATCAATATAAATTACGAATTCTTGAATTTCAGATGAAAGAAATTCAAACATTATTTTCGGTTTTCCGAGTGAGATTTTATATTAGAAAATAAACCAAATAGAGTTGAGAGAGATGTTTTTTCTTAGTTATGAGGATCGTCATTTTACTTTTAACGCTGAGTCACTTTACAATAAAACATTTACATGCCATAAGAAAATTGAATATAAAATAAATCCCAGTATTAGAATATTAAGAATCATTTTCATACGTTGCCCTATAAATTGCTTAATGGTATCACCATCTACAATCTGGCTTTGAATGAAGCATAAAAAGAGCCCGGAATGATTTCACTGTAGTCCGTCGATCATAATCACAATTTCTTAGATTATTCTGAATCTGTAATTATTGTCCTTTCACTGAAACATAATAATATTATTCGGTTAGCTATTTAGCAGATTATAACAAAAAATGTTTACATCAACTTAGTAGCTTTATTAGACATTCATATCACAGAATTTTTGTTATATGAAAATGAGGCAATATCCCTATTATTGATGATCGAGTCGAGTGTCCAAATGACTGCCGTCAAAGAGTGTGTCGAAGTGCCGGTGAAAGATTTGCACCTCATTTATTTAAGAGTTTTCGAAATAATTTATTAAATGGCGGTTATGTATAGGTAATAAAATTATTTCTTTCAGTGACATAAAGGAGTAGTATTATAGTAGTATAGTATTGATCAGAAAAACAAGAAGACCAGAGCACTAACAAAAATAACAAATGCGCATATACCACCCAGTTCCTTTCAAAAAGTGAGTGTAAAATTCTCTGTTCAAGTTTTTAGTCAGATGATGGTCGCAGCTATAAGAGTTTTCAGTTCTTTAGTAATTTAGGATTATCAATTTCAAACACTAATTCCTTGCAATTTATTTCTCAAAAGTAGGCGGAATTATTATTACTTCAGCCACATAAATTATTTGACAGTTACAGTACATATTAGTTAAGACGTCATCGCCGTTCAACGTCGTTTCAATAATTTCAATTACAGTAAGACCTCCCATATCCGAACTAAAGGGGGCTCGGCCCAGTCCGGATAACAGAAATGCCGGATATGAGAAAAGACCCTCGTTAGGCCCCACAAGGTTTAAAAATCGTAAAATTCTGTATAGTATAAACAATTTTATTGCAGTACAAACAATTTTGTTATAAACAACGGTAAAAAATAAATATTTATTGTTTCTTTTCAAAAAAGTCCGACAATTTAGTTTGGTGTTTTTTTTCGCATCTTTTTCTTGCGGCAATGCTTCGCAATCTTTTCAAAACAAGCACGTCTGCTGGAGAAGCTTCTTCACATTCTTCAGCAAAACGAAGCGCAACCTGAAACAGAGATATGTAATTTAATTACATACTGTACGGTACAGCCCACAGTACTAGCCCCGTGAAACGCGACGTACAACTAGAAATACTTACGTCTAGTGCATTGAATCCCTCTTCGGCTGTAACACGCTTGTCATCTGCTGCGTCACTAGTGTTGTCCTCTTCGTTGGCGGCGTCGTCCTCTGGCTGCATCACCATATCCACTATGTTGTCATCCGTATATTCGAGCTCTAAATCATCTGAATTTACCCACTCGGTGACATCATTGTTGTCAATGGCTTCACAACCTGGTATTTCGGTAAGAAGATCAAGCAGGTTTTCATCTGATTCTGTTTCACGGCTGACAAAAATACCGTCGTACAATTTGTTCCAACATTTTTGGAGTGTTGAAGATTTGACTTTATCCCATGACTGCGCAGACCAGTATAGAACATCTTTCATGTTAATTGATTTTACAGCCTGTTGAACACTACTGTTTCATTGCGTTCATGAAGGAGTGACCGTAAAAATAACCCACGATACTGTCTTTTAAATGATGCTAGCACACCTTTGTCCAATGGTTGCACCAAGCTAGTAACGTTAGGGGGTAAAAACTTCACAATTATATCACCATTTGCTAGAGTAGTAGGATGCGTTGGCGCATTATCTAACAGCAATATTGCTTTTCTTGGCAAGTTTTTAGATTTCAAAAACAACTCTACTTTCGGAACGAATTCATGGTGAAACCATTCTGTAAATATCTCACATGACATCCAGGCACTTTTTTGATTTTTGTAAGAAACCGGAAGGACATGTGCCTTAATATTTTTAAGTGCCCTAGGATTTTTCGACTTCCCTATGCATAACAATGGCAATCGATGCTCACCAGAAGCATTACTGCAGGCTAAAACTGTTATCCTCTCTTTATTCATTTTGTGGCCCGGAGCAGATTTTTCTTGTTTTGATGCCAGAGATTTTTGTGGTAACATCTTAAAGTTTAGTCCGGTTTCATCTGCGTTGTATACCTGGTCCTTTGTATATCCTTCTGTAAATTCTTGGAATTCAGTCTTAAAAACATCCACAGCATCTCGATCAGCTGATAATTTTTCACCGCATATGTTTAACTGGCGAATTCCATATCTAGTTTTCCATTTATCAAGCCAACCTGTACTTGCTGTAAATTCTGATATATTTTCGCCTAATTTTTCAAACATTATTCTTGCCTTCTCTTGAATGATTGGCCCGGATAAAGGCGCTCCTTTTTCCCGTTGCTGCGTGAACCAGAGGAACATTGCTTTATTGAGTTTGCAATTTTTACTTGATTTCATCATTTTTTTATGTTGGTGCTTCGATAAATTTTGTTCTAGTTTATCTTTCTGTTTCATCCAGTCAGAAATTGTGGATTTTCCTACATTGTAATCCGCCGCAACTTTCCGTAAAATTTCCCCGTTCTGTACTCTTCTGATAGCTGCTAGTTTTTCTTCTATTGTAACCACAACTTTCTTTCTTTTTGTCGACATAATGTACTGTACTGTAGTACATACACACGATGTGAAACACACACGTCAACAGGCAATAGTAATCACAATCACAGTAAACACAAAACGCTAGCTCATGGCATGTACATTATTAAAAGGGAGACGAACCAATTTGCGTCTAAAATAAAACAGAGAAAGTGACACAGCTACGTTGACGTTTACGGAGGTCAGTTTCGAGAACACCGTACGCCTGCGTATTTGTTTAGCGAATCCTTTGTTCGGATATGGGAAGTTTCGGATATGGGAAGGCCGGATATGGGAAGGCCGGATATGGGAGGTCTTACTGTATTTAAAATGAGAACCGATTCTCAAAGCGAAAAGGTGGATATGATTTTAGTAATTAGAGAGTTTGACGAAAATTACTTGCTAGCATCAAGAGTTTATGCTCAAAAATATCCTAACACGCGTCATCGCCCTGACAGGCGGCCATTAGAAAGTTTATTGCAAGTGTTATCAGAAACCAGAAAGGCAAAGACCAATTATGGGAAATGAAGAAAATGATTTAGTTGTTATCGAATCTCTTGTAGAAAAGCTGCATACAAGTCAGCGAAAAATAAGTGAAGCCAGTGGAATAATTAAGCAGGCGGAGCGTCGGAAAAATTATAAAAAGGCACAGCTTTTTCCCGTATTGTATTCAATTATACCAAGCACTTTTGGAAGTAGATTACGATCGTCAACACGTATTTGTTTATGGGTTCTAGAGAAGTTTAATAAAGATGAATTTCTTTTGGATTTTGTACTTTTCAGGACGAGTCATCATTCCACAATAACGGATTAGTTAATAGACATAATTTTCACCACTACAGTGACGAAAATTCCCATTTTTTTAGAACTCTCGAAGGCAACACAGATGTTGTGTCAATGTGTAGGGTGGAATAATTGGAACGCTAGTGATACGTTCTTTTTCGATGGTAACTAACAAAGAATGTGGTTACAACTAGACGGTGCACCAGCGCATTTTCAAGTAAATGTTAGAAATGAATTGGATAGGCAATATCTCAATAGGTGGACAGGACGCGGCGGTCCGCTCAATTGGCCAGCAAATTCTCCAGACCTAACGACTTCTGTTTTTTTTTATGGAAATATTTCAAAAATATTGTCTATGATACACCACCAACTACACCAGACGATATGAGAGACAGAATAAGAATAGCGTTTCGTTCTTTAACACCAAGTATTTTAACAAGAGTTAAACAGTCCTTTCAAGAGAAAATTCGTTTATGTATTGAAAAATAAGGACATCATTTTGAGCACTTGTTAAAACATTAGTTTTCTTTTACTACTTAAGTTTGTTATTTGTTTAATAAAGTACCTAATCAAACCGTTAGGTTAATAAATATTAGCCATTTAAAAAATGAATTGCACGAAACTAAAGGCTGTATTACACTTACCAAGTTCTTGACCAAGTTATTGGCCAAGAAATTGTCGGCAAGTTCTTGATCAAGTTATTGTTGACCTTGACTGTTTTACACCTATCAATTTCTTGGCCAAGGTTTTAGATGAATTAGCAGTACCAATAGTGCAAAAGTACGAAACAAAAAAATTAATAAAGTTACCGAAGATTTGCGTTTGATATTGAATGTAAAAATAACTGCACAAGAGGTGCAAAAGAAAATAAATAATTTACGCATACAATTCTTTCAAGAAGTATCAAGTTAACATGTCATTTTTAACAATTTTCTAAAATGGAATTTGTATTTACATTTTAGGCAGTTGGCAAAAAAGTTTATAACATGAATATTACTAGAAATCACTAAAAACTTGATCAAGTTGAGAAGAAAAATAGAACATGTTCTAAGCCACCAAGTTCTTGGCCAAGAAATTGACCAAGTCGACTTGACAAGTGTAATACACGACTTGTCGTCAATTTTAACTTGATCAAGTTCTTGGCCAATAACTTGGTCAAGAACTTGGTAAGTGTAATACAGCCTTAAAGTTTGAAATTGAAAATCCTAAATTACTAATATAGTTTTTAGTAATAATAGTAAATAATGTATCTGTTTGAAGTAATAATAATAATATTGTTTTTAAACACTCTGTATAATTTTTAGATTTCAACTTTAACTTATCTTAGAGTCTGATGCTTTGAGTAAACAATAAATACAATTTAAAATAATTCGCTCAAATATATAAGACAGAAATAGTTAAATGTCTCTGTTAAGTTATGTATAGGGAGTATAACAGTAAATAGCCTTCATTTAGCCTATAGTATCAAAATATGCCATAATATACAAGTGTTCCATTTAAATTTTCATAACTTTGGTACGCAACTTTTATTGAATCACTCTGTATATTTCAAAACAATTTTAAAACGTGCCCGTAATGTGGCAAAGTGTTAAAACATTTTGTCACTTCGTATATATAAAGCGACGGAAATGTGGTGCGCCAGCCTGTATATTATCTGTGCTATACCTATATAAGTGTTTACATTAGGATATTTTCCAGTTTGCTCACTAAAATCAATCCTCTTCCTAGATTGTATTTTTATAATAATATTCCCCCAAACATTAATATTACTCATAGAAGGAGCTCTTGGAATTTATAGTCAATAAATCATATAAATAGAAAAAAAAAGTACGCCCAAGGTAACTTTGTGTGCATAGTTGATGTAACAGTTTTTTGTGCAGAAATGATTGCAAGCAACTATAGACCTTAAGTCTTATTATCATATGGGTAGAAATTAAATGAAATTTTGAATCCTATATTTAGTAAAAATGGTTTTGTCAATTATTAGACAAAAATAATTATAATACTTTCAAATAACAGAAAAAAATATATGTAAAGTAACTTATTCAGTACCGAAATAAATTACCTAAAATAATAATTTTTTAGGAGCGTCATCTGTCGTTAACTAGAATACCAATTGTAGGTTTCAATCTCTTAAATTACAACTAAACTGCAGATTATATAAATTTATTAAATATTCAGCGCCTCTGGTGGTAGTAACCCGGCGACGGTGGCGTAGCCTGGTGTTCGTAACCATTTTAGGGCTACAAAAATTTGTTAATCATGGGCCATCTGGATATTTATCTGTGTCATGGGCCATCTGGATATTTATCTGTGACAATACTAATGGAGACTAATTGTAGGAGCACACCTGAACACGAATTTCGTTTTACTTGAATCTCATCAGCACGCAGGGGCGTGCTGAGGGGGTTCAAGTAAATCGAAACTCGAGCATCCTACATGTTTGGAAAACTTATGTTTCACAGCTTATAGCTTGCTTGTGTTCCACGCACTAAGCTACCTCGGTCCTAAGATTTTTATTACTGTTTGGAACAACAGTCTGGGTTCTAAAAATATCTAGAATAAAATCGTTACCTAAATACCTAAATAGGCAAAATTATGTCAGAAAAATAAAAACTGTATTAAGTATTTAAAATTTTATTTTTAATGACATTTTCTGAAAGACTCTAAAAATTAGGAAACGACATATCTAGAGTTACTTTTCTTTTGTATTACTGAGCTGCCAGTGGCATTAATCTTTTATTACATTCATCTTGAATTTATAAGCTTGCTATAAAATGAAACAATTAATCCATCATCTGTACTGAAATTATATTTCTTTTAATATTAATTTTCTCTGATTTGTGCATATTTTGTTCATAAATGATACGGATTTGGTCATTGTAGTTAAATTAAATAATCCAATCTACTAGTAACATGACGGATGGCAATTGAAATTTAAGAAAGGTGAGGAACTCCTCACAGTATATTTGACGTCTTGAGCTCAGATATTGCGACTTGACCCTTTTGGACATGTGAGTTTTGTTCTATTAAATAGTATTAGAAAAGCTATGACAATTCATTAGAAACGTTTTTATAGAGGAATTTGGAGAAGTCCGACCACTGAAATTGCATAAAACAACATATGAAAACTTTAAATTACCGGTTTGTTAAGGGTCCTCACTAGTGAATGTGGGTTGCCTAATATTAATTTATTTTATATTCATTTAAAACAAAGTAAAGAATAGTTGAACGAAAAATAAGTGCAGAGCGGGGTAGCTTTTTATTCAATTTATAAATGAACCCAAGCAAACAAATCCCCTCCGAAGGATTTTTGAGGAAACTTGCTTTAAAGATTTTGACATATTAATTAATTTTCTTTAATTAGATAATTTTTTTCCGAAGTCTGATTATTCAGCGGGGTAGATTACTAAATTCTTCATAAGTTGACGATGAAAGGTTTTCTCCAAATTTAAAACCAACAAAAATATCTTGCATCAAAAATCTGCTATGTTTCCATTATTCACAGATCCACTATAGAGGACCCTTAAGGCAGATTTATAAAGTGTGAATTGCCAATTGCGTTAGCTGTTGACGTTACTGTTGAAATAAATGAAGCCTGATTTATAAACGTGATGTCGTTACAGTTCCGCAGTTGCAGTTCCAGTTCAAAATTGAATACACGGGAAAGCTATAGAGCCATTTATAAACTCCGTTACCATCACAGTTCAACATTGAACTTTCATTCGCTTGATGTTGGAGTCCTTTCGTACATAACTAACTTTTATGTTTTATCACAGTGCCTCTATTCAGCAGACACAACATTTGCGCAACTGTTCAGTGATCATGTCCAGTAGACGAACGCTTATTTTGAACATGTTCAGGGCGGCCGCCATTTTTGTGAGCGGAAAAATTCTACGCTCACTTACTGAGCGTATTCTGTACGCATGCGCCATTGGTGAATTCCAAGACCAACCTAATACATAATTTTGAAGAAAGATAGGTAGGTACAGCAAATTATAGGTATTGTGCAGAAATAAATGTATTATAATATTGGAGTTCACCCAGTATTTTATTCGGATTTTGGATACTGAGGAGCGGCCGCCATTTTTGTGAGCGAAAAAATTCTACGCTCACTTAGTGAGCGTATTATATACGCATGCGCCATTGACGCATTCCAACACCAACATAATATATAATTTTGAAAAAAGTTACTAGAAAAGTAAGATACAGCAAATTAAAGGTATTGTGCAGAAATAAACGTATTATAATATTGGACTTAACCCAGTATTTTATTCGGGGTTGGAAAAACCAGTCCTTGCACTAAAAACTACGCCAAAACTCGAGATGCCCCTCCCACAAGATGCGCTGTGAATTCTTATAATATTAGGATAAACACGAACAGTCTGGAAAAAATGTCAAGCGTTACACATCGAAGTGCAATATGTTTCCTATATATGTATCTCTTTTCAGTATATTACAATTTCTTATCTGCATTTACTCCTTCGTCCGGCTAATGTTTGCGATGATGAACAAATATTATAATTTTTTTTTCGAATACTTTCTCTGTCTCACACTGACCTATAACGAGCGCAGCGAGGACTCCTCCCAGCGGTCAGCACTCGGTCTGTGTACTGTACATATATTATGTATGTTATGGTTCATTCTAATAATCACCAGGAAACTATAAAGATTATGTCTGATATATAGATAATAAGTCGCTAGTAGGTGCTCTACGTTCGTTTCCTTCTTGGTTGAATTTGAGAACAGGCGGAAACGGTAACGACAAAAGTAATTTAACAACGGCAATCAACAGTTCGTATCTTCCCGCATAAGTTGCTAAATCAGCCTTTAAACACGAATGATCGAATGATGGTTCTTACCAAAGTTTTAGTTTATGAAGCGATAAGATGGCCTCCAAAATGATGACTAGTCGTGTAAGGATGGCCTTACTGGCAAAATCAACATTGATTGTGTAACGTGCGTTAAACCGCTTTCTAAATTTGCAATTTAGTTTCCGTGTTGGGTATAAATGCGTGAAGGTAGTGTTAAATAAATCCATTATATCAGTAAATTAAAGGTAATTTATTTGTACATGAAAATAATATAATACATCACAATTACGCACATGATTTACAAACCACATATATTAGAAACACAGAACTGTACAAATACTAAACCTGCATTTGTTGTTTTACTGACATATATTTGTATCCATTTTCACTTATAATTACACGAGAGCTTTCTTTTTTCCGGATAAATTTTCAGTTTTTAACGAAAATTTTTGTTGCTAGGTAACTGTACGAAACAAATTGCCTGGCATTTGTTGAGTTCAGTTACCATTTAGCAACTACATTTGAGTTTAAAAATGAAAAATTTATTCGGAAATAAAAAGAAAGCTCGAATGTAATTCGGTAAGATAATTTACTAAATGTGTAAACAATTACTGAAAAATTTATTACATAGTAATCATACTATTTAAAAATACAGTTATTAAAAACATAGTTCTTATACATTTTGTGAAGATTACTTACAATGAATTTGCAAATTTTTCCATAACAACACTTCACAACGAACACTATGATGATAAAGTAAGCAAATTGAAGTCGGGTCAACCAAAGATAGTACGCAAAGCTTAGGGTTGCGTCGACTTTGACATTTGACTTTGACAGTGAGTTCGTTGATTATATGACATTACGAGAAAACACAAGTTGTTGTCAGGCCAACCAAAGGTAAACAACTTTTTTGCCGATATAAAAGTTAAAGTAAACTTTTATCGCTGTCAAAGTGACAAAACAATTCCGACTTATGGGTTTTTTTACACATGCATTAAATTATCACTTATAATTACACGAGAGCTTTCTTTTTTCCGGATAAATTTTCACATTTTAACGAAAATTTTTGTTGCTAGGTAACTGTACGGAACAAATTGCCTGATAAAACGACGAGTCCGAAGGACGAGTCGTTTTATCGAAGAGGCAATTTGTTGAGTTCAGTTACCATTTAGCAACTAAATTTGAGTTTAAAAATGGAAAATTTATTTAGAAATAAAGAGAAAGCTCGAATGTAATTCGGTAAGATAATTTACTAAATGTGTAAATAATTACTGAAAAATTTATTACATAGTAATCATACTATTTAAAAATACAGTTATTAAAAACACAATTCTTATATATTTTGTGATGATTACTTACAATGACTTTGCAAATTTATGTCGGATCAACCAAAGGTAGTACGCAAAGCTTACGGTTGCGTCGACTTTGACATTTCATTTTGACAGTGGGTTCGTTGACTTTATGACATAACGAGAAAACACAAGTTGTTGTCAGGCCAACCAAAGGTAAACAACTTTTTTGCCGATATAAAAGTTAAAGTAAACTTTTATCGCTGTCAAAGTGACAAAACAATTCCGACTTATGGGTTTTTTACACATGCATTAAATTATCATTATTAATTTTTGAATCATGTCAAATCTGACTTTAGCTGTGAGATGTACCAAGACTGTAAAGGATTGGGATTTTTTTGTTGGATTAGCAACACTTCTTAACTTTTATATTGGAATGCTTATTAAAATTGTCAAATACGTCAAAGCAAATACACATGTCAACAACAGCACTATTTTCAAACATGATTGATGTAAAAACTGTCATGCTGAGAAAATTAAGAGCCATGAGGTTTGCCAATAGCTTAGTGTTGTTAATCGAAATTTTTCTGTCAAACTTTTACAGTCAGTCAGTATATGTGTGTGAAAAATACTAAGTTTGTATTTTTTTAATATATATGGTTTAAAAATAACTTGATATCAATACTTGATTGATATAATAATAATATTCCATAGCTTTTGGATTTTTTTGTAAATACTTCAAAATCAAATCTGAATTTTTTTACCGTTCACCTTTTTGTAACATGAAGATCTTTTTAATAAATGTCATTCAAGAAATTTTCTTTACTTTCTTTTAATCGACTTAATAGGTTGTCAATAGGAAATTTTGCATTACAGCAATTCATTGACAATTTTATGAAAATCGCAATCCCTCACAATTTTTCCTTATTGGAAATTAGATTACCACTAGGTTTGCGCATGTTCGATTATAAAATACTGAAGGTATCTAAATTTCTTTCGGGCTTACAAAGAAAGATACAAATACTAGACTTTCCTAAGGAAATTTCCAACTCACAATCAAATTTTGTTAATCAGCATTAGATTTTCACGAAAATATAAAAAAATGCTTTTTATTTGTAGAAGACTACAAATTGGAAATTATGTAAGTATTTAGTATGAAAACTGCTATGTGTATATCTATGAAACATGTGCTATGAGTTGGAAGAACAATGTATATATTAATAGAGATAATTGGCATGGTATTCTATTTCCACTTCCTTGAATGTGTTCTGTCATTTTCATCATCCAATAAAATGCATCAACTTCGCCTTGCTCTTTTAATTCCTTTCCAACATACTCCCGAATTTTTGTGTTATAATTATTTAACCATAATATCTAAAATAAAATATTGGAAATACATATATGACCTTAAGTAAGTAAAAGGAAATAAATTAATTACTAACATGATATGAGTTGAGTAGAGTTTTATTAATTAGTTTTGGTTCGAAAGGTACTAACGTAACGTCTTGAAAACCTAGAAAATTATCACCGGATATGTGCTTTAACCATGGTTTACTTATCACTTCTAGAACGTTTTCTAATCGTATGCCAAAATAGTTCTCTACGTAATAGCCAGGTTCTGCAAATATAAAATTAATATCAAATTGAAGTTATTAAATATGGTGCTGGTCAAATTAAATAGAAAGTACTGGTTATGTAAGAGGCCAGCACTTTACCAAAAACAAAATTACTTACCAACAGAAAGGAAATATCCTGGTTGAAGGTGGAATGAATTGTCAAGATACGCATAATGAATATTGATAGGTGCTAAAAAATATAAATGCATTGATGTTAGTGTTATTTGCAATAAACTTTCTGTATTACATTCATGTACTGACAAGAAGCTGCCAACTCCATGACTTGTGCCGTGACTATAATCCAGACCAGCTTCCCACAGTGGCGCTCTTGCCATGACATCTGCAACAGCAGTGTTCATACTAGCAGGGAATGTTAACGTGGAAAATTGAATTAGACCAATGAGAACTCTGGTATACGCGTTTATTTGGTCGCTGTTGGGTGTTCCATAATGTATTGTTCGTGTAATATCCGTGGTACCCTCTGAAACAAAGATGGATTATTTATCTAGTCGATATTTACCATTTCTCAGTTAATTCATGTGACAATAATATACACACGTTGTTTAACTCATATCATACAAATTTAGGTTAAACGAAATAAATAATAGCAATGAACTGTTGGTGTAAAATTTTCACTTTAATTAAATACGATTTATATTAAGATCTTATGACCATAGAAAAGAAAAGATTTTGAAAAGGTATGTATAATACAAGCAACATTAAAAGAACTCCACGACTTGAGAAACAAAAGTCTGGAGTCTATAAAACTGCACTTATTGCATGTAACAAAGTGTACGTTGGATAAGTGAAACGTAATATAGAAACTCGTTTTAAGGAGTACTTAGCTTTAGCTAGCATGTGTTACCGATCGGCGGTTGACGTTTTTTAGCCAGCAGTCAGTTATTTTATTGCAAGTACATATTATAGAAACTATATTTGACATACACATGGCCAAGATAAGACAAAACAAATATAAGACTATCCGAGTCTTCACTTGCGTCTTCCATATACATTTTGCTTTCGTCGTTATACTCGTACTCCTTAAATTCAAGTTCGTCTTCGTCTATAAGGTCAAGTAACATAATCATGCTCTGGATTCATATGAAATTAGAATAGGATTAATTTTAACGGAAATGATTTTTGGCGTATGTCTATCCTGGTACTTCCGTACGTCCTCATACTTTTGACTCTTGAGCTTCTTCTGACAGTTCATCGATAGGCAATAGAACTTCCTTAATAATTGCAGCACCATGAAAAAGAATCTTATGCACTGTTGGTAGCATGAAGAACCTATTTTACAAAGATAGATATAATTCTGCAGTGGCCTTACAATATTTGTCAAACTTGTCAATATTAATAGAATATCCATTATTGCAGGAAGAACGATTATTTCGTAAAGTTTTCGAATGGACTAGTTTAATTCCATCCCAATCTGTTTGAAAATGTTCTCTGAGATAGTCCAAAATACGAATCTTCTTCACAGAAAAACCTTGACTAGATACTTCTAACATTTTCTGATGTAGATCCATATGTGTAATTTCCATAGCGGCAAAACGCCGAAAAGGCACCAAAAACGCTAACTAAACACCAATTAAAAGTGATTATACATTAATTTAAATAAAAAATTATGCGAAGTTAAAAAGTTTTCTGATGATACCAAGAAAATAAACTATACGCACCTCACCGCAGGTAAAATAATAACTTTTTGAATTACCTACACTATAATCTTTCATTTCATGAAAAATTCACGGACTAGCAAGTATTAGCAATAAACGTTAACTAATCCTCATTAAACATTCAATTATACATAGCTGTTATGAAAATAAAAACAGCTTCCTAGAAAACCTTAAAGTAAGTACTTTCATCTGCAATAATTACTTTTAAATCGACCAGGATACCTGGCACATGTAATAACAAACACAACTTAAGTTTCGGGTACTAAAATATACCCTATAAAAATATTGTTAATTTTGCAGTTTTTGATAATTAATATTTCTGGTTCTGACAAAGATAAAACAGTAACTCTTGGTGATGACGCGTACAAAAAGATACATAAGTTAGAGCATTATCAAAAATTTTAATTTTTTTTAAATACGAACACTTTGCAGCTGCGCGGCGTCTAAAATTCCTGGAAAGCTTTACATTTCTGGCGCCTCTTAGTATTTCGCGCCTTAGGCTTTGCTTTTTTTGTCTGTGCTATCAAATTGCGCTAACACAATTCGTGCTTTATTAAAGTTCGGAATTACCTAACGTAATCATTAACTATCTAAATGCAATCATCATATTGAATAACAGCCAAAGTATATGATATTTGAACACTTATTACTTATTTTGTTGAACTAGAATCTGAATTAAAAAAAATACCTCAAATATAAAGTTAACATACTGTCAACTTGTTTGATAAATCTTTGATACAATATCTCAGTAAAAATTTTAATTACGTACACTTTCAAAAATCATATTACATTATAATATTTAAAGATAGCGAATTACAACGATCAAAATATTTCGAAGACCAAAAAAGATTGTACTATTATAATATCGACCGTGAAAACTGCTGACTTTTATTACCATAATATTGTCCACCAGAGTCTATAACAATTGTGCTATCATGTCCAATTTCAACATTTGTACTGAAAGTCGGTTCATAATGAGCTTTAGCGCCGTTATACTTGTAACCAACTATAGTCTGGAAACTATTTCCTAAACTATTAATTTGTTCAAATCTAAAATTGTTCAATTCAGTAGCCATTTCCATCTCAGTCCATTTGTGACCATCTTTGGCCTGAAACACATTAAAAAAATATTTATAGCCATTACAGTCTTGAGTAAGTGCTTTTTTTTAAATTTATATATGGCATTGCTTTAGAAAAACATACCTTCTGTTGAAAATAGGAGAAAAACATGCACATTGCAGCTGCATCTTTAATATGGGCTTTCCTCATGTTTTCTATTTCCACAGGGTTCTTTTTCGCTTTCAAAAATATGATTGGCGACTCCATCAGTAATCGTTTCCCCTCTGGTATTAAGTTAAGGATTTTCTGACTAACACCCTTGCTGAACACGCACCACGTGGGTAGAAGTATTTTTTTCCAATTTTGCACCATAGTCGGTAGTTCGGTCCAAATTTTATCATATTCATACACGCTGAAAATAGTGTAGACATGGAAAGAAAATGAATTTTGAAAATTAAAGTAAGAAGAACAGTTTGATGTGAGTATAATATTTTAGATCATGTTAACTTTTCCGTTTACATTAATACATATTTTAATAAATAAAACTTTGTTTGTACTGAGTGTGTTCCTGGTCGAATATTGCAGTGTTATAATACTCCCTGTCCATCCATTGATATTTCTTACATTACTTAAAATAGAGAAAGAATATATATGTACACTGCCACTAGCTTGAATGTTAACGACTCTTAACATAGATGCGCGACTGCAATTGATGATAGTTCTTACACTGACGTATTGTACACCGAATTTTCCAAAGCTTTTGGGCGGTTGAATTATGACATCTTGTTGGGTAAGCTATCAAAAATCTCAAAAACCTTCTTTTATTTTTCAAATCTTATTTTGCATAGCGTACACAATTTGTTTTATCTTATGGTTTTCGATCTAATCACATTGCTGTAACATCAGGAGTACCTCAGGTATCTATTTTGGGTCCATTATTTATATATAAAATATAATTTATATTAATGATATCATGAGTCTTTAGATGTAGGCTACCTGTTGTATGCTGATGTTCTCAATATATTCGCTTACGTTAACAATCTTGATGACAGTTCAAAATTACAAGCGAACCTTGATAAGGTATGTGAATGGTGTGTACTTAATGATATGCTCCTGAACATAGATAAATGCTCCGTCATGTCATTTACGACAAAGAGTGAGTCCCTTATCCATAATTATAATGTTAGCGGTTCTGTCCGCCAAAGGCCTGACACTCTCTGTGATCTTGGTGTCTCCTTTGATTGCAAGCTATCATTGAATAATCACATAGCGACCATCACGTCTCAAGTTCTAAAAAGTCTTGGTTTCGTTATTCAGCATACCAAAGGGTTCAATAATTGTTCAACTATAACCAAGTTATATTTTGCATTTGTTCGGTCGAGATTGGAATATGCTTCTGTATTGTGGAATCCATTCTGACATACACTCTAATGCCTTGGAAAACGTTCAGCGTCGTTTTCTGAAAAACTCATATTTTAAAGTTGATGGCCAATATCCTGTCATTGGTATACCACAGAGTGATATGTTACGGCGTTTTTCATTGGATTTCCTTACTTTTCTCATCAAATATATTTAAAAGTAGAATTGATTGCCCTGAAATTCTTGAACAACTGCCTCTATATATTCCTCGGGTGTCTTTGCTGTCGACATTTAGTTTTTACCATCCCACACCGCGCACTAATATCCTTAGATATTCACTTTTACACTACATGTGTAACATTTGTAACAAATATCGCTTTCTTGACATTTTCAGTTGTAATATCCGCGATATCAGGGCTGTCATTACTGTTTAGTACTATATCTATTATTTATTGTTACATTACTTTGTTTTTTTTTGTATCATGTGTTTTTTTGATTTTAATATCATGTATGTATAATTTTTGTGCTCCTAATCTGTAATTAGAGATCTGTCTGTTGATTAGTATATCAAATAAATAAATAAATCTCCTAGTGTGAAACTGCATTCCAAGGGAATTTAATACCTCGTATTTTTAAACTTCAAATTTTTACATTAACTATATAGTGCTTCAAATGGTGAATATTGAATTTTAATGTAACTAATGCATAATAGTATAAATAATGAACTTATAACGAACATATCTTTATTGAATAATACGGTTAGGTCGATACATAAACACAACCAGAATTTAGAATGAAAGCAGATCTGAATTACTTTAATATTTTGTCCATGCTCCATTGGCGCCGATGACTTGCTGTAACCGATTCTGTATTGACATAATAAGTGTTGTTGTATAATTTGGAGTTAGTTCTTCCCATGCTTCCTCAATACTTTCCCAAAGTTCATCCCGATTTGGAGCTCCAATACGGTTAAGATCAGAACTGTTTGATGGCCATGGAAGAACATTAATTGTTGGTTGCAAGCTACTGACAAAAAGTTGGAGGTGTGAATTGGAGAGTTGTCTTGCTGAAAAATGAAATTATTCCCAAAACGCTGCGTTACCGAAGGTAACATAACATTTTCCAGGAGATCTCTGTCGTAATTTCCAGTTATTCTTTCTTCAATATTGTAATAAACACCGGGACTCAACAGCTGATCCAAGCCCACAAATGCACTGAAAATGTACCAGTACGGTACGTTGGCTTTATATTCCGTTCTTCTTTTCATCAGAAAAGATAACGCGCTCCCAGAAATCGAGGTTTTCATTCACATATGAATTAGCGAAATTTAATCTCTCCTGTTTATGTTGTGGCTCTAACGTAAACTTTTTGGAAGCAGAATAATTTTTTTTATAGTAGTCAAGGTGACAATTAAGATTTATAAGTAGGAATGGTGGATGAAGCCTACTTTACACCAGGTTATGAAAATTTTCAGTAATCGTTAAGTTTCACCCTGGTGGCAGCGTACGTATATATAATTCAAAAATATTAGTGTATTATGTAATTTTTGAAAATTTCTGTACTTTTTAAGTGTACTAAAATAATACTATTATTTCTCGACTCGTTTTCAAAAAATTTGTGAAATGACGCGTTTATTCAGATACACACATTACATACTCTGTATTGATTTTATTGAAAATTATCATCTACAGGTTTTTACAGACTAGCCATACTCAAATTACTACAGCTTACGAGGTATTTTATTAATTTTCTATTTATACTTAATAATACTAATTTAAATAAAAATATAAAAGACTATTTAATTAAGTACTCAAATAAGCGAATATTTTGCTTATAAAAAAAGCTAATTGAAACTTGAAAAGATTAGCATAGAGTAAACAACGTGTTAGAAATGAGAATTTTATAAATTTCTAAATCGGGATTTCCATCTTTTGACGAATCGACATTTATCGATTCTCAAAGGAAAACCCACAGAAACGCTAGCCAAGTAGGTACTAAACGATCTCTCCCGATCTATTATAATTTCTTTGTTGCTCCCATCTGCAGTGCAGAATGGCTTAGGCCGGCAATACACGGCTGTCACTGACTGCTCGAGCTGTCGACAGCTCGAGCGCAGCCTCCATCCGCGTTCTTCATTCGCGTCCGACAACGCTTCCCGGCCGCACGCTTCGTTTGTTTGTTTATAAAATAGTGGAAGACAACATCGATTGTGACGCTCTTATAAGTGAAATAAAATCACAAGAACTTATATGGAATTATAAAATTGATGACCACAGTGACAAAATAAAGAAAAATAATGCATGGGCAGCAATTTGTGAAAAAGTAATTGTAAATTTTAAAGAAAAACCGGTGGCGGATAAAAATAAAATCGGTGAGTTATTGATATGAATTTTTTTTATTTTCGAAAACAAATGATAGCAGTAAGATATCAGTGGCCACCGGTCAAATAGTGATAACTCCAAAAAGTCGTTTTGGTGATTATAAATCTATTTGTATCTGAAAAAAACTCTGATATCTCTGACGATTTTGGAGTTATCACTAGTTGACCAGTGGTCACTGATATTAACACAATAGATAGGTATAAAATACAGCTACTTCATATCATATTCCATTGCCAATCTAGTTTTCCTTCTTCACTCACAAAGTAATTTGCAAATTCTTCTCTGATTGTTGTTAAAATAGGTCCACCTCGACGAACATTCAGAGTTGATTCTATTATAGAGTTTGGAAGACCCTCTAATGTGTCTTCAAATTTATGTCCATCTCTTTGCTTTACATAGTTATGCAAAACGCATGCTGCTTTTATTATATCTACTGCAAATTCGACATCTACATTAAGTGGTCGATGGAATATGCGCCATTTGTTAGCAAATATACCAAATGAGCATTCAATAAACCGTCTAGCACGTGATAATCGATAGTTGAAGACTCTCTTTTGCTCCGGCAAATTGATTCCTCCGTAAGGACGCAACAAATTTTCTTGTAAGCTAAACGCCTCATCTCCTACAAATACATTCGGTAAAACAGGTCCATTTCGCGATATTGAAGAAGGTGCAGGTATATTTAATTTTGTTTCCATTAACCTTTTGTAAAAAGTACTTTCTTCGAAAATAGTCGAATCTGCATGCCTTCCATATGAACCTACATCCACGAAAGTAAACATGTAATTACTGTCACAGACGGCCATTAGTATTATAGAAAAATAATTTTTGTAATTATAATATGCCGATCCACTTTGTGCGGGTTTTATTATTCTTATATGTTTGCCGTCCACTGCTCCAAGGCAGTTCGGAAACTGTGCAGTTTGCATAAACCCATTTATTATTTCTTTCCATCTATCTTCAGTTAATGGTGCTATGCACATATCTTTCATACAGATCCATATATTTTTACATACATTTCTTACTATACCACCAATTGTAGAAGCTGAAATTCTATAACTGTATTGCAAATCCATAAATGTTTGTCCAGTGGCTAAGTACCTGAAAATAAAAATATATTAATACATATGTATGTCATTGTTACAGCTACGTCATTACAGAAGAAATGGAAGGTATTAAGAGATGGGTATAACAGGTATACGAAAAAAATGAAACCAAAGAGTGGTTCAGCAGTCACCAAGATACGACCCTATCCATATTATGATCAGTTGTCATTTTTGAAGGTCTTTGAGGCGAGACCAGAAAAATCAGACAGCCTGAAAGAAACATCTGAAGGGAGCGATCATAATAAAGAATCTTCAAAAAAAAGTGGTAGTGCTTTAAAAAGAAAACTTAATAAAACTGAGGATGAACTAATTGAAAAATTGTCTAAACGTATTGATGAAAAACCCAGTTCATATCTTGCAGTAGAAGATGATGACAAATTGTTTTTACTATCACTAGCTGGAGAGTTCAAAAATATTAAAGATCAATATAAATTAGATGCAAGGTCAGAAATCATCAACGTTATAATGGTGAAAGTAGGGGATATTTTGCACCTTCAGCTAGTGAGCAGCGTGGACCTAATTACAACTATTCAAGTTACAACAAGGGTTATCAGTCTGCAACCTCTGCATCAACAAGTGATCAACCTTATAACTCCGTACCAGTCTCAGCTAATGATGAGTTTTCTCAGTCATCCTATGAAGACAGTCTTCCACCTTCGTCTGTTCTATCTGATGATATTATTACTGATATATTCAATGAATAAACAAATAAAAAAATTAATAATTTTTTTTACTAACCTTAGTGTAACAGCTAGCCTTTCTTCTGGTGGAATACTTTTTCTCATAATAGTATCTTCACGTTTAATTTTTTCCTTGAGTATATTACAAAGTTCGTCAAAAGATGTAATTGACATTCTAAAATAATTAAAAAACTTTTCTCCGTCACGTCTTACTTCCAAAAACAAGTGATTAAATTCTCTATTATAAATTCTTGTTTCTAATATTGGATGAACCCACAATTTTCTATTTTTACGCCGCCGTCGTCGTCGTATGAGCAAAAGCAGCAGAAGTGCTTCCTCTTCAAAATCCATGGTGCTACTGATTTGAAATTGCCCACCGCTCGAGCTGTTGAACCAACTGCTCGAGCAGTTATCACTGGCAGCTTCAAGCTGTTGACTCTTGACTGCAAGAGCGATCCGTGTATGTTGATAACTGGGTAACTGCTCCAGCAGGCCGTGTATTGCCGGCCTTAGTTGTTGAGCGTTGTCTTGGTAAGTCATTACAGGGTTAAAGTGCAAAAACACTAATTTAATTAAGATAATTAAGTTTGTTTAACATGGTCTATTGTCTCATGTAGCATTACTAACTTTTATGTAGTATGTCTGCGTGTATGTGCTTTAACACCCCCAAATGGAGTAGTGCCGTTTGTTAAAGCTTTACGGATCTTAATTTTCGGGTATAATCTTTTCCCTCTAATGTTTTACTTTCTCTACAGACGTTATGCCATTTTTCCAGATTCCTGGCTTCTCTTTTTGGATTCTAGCTCCAATATTCTTTAAGTCGTCCTTCACCTCTTGAATCCAAGTTGATTTTGATCTACCTCTACGTCTACTCGTCGCTGGTTTCCATTTCATTACTATGTTTATCATCTTCTCGGTTAGCCTCCACACATGTCTTAGCCATCACATTTCTTTTCTTCATTTCATATCTACGTATATCGTTTAGTAAATATGAAAAAGTTTGTAACGTTGTTTCATGAGATAAGGTGCCTAGAGCAAAAGTAAATTTGGGATTTAAAGCTCCCGAAAATAATTCCAAATAACTTGAAAATGATAAATTAAAATATTATCTTACATGAAGTTAATCTAAAATTTACTGGTGCCGTTTAAGACATCTTGTATACAGGAAAATATATTTAATTATTGAGATAATAGGTACATGTAAGCTATACATTTCTTCTCTATTTTAAGTAGTCTTTTTTTAATATATTGAAAGTGATCATTGGATAAACAGTCGCGTATGCTTTTTGGAGGAAATTGAAGTCAACGAATAAATAATTTAAGCTAGTAAGAAGTAGCCATATGTCTTGATCAGAAGTAAAGTTCTTATCACACGCCGATAACTTATATAATCTACCTGACAAGAAGTTTGAGAATATCATAATATACAGAGTTTTTTTTTTAAAAAGCGTAATATTTTTGTTTGAGTACACTTACTTATAATACTTACAAAACCGAATTTGCAGTACTTCCATTTACATTAAGATGTTCAACAACTCTCGGTGATAATTTTGATTTTTCGACGTACATGTGAATAGTTTTTTCTGCCAAAATTACATAACTGTTTACCACGGGATTGTAGGGTATATCGCGCCCCCTTATATTAAATAACCAAGCAATTTCGTCTAGTGCTGTTATAACCATTGCTTCCGCACCTTCTTCTTTTATTATTTTTCTCACTTGTCGAACCTTTTCGGACCAAGACACTCCTAAAATCAGATATTAGTATATTGTAATTTTATAAAAAATAACCAATCTAATATGCAATGGAAATGAGTCAACTGGCATACACCATAGACTACTAATGTTCAAATATTATAGTAATTGTGGATTTAATCCCCCCCCCCCCACACAATTAGCATTGTTCCACGTATTTATGAATAAGAAATACGATAATACATTTCTCGCGTGTTTCACAATTTCTTCACTGCTTGACGCATCTATGCACATCATCTTCGTCGATAGTCTGAATAACATTCGGTACATTACAACAAGAATTTTCATTACAATTAATACAAATGACCGAGCCGTATAAATCGGCTTTTCTGCACCCACAAGCTTTTCCACATTTTTTCTTGCAATTACAAGAAATTGCTCTAATTAGCGTCTATAGCAGTCTGTGCCCACAAATATTCTACTTTCACTTCCCTCCAGCCCCCTCTCAGGCCAAAATAGATTTTCACGGCCCACAGATCCCAAGGTTATTGTGGGGAGGAACAATGGAGTCCCTTTAGCCTAATGGCTAACCTAACCTAACACATGCAATGGCGTATCCGTGAACACGCCCAGTGACAATAGCGCGGAATTCGATCGATAAACTAAGCAATAACTACAGTACACAGACTGAGTCTTGGCCGATGGGAGGAACCTCGTGCAGATTTAAAGGCCAGTGCGTGACAGAGAAAGTATTCGGAAAAAAGAAATGATAACATTTGTTCATCATCGCATACATTAGCCGGACGAACGAGTAAATACAGATAAGAAATTGTAATATACTGAAAAGAGATACATATATGTGTAGCGCTAGACAATTTTTCCAGACTGCTCGTGCTTATCCTAATATTATAAGGATTCACTGCTCACTTTGTGAGAGGGGCATCTCATCGGCCTGGTCTCAGTCTGTGAGCTGTACCAAAGTATCATCAGTAGGTAAAAAACTTTCATCAAAAGACGTAGATAATCAAATGATTTATGAGTTTGATAATAGGTAAGATTCCAAAAAAGTGAACGGTTAGGGAGATAGAGACGAGAAAAGACGAAAGTAAGAAAGTTTGGGCATTTCTAACGAAATAACTCTGAAAATATAGACGTTATAAAACAATATTTCGATAAAAAGTTAAGTAATTCAATTTATAAGAGAAAAGGTTTCTATAGTTTTTTGTGTAAACCGAACCGTTCCCGAGATATGGAATTAAACGCATTACTCGCAATAGCGGCGTCATTGACACTCGGGGAACCCCTCAAATCTACAATTATGCTCATAATACACCCCTTTAACAAATTATACTATCGAGAAAATTAGGCTATTTTATGTAGATTGATTCACTGTTTGACTGGACTTATAGGAATAAACATATAAGTTGTTTGCTGTTTGTGGTCGAAAGTAAGAAAGTTTGGGCATTTCTAACGAAATAACTCTGAAAATATAGACGTTATAAAACAATATTTCGAATAAAAAAGTTAAGTAATTCAATTTATAAGAGAAACGGTCTCTAAGTTTTTTGTGTAAACCGAACCGTTCCCGAGATATGGAATTAAACGCATTACTCGCAATAGCGGTGCCATTGACACTCGGGGAACTCCTCAAATCTACAATTATGCTCATAATACACCCCTTTAACAAATTATACTATCGAGAAAATTACGCTATTTTATGTAGATTGATTCACTGTTTGACTGGACTAATAGGAATAAACATATAAGTTGTTTGCTGTTTGTGGTCGAAAGTAAGAAAGTTTGGGCATTTCTAACGAAATAACTCTGAAAATATAGACGTTATAAAACAATATTTCGAATAAAAAAGTTAAGTAATTCAATTTATAAGAGAAACGGTCTCTAAGTTTTTTGTGTAAACCGAACCGTTCCAGAGATATGGAATTAAACGCATTACTCGCAATAGCGGTGCCATTGACACTCGGGAAACTCCTCAAATCTACAATTATGCTCAGAACACACCCCTTTAACAAATTATACTATCGAGAAAATTACGCTATTTTATGTAGATTGATTCACTGTTTGACTGGACTAATAAGAATAACATATAAGTAGAGCTAGAGTCTTTTGAAACTAAACTGGAAATAATGAAAGCGAAAAGTAAGTTAAGAAATACGAGAATATATATTGAGAACGACTTAACAATGGAAGAGAGATTTATACAAAAGGAAATAAGGAGTATTGCTAAAGAGGAAAGGGGAAAAGGAATTGGAATAAAAATAGGGTATCAAAAAATGATAAGAGATGGTGTGGAATACAGGTGGAGTAAAGAGACAAAAGGACTAGAAATAGCAGTAAGAGAAATGCCACAAACAAAAAACTAAGCAAAAGAAAAGGGTATGGAAACATGATGACGACTTTGGCAATGAATCAGGAAAGCGTGGATCAGAAATCGAAGGAAGCAAATAAGGACTGGAATGTGGAAGGGGCAAATGAAGTCGCAACTAATGATATGTACAAGACAAACAATCGGCCCAATAGCGAAAGGGAAAGTGTGCGGGTCAAGCCTGGAAATTCAGAATGGAAAATGGGTACGTGGAATATTCGTGGAATGAATGGGAAGGAAGAAGAATTGATAGACGAATTCGAGAAAACTGATATGAAATTAATAGCAGTCACTGAAACAAAATTCAAGGGAAAGTGGGTAAAGAAATTGAGGAATGGGCACATACTTATTCACAGCGGAGTAGAAGAAAATGTCTGGGCACAGGCAGGTGTGGGTTGTTTGATACACAGGCACAACTTTGATCAAGTTGACAGTTGGAAGTTGACTAATGAGAGGATAATGAGTATACAATGGCGAGTGAACCCAAAAAAAAGAATGATGATTTACATAATATACGGACCGAATGAAAATGATAGGAAAGAGGATAATGAGCTTTTTTGGATGGAACTACAGGAACAGGTGGACAATGAAGAAAATTTTATGGTGGTTGGCGACTTTAATAGGCGAGTGGGGTGTAACTTTGAAAAGGAGGGCGGGGTAATAGGGAGATACGGGGAGCAAAAGAAGAACATGAATGGCTCTCTAATATTAGATTTTTGTTTAACAAATGATATGGTTATTACAAACACATTTTTCCAACACAAAGATATACCAGGGAAGTCAAAAGTAGACAAGAAAAATCTATAATTGACTTATTGCTGGTTAAACGAGCAGATTGGAAATCGGTATTGGATGTAAGGGTGAAAAGAGGATACGAAATAGGCTCAGACCATTACCTAGTCGAAGCAAGATTAAAGGACTCTACGGTTATGATAAAGAAAGAAGGGGCTGGAAAAGTATTTGAAAATATAAGAAGTTACAGACTTCAAGAGGACGACATAAAATATAAATATTGGCAGGAAATAGACAGACAATTGAAAGAACAAGGACATTTGGAGATAGAAAGTATGGAAGGACTGTGGACAATTCTTAAAAACACACTTGTGAACGCAGCAAAGAAGGTATGCGGAAGTGCAAGATACGGAAAAAACAGAAAACATACGCCTTGGTGGAGTGAAGAAATTAAGAGTGCAGTAAAAGAAAAGAAAAGATGCTGGAAAAAATATCTAGAAACTGGTAACAATACTGACCATGAAGAATACAGGAAGAAAAGAACACAAGTTAAAGTATTGATTAAAGTAGCAAAACAAAAATCCTGGACAGACTTTGGATCGAAAATGGAAGATCAAGGAAAGGGAAATTCCAAACTGCTATATAGAACATTGAAAACCTTGCGTAAGTCAGCTGGAACACACCTCCAATATATAAGAAGTAAAGAAGGACGAATTCTAACTGCAGAACAGGATATAAGGGATAGATGGTATGAATATTTTTGCGATTTGTTTGAAGCCGAAACAGGGGGAGAGGTCGACGCAGATGATTTCTCGCCTGAAGAAGCTGAAGAGACAACATCAAACATACAACTGAGTGAGATAACAGAAGCAGTGGAAAAGCTAAAACCAGGAAAAGCAGCCGGAATTGACAATTTAAAGCCAGAAATGCTGAAATACATGGGAGTTAAAGCTACACGGTTACTACTTAGAATAATAAACTTGGCATGGGAAAGGAAAACAACCCCCGAGGACTGGAAAATAGCAATTATAATCCCCTTACACAAAAAAGGTGACAATACGACATGTTCCAATTACAGAGCTATCTCATTGTTATCAGTAGCTGGAAAGATATACGAAAGAATAATAGAGAAACGATTAAGAGCAAACTTAGAATCGACCCTCCAAGAAAATCAGGCAGGTTTCAGGCCGGGCAGGAGCACGCAGGACTGGATATTCTGTTTAAGGCAAATTTCGGACAGAATTCTAGGTAGTAACGGCAAAATGTACCTATGTGCAATTGATCTAGAAAAATCATTCGATACACTTCCGAGGCATAGGATATGGTCATCGCTGGAGAAGAGAGGGATTAATAAAGAGCTACTAAAGGCAGTCAAAAGTATATACACCAACACGAGCAACATAATAAGAACTGAAAGCGGATATTCAAGAAGCTTTATCACACTTAAAGGAGTGAGACAGGGCGGAATTCTGAGTCCCCTTCTCTTTATAACTGTTATGGACGATATTGCAAGAAGTGCCAATAGTCTAACAAAGGGTATTTACGTAGGGTCCAGAAACCTTCAACCAAGGAATTCTTGTATGCCGACGACTTGATAATTGCAGCTCCTAATAAATATGTCCTGCAAAGAAATATAGATATATGGCACGAAACTTTAAAGAACTTTGGAATGAATATCAATAAAGGAAAAACGGAAGTATTGGCAGTCTCCAAAGATGAAGAAGAAACAAATATAACAATAGATGGTTATCCAATAAAGGTGACAGAAAACTTAAAATATCTTGGAACCATAATCAACCACAAAGGAGATGTAGAGGCAGATGTGAATAATAGAATCAAAATTGTAAACTGTTTATATCATGCACTGAAGTACATATTTTTAAGTAAGAGAGAGGTCAGCAGGGAAACCAAGACAAAGATTTACAAAACAATATTTCTTCCGACACTATGCTACGGCAGTGAGTCATGGGTATTGACTAAGAGGCTGAAATCAAGAATAACAGCGACCGAAATGAGGATTTTAAGGAGAATAGTTGGTGTTACCAGATTGGATAGAATCAGAAATGAGAAGTTACGAGAAAAACTAGGTGTAACATCAGTAATAGAAAAAATCCAGGAAAAACAACTTAGTTGGTTTGGGCACCTTACACGATTGAGTAACACGAACCCTGTAAAAGAAATATGGGAGGCCGGCTGGAACAAGAGGAGAAACAGAGGTAGACCAAGAAGAATATGGAATCAGGGGATAGCGCAGCTGCTAACGGACCGGGGAAGTACCTGGAGGGAAGCTCAAGAAATGACTAGGGATAGGATAGGATAGAAAAAATTCTGCAAAGTAGATCGCCTCGACGCCTAACGGCAAAAGAGGATACAGATAAATATATAATATATATATATAAGTTGTTTGCTGTTTTTTCTTTTCTGTGTATATGCATTACTTATATAGTTTTTCTTGGTTACTACAAATTTGTTTACAGGCACAGTTTATTATGCCACCTAGTTAAAGATATTATGCTACTATATGGATACATATATTATTTTTATTAATAATTATTTGAATTAGCATATTACAAACAAGGTAGTGAACCTCCTAACAATGAATATGATAATTTTAACAATCTAGGAACTATTACTAACCTGCATATTGTATATCTAATACGAAAATAGATTTGTTGTTTTTCGCTTCTTCGTGATCTTTCCAAATTAGATCGATTGGATTCACTTTGACTTCTACCAATTTTATATTCGCTTCTTTTAATTCTTCCTCTAATGTTTGCCATTCGTACGCCGGCACCAATCGAGGATCCGCTCCTATTTTACTAAACGGCTTTAAATGTTTCTTTAGCCATTCTGATTTGGTAGGTATTCCCATTTCGCCCTCTCTCATCAATCGCCAAGCACAGTTCAGTTGATCGTCCGCCTGAAAATGGTAACGGCCGTCCGTCCACAATACAGCATAATCTTGAGTTATTATGGCATCACCTCTCGATCCACTAAAACCGGAAATGTATTCTCTTCTTCTATCGTACGCTGCTACATAGGCTGACTAAAAATTATTCAAGTATAACGAATTTTATATTTAGAAATATCCACGAAAAGTTACAATGCCAAATGAACTTCACAGAAACTTTGTAATTCCAATGAAAAATAAGTGATTTGCCATGAAATATTTAAAGAAACCTATTTTATTTAAAATATATGCAAGTGACTAAAGTGACTAAGAATGAAATTTGATTTTGTTTTTTGTATCTAGGGGAAATTGTTAGTGTCAGTTTATTTTTACTGCCATCATTCGAATTATTGTCTTGTGGATTTTTTCCCAATGCAATAGTTTAGTGGTGAATAGCGTTTTTTTTTTTGTAAAAGCATTCCACGAAAATGCTCATTCTCAGTCCAGAGAGCGTTTCAAAATCACTATAATTTGCAGTATGCCTATCAAGGTCCATCTGCCAATTTAATTAAGTAATGGATACGCACATTTCAAGTAAGTGGTTCTACGGTTTGTTCTAAGCCCCGTGGCCGAAGAAGATCTGTTAGAAATGAAATCAACATCGAAGCTGTACGTAGTGCTGTACACCAAAATCCACATCGATCGATAAGAAAACATGCGTTTGTTCTTCATTTAAGCCGCTGTAGTGTCCAAAGAATTTTGAAAAAGGATTTACATTACCGTCATTATAAGATCCCGTTTGTTCAAGCTTTGAAGAATGATGACAATCGTAGCCGTCTTAATGTTGCTACTTTGATGCAGGAGTCTAATGATTTTGATAATATTATTTTTAGTGACGAAGCACATTTTCAAGAATGGTACGTGAACAATCAGAATTGTGGGTACTGGTCTGCAGCAAACCCAAGAGAAAAACATGCAGTCGTTTTGCACACTCCAAAAGTAACTGTATTGGCAGCAATGTCTTCAAGAGGCATTATTGGTCCGTATTTTTTTGAGAATAACCAAGACGATATTCTTCGATTATCCATAATTTTGTGGGACCAGCATTACACGCATTTCAAGGGTTTGATAATCGCACATAGTTTCATCAGGATGGCACTACAAGCCATACTGCTTTAATAATTAACCTTTAATAAATTAGAATGTTTTTCCATGGAAAATTAATTTTGCCTAGAGGTAACATTGCCTGGCCTGCAAGAAGCTGTGATTTGACACCACTAGACTTCTTCTTGTGGGTCATGTGTGCGTGCGAAAATCTCTGGGCGAATGTAAATGAACTTAAACACAGAATATGGGAAGACATTACCGGCGTCGCTGTAACACTGTGTCAACAAGTTATTCTAAATCATGACATAGTTTAGATGAGTGCATAAGACGTCAAGGGCAACATTTATACGATATTGTATTTAAGGTTTAATTTCCAGATGATAGTAATTACATTTATATATATAATAAAACACAATTGTTTAGTTTCAAAATATTATAGTGTTCACACACTAGTTGGTCATTTAGTTTAGAAATTAATAAATATAATAAAGTAGGTATAATTTTAAATGACCAACCAACTAGGTATAAATAACTCCCCCCCCTACTTAGTTTAAAATTCAAATATGTCCACCCCCTCTCAGAATGAGATTATTTTTGTATTGATATATATAGGAGCTAATGTATACTTTGAAACTGTATTTTCATCCACCTGATGAAGTCACAGTGAGGCGAAACATATGTCGTGTGGGAACATTATAATTTTTTGAAACTAAACAATTGTGCTTCTTAATTCAAAAGAGTACAAGGGAGGCGCATGCGCCGAGAGAGAGGTCAGAGTGCCTATGTATAATCAACAAAAAAGTAGATTATTTAGTTCATAGTCTATGTTAACGTGATTGATAGATTATATTTTGCTGTAACTTTAACTGTGAGTATACCAACGTTTACTTGATTTTTATCCCTTTATGGGAGTCATATATAATACAATATGGTGCATATTAGAATTATATCAAAGTAATAGTAATGTTTCAAGCCTTGATGGGAATGCATGTTAAAGAAGAGTTTATCGGTGGACGTATCTGCTGCCGATTATGAAAATAAGCTAGTTACACAGGAGATGCTAGTGGAAGAGTAAGTATAAGATTTAGGTGAATTATATAACAAGACTACAGAAATCCTAAAAAATATCAACATTGAATCTGAAGATGTTGCAGACAAACTATATGCAAAAGAGTAGCCATGAAAAGATAAAATATTTGGCTTACTGATTACATGAAGATTATCACAGAATATTATGGGGAAGAAAACTATCAGTTTGGTTTATTTTTTAGAAGTAAACAATATTAAATAATGACTTGGATCATATCTACCACCGATATGGCTGTATCAAAAAATACAAATTTTGTTAAATATATAATTACAACTATCTCCCAAATAGTAATTTTTCTAAAAATTGACTGTTGGGCATATCAACATATGAATGCTGGAAAAACAATGTTTCCCAGGAATATAGATTTTTTCATATTAAAATATTTAGCAACTCATTTACTGCAAAATAGATTAGTAATTCATGTTGATTCTGATGATTTTATATGAAAAATCAAACTCTTAGGGAATAATAAGAGGTCGGTGCGCATTGCTGATCTTGCATCGCAGTTTGTGTCGATAGATCCGAGAAAAATAAGCTACGTTACACTCTAGCGGTTCAGGAAGCTTGTTACTGACATTTGCACGTATGTTATTATCATTATATCATATACCATTTATTGATCAATAAATTACCATATTTCAGAGGCTTATATAACATGATGTGTCGTCAGAAACTCATACATGTGGCTACTAGCTAATTTCAAATGAAGCTTACTTACTTGATGTTCGTCGTCAGATGTAACCAGAAAGGCATCAATACTATATATTTTTAATGACGTCGCATTATTCAGTACACTTCTCAGTTCTTTTAATCTTGCTGTTGTGTTCACTCTTCCAGCTGGCTGTGCTGGATTTCCCCATAGAGAACAGGCCTTCCGAAATTCTCCCGTAATCCTATTTGTATCGTAGTCGAGTCCGTTTATTATTATGGCACCTGTAAATAAAAGATATTATATGTAGTATGCAAAGCTAGTTATTATAATAAATGTTTCAACATATTCAAGAATGTTTTCCGGATTGTTCCCCAGAAAATACACTGACCAATATAATTAACGGATATTTCATATACTTAATTGGCTAATTAAAAGTATCGCCAGTTATTATAATATCTCCAACAAGAAATGGTTTGCATATATCTGACTTATGTAAATGCCGGAAGACCGAACAAACCTCGTGAACAACTGGATTCAACAAGATTGAGAATAGAGTGGCTAGACAAGTCCCTAAATGACACTTCATTAGGCTTACAATGTTAATAATTAGACGTGTCGTTTCACGAAATGTACCACTAAGAACGCTTCAGAAATCTACGAGATGCTGATCCACCCAAAAGATGTTAGAAGGTGCACTCCAACTCGCCACCAAATAATCAGTAGAAAATTTTGTAAGCATTAATGATAGGACAACTCATCATCGGCATCTGGTACTGACCGGTGAATTCATCACCAGAGGCAAGCCAACTGATAACCAACCTTAATTCACTAACTCTGAAGGATACCTACCACTTGTAATAGTAATTAATTCCATGCCAAATTTATCATCTTGTTTAGCATAAAATTTCTACTCAGCAATGTAAATGTAAAAAACCGAGATTTGGTGGAAACACTTTTTATTGAATGCTAAATTAAGCTATTTGTATTTAATTGTTAATTATTATTTACAAAACAGAACAGTTTACTTTGAAATTTTATATTGATACGATACATGTTTCACAAATTCGTATTCTTATATTATTCTGTTTCTTTGCTGACACAATTTTTCTTGCAAGAACAATTGAGCATCCAAGAAACACGAGCTGGTAGTGTATTTCCCAACAACTGTATTTTTTCCGGAATAGTTTTTGAAATATTGTGATTTTTTCGTTTTTTGGAAACCGTAACTCAAGGTAGAGGTAACCAATTTGGCCATTCTTGCTACCAAACCAAAGACATTGAAATAATGAACTAATACATAATAGTGCAGTAAAACTTGTGTAAAATTAAATATTGTACTTTACAAATTTATTGTCATTTTTAGGAAATGTCCTTTAATTGATGTGAAAATTTCACTTAAAAACTAATATCAGTGGTAAAATTTCGAATTTTCAAGAGACCTCATAGACTGAACAACTTGCCGTAAAGAGTGAAAATATTTCTTTGCTTTTGATGATTTTTAATAATAAATATATTTTCATCCGAATCAATTGGTGGGATTTAAGTTTTTTGTTTAGCATTTTAAAGTTGTATTTGATAAGAAATGTAACAGTAATAGTGTTTCTTACTCGTCTGATTTAGAACGTGCTGTATATATAATAAATATATCGTATTATTTTGCAATATTACCTCATACAAAATGTAAAGATTATTTTTAACAATAAAGAAGATATTAATAATAATTTGTACTAAACATGAAAGCATATATTTTGTAATAAATAATTGTTTTATTTACTCGTGTTTATTACGAACGTCGCGTCGTGAGAAAGGAAACATGGAGTGGGGTCAATAACTCTTCTCTCGTTTGCTTTGACCCATTCGCGAAGGAAAGGGTTACGGCTAAAGTTGTTGCGGAAATTTTACCAGGAGATTATGAAATCAGCCTGGTAGATAGAATACTCGTTTAAGGCAAAAGTTAAATGAGAAATATACCAATTTGCCTGGCTTTAAACTATATTAAAAGAGAAGGAAGAGGCAAATAAAGAAAATTTCTTGTTTTGTGCTTTGTTCTTCTAGAAGTGAACAAAACAAAATTTCTAAGAAAGTCGAACATCTTGTTTATCAGGACATCATTGGTTCAACTGGAGCTGTGTTATTTTTTAAACACGCCGCCATCTAGTTATGCAACTAAAGAAAAATAAAGTATAAGTAGCCAGTAGTAGATAGTGTAAAGGGTTAAATGCGTGGGAGTTTTAACAATAGGTTTGACATCAGTGGGTTGCCAGGGCAACAGTAGTTAACAGATGTAAGTTTCTACAGCCCCTCTAATATAAAAAGTCTTCCTAGTCAACCTATCTTATTTCTTGTAGAGCCGGGTTTTTTAATTTGTGCTGTGTTATTTATATAATATATAATAATAATAATAATAATAATAAAATATTATAACATATTACATATGAAATAAGAAAATTGCGTAAATATATATTATAATTGTTGCTGTACTTTAATTTATATCTGCTTTGTATCTTGTGTATGTGACGTTGTGTTGATTAAAAAAATATTAAAACTAATAATATAATATATGTATATATATACATACAAAAACTGAAACGAAGAGCATGAAAGAACAGAAAATATAAGAATTTGTCATTTCGGAAATGTTTATAATTTATGTATATCAATATCTTTACCTCATAAAATAAACTTATTATGAGACCCTCGTAAGCGGGATATAAATATTATGTTATTTTGTTAAGATGCAAAAATACAAAATAATATGTTTTTAAGATCACTAACTAAGGCGATATTCTGGTCTATTTGAAAAAGTATTTCTAAAAATAGCGTCACACTAAAAAACATGAGGTGTGGCCACCACACGACTCTCTTATGCGTATGTATGTGCTCCGAACTTTTTATATAAAAGTTGTTCCAAATACTTCTATGTACTTAATAAACCTGTGAGTAAAACTGAAAACTGTTATAACCGGTCCGTATTTTGAAATTATTTTTATAAAATTTTCTTCAAATACAACTCTAAATACTTTTATACCCTTAATAAATATGTACAAAATACATAATTTGTCAGATAGTTGCAAAAAACTGCTATTCGATTAAAGTAAAAGTGTTACTTCCGAAATTGTTCCAAATCTTGATAAATCTCTGTAGAACGTATAATTTGCGAGATATTTGCAAAAAACTGCTATTCGATAAAAGTAAATGTCCTGAAATAAACTACGTCCTCCGGTCAACTGATTTTGCTGAAAATCTGATCAGTTCTCAAGAAGAAGATTATATTCCGAAATATCAAGTTTGGCATTATAAGTTTAGCTGTTTGGTCGCTATCGTTGTCATAGACATACAGACAGACAGAAATGCTTCAAAAACTAATTTTTCGGTATCTGGGGACTTCAAAACGTGGACATCTGCAAAAATTTAACGCATAAAATTTTCTACGTATAAGAAAGTAAGAATTGAACCCAAACATTTTAGAGTTTAGTTTCACTAGAATTTAACACTAAAAATTGTATAATACAATTTAATTATTTATTTCAAACAAAAAAATACACATATCAACTAAAGTACTTAAAAATTTCTATGTAATATTGTTCGAAAATTGTCCCATTTGCAAAGGAATATATTATATACAGCGTGTCCCAGGATTGATGTTACAAGAGGTGTGCGGAATTAAAAATCTTTGAATCTCAATTTGATCTTTTGTAAGTAAGCCCTGCTTGGTTTGAAACTCATTTTTAGTATAGCTTCGAGTTTGTGAAATCACGTAGGCCTTGACAGTTGAGAAAGATTTATTTCCGTTTTCCGTTGTTCAAAATGACAAACTATGGCCCTCTACAAAATTTCAGGAAAATCTACGTACTTTGATGAAATCATTATTTTTTAGATTCAACAAAATAAAATTATATTTATTGACAAATTAAGCGTACAACATGTAATAATAGTATAATTGATTGTAGAGCAATAGTATTATTAGGCTGTGCCGTGGTTTTCCATGCACTGGCTTAAGTTCTGGCCAAAAACTCGTCATTTCACATATAATATGATTCACGAATTCTCTTTCATTGTCTGACTGCAAAATACATGGGACCACCTATCGTCAAAAATATGTCATTTAAATGGTAGGCTACTTTTTCAGCTCGTTTAGATTCCAAAGCACGGAGCAAAACAAACTTGGTCAAGTGGTCTTGGTAGACCATGATAAATTTAAACTTTCATCAGGTTGAGTCTGAAATTCAATGAGGTCCACTTGGCACCTGCTGTTCATTTCAGAATGTAAAATTGGCTTAGAAACTAAACCTCTCTTTTTTGTCTTCTTTTCTTGACATCTTATACACATAGATAAATACAGGTTAATCATCTGTTTTGTGACATTAGCATATTTTAAAGATGCCTCCGCCAATAATCTGTCACGTCCGACAGCTCTGTGAGCTGCATCAATAATATCACACAATTCCTATTTTATGTTATCTTCACTACGGGCAACAAGTTTTTTAACAGAACCAATGTTTAAAATAGCAAACCTTTTTAATCGCCTTTGATGAAGTGATGTTTTGATTTCTGCTTTTTCATCCTCTTCCACTTGTAGAAGAAGATCTAAGTATTTATCTTTGGTAAAACATTAAAATGAGAAGATTTTATATTTTCACTTTCCAACATTTCTTTTAAAAACCGCTCTCTCCATTCTAACTGTTTAACTTGAACACTAGACGATGGCACATCCATAATAACAATATAAGAATAACACAAAACTTTTAAACTACGATCAAAAAATCAATTAATACTGCTTCCCGAATTGCACGTACCCAAGTCACAACGGAATTGCGCGTAATAAGCGAATAGACAACTAAAGCATGAAAGAGAGGGGCGCGGGAGGGGAATTCGCGCATTAACTGGTCCCAACGTGTTTATTTTGTCACATGCAGCGATTTAATCAGTTCGGCCTAGGTCAAAATATTAAGCCTAAAGTATCTAGGCTAAACTAGTATATCCTGACACGCCTAGGTAAACCGGTTTGGCCTAGGACAAACTAGCTTGGCCTGAAATCGGGTTTGTCCGGTAACATACATACATTATATATGCTCTCGACACAACAGTGAAGCTATAGATAATTTTGACCTAATTAATTATACTGGTTCTGAAAAAAGGCAAATACAAAATAGGAGAATGGAGTAACCTTTCACTTGGGACACACTAAATCTTAATTGTTTCAGGAGGTAAGGACAACTATCTTCTCCCCATTTATACTAGAAACGAATGCTGACAGACCTCTTTCTAAATTGGAGAGAAGGTAATTTAAAACGCGACAACAACTAAGTGTGATCATTGTTTCTTAAGGGTCATGGTCACTTCTAAAATTCAGAAACTAAGCAAACCAACGCTGAATCATCCCTCGTTGATATGTATGGTTTAATTAATTAATTGGTACCTTTATGTAACCCATGCATGTCCATTAAAGATGATTCAGCGTTGGTTTAGTGTAGGTTGCCATGGCGGTCGTATACGTAAGACGAACAAATTTTCGTTATTTTTTTGCTAGCGGTCGTAGTTAGAGACCAGTAAGATCGCTATGGCCTACAAGCCTCGCATATCACTGCGAGTTTTGGAATTGCTAATAAAATTTAAAGAAAACGACAATTTTGATTTTAATTCTTTTTTAATACAAAAATGAAACAGTTACATTTAATAAGAAAAATATGAGCTGCAATATATAAAAACTTCTTATGTAACTATAATGTAAGTTAACTACAGACCGGACACGAAAGGTTGATGACTCATCGCCCATGGGCGCACTATTGAAATGTTGTATTTTTAAAGAGGTTTTAATTTTATTTATATAATTGGATAACCAGTGGATAGTGATCTATAAAATACAAAATACGTTATTATTTGTTCATTTTTTAGTTCAAGTCGAGTAAAGGAATATTAACATTTACTAGCAATACTTTCTCAAGGTTCTCTTCTGTAAGATTTGTTCTTTTTGAATGAAGTACATCCTTGTAGATAGAAAACGTCCTTTCTACATCGCAACTGGTTATAGGTGCGTACTGGAAATATTCTTTTATTTCAGCACATTTAGCAGTTAGATTTTGTGTCATTGCCGCAATGTTATTAAATCTGGATTTCTATTAAAAACTGCGTCTAACTTTTGCCGAAGGTCACATCCGAAGTCACTTGAAATACTTTTGAAATTATTAATAGCCACATCTAATGTGGTTAATTCATCTTTCAATTTGAGATTTCGATTTTCAAAATATGTGATTAGTTTAGACAAAATTCCAAAGTGTTCCTGAAGGAATAACAACTGATTTTTTAAATTTGGGATTTGTGTTAGTTCCTTGCACTCAGAAATACTTCGAGCATCGTCATTTAAACATGTAACGAACTTTTGTAAACTATTGAAATTCTCTGCATAAAAACTATTTCTGTGTATGTTTTAGCAAAGCTAAGTGATGAACGTGCGATATTTTGGCATTCTGTAACGATATTTTACAGACTTTGTAATAAATTTGAGAATCACTGACAAATCATTTTCATATCAGAAAAGGTAACATAAACAACGTTCTAGATCTAAGTAAATGATAACTAAAAATGTACGCGTATGTTATTGAAACTAAATGAAATCCAGTGCACACTTACGTCTAGATAATTGGAAGAAGTCGATTCAATAAACCGGTATTAAACAAACTATTATACGAAGTACGTAATTAACAGTCAAAACAATGAAAAAACGAAACTAACTGAGTATGAATGAAAATTTTATTTCTCTTGCGAAATATAAGGTAAATATAATAAATTTTAAAAACTCCTCACGCTCCTATCTACGCCGATGAAAAAAAGATTTTACTCATAAATTCCTTATTTTATGGGCATTTTTTGCTCTCATTCTCGGGCACTTCTAGGGTGTAAACAGATGTTGCAGTTCACCATATGAATTAGTGCTATTCAGTAAGCGTGTGTTGTTTACATTATTTCTTTGCTCCGTTGTAACTTTTCGTAATTTAAACCGGTTATGTCCGCGCCCTATATATAATTATACGTATTTAATGCTCACTTACCACTACTATACTTGAAACAAGTGCGTTATAAAAACAACTATGTATTAATGAACAATATCAGAAAACTTTAAATGCACAAACGAAAACCAAACAAAGCACGCAACGAATTTGACACTTGACAGGAAGGTTATGTTGTGATACTTACACCAACCGTAAACATAATAAATCGAACTGACAACATTACCTTGAAATAAAAGAAGACAGTTTATTACAAATTGCTTACGGTAGTAAAAGAGGTATATACCCCATAAGAGACTGTCTATAGAGACTTTGCAAATATTCCTCCTACATATAACTCTTCCTCATACCTATACGTTAGTTAACTTTATTCCAAAATGCATTAAAAGTAAAATTTAAATAAATATCCAAAAAGTGCACTAAGGTACAATAATATATATCCCTTTGTGTGCCAGTGTCAGTGTTGCCAGAGCTAGGGAAATTTTCCTAGACCTAGGGAATTTAGGTGGGTGCTAGGGAAAAAGGGAATTTTTACGAAATAAGGCTAAATCTAGGGAATTATGCTATGTCACAATATTTCCAGTATATATGTTGGGGATTCCCTTAACGTAGAAACTTTAAATATTGTGAATCATGTAAGGAAACCTCGATATACAAAGATTCATAGTTCACAGTTAATTGCAACTCAATAGCAAGTGGTTTTTATTTTGAAAAGCACCATTCCAAATTTATACGTTACTTTTATTAACTAATCAATAGATTTTTATGACCCGTAATAATGACACACATACTCATATTTTATGTGTTAAAACTTGAACAAGAAGTAACTTAGGAAAATTAAATAATTAAGATTGGAATTCCTATTTCTAGAAGTGTATGTATATTATTGTTTATGAAGCACGACTATTCTACAAATTTAGTATGCAAATTTTCAAGAAATAAATAAACGTATTGTTATATTAAATATATAAAGCAAAAGAAAATACCCTTTGTGAACTACATTTTTAAAGTAACACGTGGGAATTACAATATATACAAAAGAGGATTTTATAGTAATAAAAACTATAAATTATGGGTAATATAGGAATCACTTCAGAGTAATAAATTCCTATATGTACATATTTACATATATTTGTAAATATGATTTTATGGTACGGGGCGGGGCTATTTATGAATTTATAGATAATGTATATTGTTCTAATAAAAATACAATAGACAAAATAATATATCTTTATTACGTTCTAGAAGTATATGTTAGCACTTTAAATGGGAATAAAACTAAAATAGGTATATTATGTACTTACCCCCAAATTTTACCCAATATTTTTATATATTCAATCCAAGAATTTTATTTGAATTTTTAATTAGCGGTCAGTATCAAAAATACATTGACTAGTTTCAGTTCAGCCTCAAAGAACAGTTTTAGTATTTTAAAGAATACACTTATTACTATCTCTTAAATAAAGTTTTTTTCTTAAGCAGTGAATCAAAAGTGCGTTTCCATTCAAAAAGGTGAATATTTCAGATTTTGCTTTTATTTTAACAATTAATTAAAATATATTTGTAATTATTTTTATGCAGTAAATAAAGGATCAAAATGTCATCAGAGGCCGGGCCATCTTCTGTGAAGGATATATCTGAATTTTCATCAGCCTCTTCGTCCGAGGAGGCACAGAATATATCGAAGAAAAGAAAAAGAAAATCCTATGCACAGAAATACAATATTCGGTGGGAGCAGAACCCGCAGTTTAAAAACTGATTGCGAAGCAGCGAAGAAGGACAAAATTATGCATACTGTAAGGCATGTAAAAAGCATTTTATATGTGGCAAATCAGAAATATTGAAACACGCGCACGGAAAAGCACATACAAAATTAGTAACTTCTGTAACTAAACAACAGTCTTTGACTGATATATCTTCTTTTTTACAAACAGTCGATCTTCAAAAGAAAATTAAAACTGCTGAAGTGAGATTCGCCGGTTTTGCAGCCGAGCATAATATTGCGTTCAATGCATTAGATCATTTATCGGAAATTATAAGAACCACATTTACCGACTCTGAGATCGCAAAAAATTACAGTAATAATCGCACAAAAGCAACTGTAATTGTTAATAATGTTATCGGTTCTTATAGTTTTGATAAAACTATAAATTTATTAATTTGTAATAAATTTTCACTGATTGTCGATAAAGGATCCATTAAACATTTAGCGCTAGTAGCGCGAGTGTTTGATGGCACTAGCATCAAAGACTTATTTTTCGGTTTGTTGAAAGTGCCTAGTGGTACAGCAGAATCTTTATACAATAGCATTACGGAATATTTTGTTAAAAATAATATTAACTATAAAGAGAATTTGATAGGCTTTGCTGCCGATAACGCAAGTGCAATGATGGGCAAACACAATTCACTATCTACTAAGTTAAAAGCAGATATCCCAGATTTATTTATATTTAATTGTGTTTGCCACTCTTTTAATCTTTGCGCTAATTATGCTTGTGAAAAGCTACCTTCTTCTCTTGAGGAACTAGTCAGAGATATATACAGCTATTTGCAATACAGTTACAAAAGACAGAGTGGATTCAAAGAATTTCAAGAGTTTTTAGCTTTAAAACCCCATAAAATACTACAACTCTCTCAGACTAGGTGGTTATCTTTATTATCAGTTGTTAGACGATTTTTAGAGCAATACGATGCTTTAAAATTGTATTTCACAAATGCACAATTAAGTGATAAAAATATAACAGCGAAAAATATTTTGAATGGTCTCAACAAGCCCACTATAAAATTATATTTTCATTTTCTAGAATATATTTTACCTATTTTCACAAATTTAAACACAGAGATGCAGTCTGAGGGCGTTAAAATTCACATATTATATAGAAATGTAGAAACTGCATTAAAATCTTTACTAGATTGTTACTTAAAAAGGACTTATCTCGATAGAACGCCAACTGAAAATGTAGAATATAAAAATCCAGACAATTTTGTTAACCTGGAGAAAATTTATGTAGGTGCCTTTGTTATGGGTAAAATAGCTAATAATACCCATGGGCTAAATATAAATGAACTAGCGAACTTTAGACGGCGATGTTTAGATTTTTTAATAGAATAATAGTATAGTAAGTAATATCAAAAAAATATGAATCAATAGCACCTATGGCCATTAATTTCCCGAATTTAGTTGGCAATGATTTAAATGAGATAGACAGGGAATGGCGAATGTTACACTGACAGAAAAATTTCTTACATCAAATAAAATTGCTTTAATCCAAGATAATCTAATGTTTGAAATAGCCACAATAGATTAAATGTTTTCCCATAAGAAAATTATTTTCTTGAGTGATTTTTTAGAAGTAAGTATGTATTATATTGCAGGAAGAAAATGTGGCCTTACAATAAATAAATTAATGTCTTGCAATAAGTTAATAAATTTTTATGTCAAATATTTTTTTGTTTGTATCAAGTATGTATTATATTGCAGGAAGAAAATGTGTCCTACAATAAATAAATTAATGTCTTGTAATAAGTAAATAAATTTTTATGTCAAATATTTTTTTGTTTGTATCAAGAACATGTCATTTTAATTTAAAAAAATATTTTCTTACATTAAACAAATCTATGTTGACTAATTATTTTGAAGTAAGTATGCATTATATTGCAGCAAGAAAATGTGTTTCCCAGTAAATAACTTAATATCTTCCAGGAAGTAAATAATGTGTTACATGAAATAATTTTTTGTATGTACCGAAAACATATAATTTTCATTTAATAAAATATTTTCTTGAATTAAACGAATATATATTTTGCGTTAAGTATATTTTTTATTGCAATAAAGTAGTAGTTTCTATGCAAAAATTCAATTTATTCACAACTCCTACCAAAGATAAAATATTTTTAGTTAAAATGTCTACTTCCTGTGATTAATCCTGGTTGCTGAAAAATGAAATCCTACATTTCAAATTTAAAACTCTTCACAGGAAATTTGGAAAACTTAATTTGACAATTTGGAGGTGTTTATTAGGAAAAATTATTGATAAGATTACTAGGCTTATAGATATCAAATTAAGTTTTTCAAATTTCCAGTACGTAATTTGCAAAAAAAAGTAGGACTTCATTTATCAGCAACCAGGTTTAACTCCAGAAAGTAGACATTTTAAATGAAAATATTTTATCTTTGATAGCAGTTTAAAAAATTTTGATTCAACAATTTCTTTAAATAAAAATATACTTATTCGAATAAGTAATTGAAATTCTTCAATAACAATAAAAATTAAAATTTGTTAAAATGTTCCAATTTGGGGAGCAGCTTATTTCACAACTTTTTCTTAGTATTGACAAATTTATTCTAAAAAAAAATAAATAATTTACTCTCGTGATTATTAAAGGTCAGCGGAAAACAAATTTAATAAAAGACAAATTTAATATTTAAACACATATTTGTATATTTTATCAAATATTAAATGCACAAATTTATATCTGTATACACGTTGTACTTAAAAACTAAGTATCTTCAATCAAACCAGCCAGCATCCTGTACATAACACAAACTTATTTTTTGTTTTCGTACCAAAAAATATAATTTTTTCATATACCTTAACAACTAAAACAATGCTCTCGATGCATTCTGCAGTACTGAATTTCCAGTGTTCTAAAGTGCCAATTCTTGTTCTGCCTTTTGGAGAGAATAAGTGAGTGAGCATTTGCAGTTGATGTAATACTTTAGTATCTAAAAAGAAAAATATATACGTTTTGATGTATAGTACGTATTATGTCCCTATGATTAAGTAAAAAAAACGCACATTGAACTTGTAAGCAGAAAGAATTTAGGAAAATTTGTTTCTTGTCAAAAATTATATAAAAGTTACAGCAAAAAATATTTTTGAAATTGCTATAGTAAGTACACAAACCAATACTGTCTGATGTTTTTCAATTGTTCCTACGTATTTATTTCTTACGATGATATACCATGGAATGCTATCTTATTTTTATAGATATGTATATCAAAACTCTATAACATTATAGATATAAATCTAGTAGAAACGAATTCTACATTAGAGAATCTCTTTCTATTAGCTTTTGCCCCTCTTTAATTTCTCAACAAGAAATCACCTCTTCATGCTTTTTGTAGTTATTCGAAGCCATTCTGTAGAATTACCAAACATACCTTCAGATATTTCACTGCTAGTAGTTTCTATAAGATTCCTAACATGTTTATCTCTGATTTTGGAAATATGGGGATGATTGTTTTCAAAAAATGTATGCCAATTCTCCAATAAATTAAAATGCTTATTTTTAAACATATGTTCAAAATCCAAATTTATCTGATAGAATGTAAAAAAAAAATTAAAATATTTTATAAAAATTACTGCATGATACATACCAATTGCCTCTGCCCTTGTATCTTTTAGGACTGGCCATTCATCTAAAAATTGTGCCACTGTGGATTCCTTTGCTTTTTTTTTGTTAAATCTGTATGGTGCCGTGTATTTCCATTTTTGCTCTACTTCAGCCCAAGGCTCTGTGTAATATTTTAAGAATGTGATGGCGTCTTCGACTAGATCTACAAAGTTACATGCAGTACATTGTAACATAATTTTATTGTAAATATATAAGTAAAAATAGACTAATTGTTACAACCCTTTTTTAAATTTATCTTTGATATACCTCCGTTTATTGTCAGCCACATGCATAAAAGTATTTTGTTTTGGGTCTTAAATACCATTAAGCAATGCACTAATATCAATAAAGAATTAAAATAAATATTTCAATAATATATTAAATGTAGTAACGGTTTCAAGAATAACCTCTACACACTCGCCTGCAATAAGATCCCATGTGCTTTAAAAATCCAGTTAACCTGTCTGTAAATACTTATTAATTAATTAAATCGACTCTTGCCGATATATTTAATAGGTTGTGTAAAATTTGCTTAGTATAACCAAAAAAAAGATTATCTTTGTCTAGGCAAATGCAGATGTACGAGATCTTGCAAGTAAGTGTTCATATATATGTTTTATGTAGCATGTATATTACCATATGATAAGTTTTCATCAGAACTTAATGTTTCTTCAACTATTCTACTTTTTCGTACTTTTATTGTGTCTCCACCTAAGTGAAGAAGGTTTCGTATTTTGTCCACATGTCTGCCTCTCGCGTAAATACATTTACCATTTGCACCCTCTCTTTTTGGAACATACGGTATATAGTACGTCGATTTTATTTCTGTAGGAAATACCTGGATAATTTGTTTACACAAGTCTAAATACTGGTCATGTTTTAACCTACTAAAATATATGAATTATTATAAAATCAAATTGCTTTTAAAGAAAGTTTCTTACTGTTGAGTTATATAGTTGTACAAATATTTAATGATGACATCTACTAAGCGGCTTCTGTGTGTATCATCTAGGCATTTGTTTTTACTATAAAACTTTACAACACTCTTCCCATGTGGTGATATCAGTAAAGCATCATTTAAATTAAAATCAAAATTATTTCCACAAGCACGATGAATGTCCTCTAGTCCAAGAAATGCAGTTTGTTTATTTACTGTAGGTACTTTATGCAAATCTAACTCTGATGATGAACCAGAGGCGGTGTCTGTTTCAATGTTTGCTACATTCTGAAGCTATAATTAATATAATAAATAATATGCAGCTACATTTAATTAATGGTCTGGTCCGAAATATTAATCGGGTAAATTTTCTCGTTCTGGAAAAATTTGACAAAAATAATGTAAATAAAACATGATTATCCAATGCCATTTGCGTTTGTCAGTTTTCCTGAGCTCCGAAAAAGTAGCCGGTTAATATTTCAGACCTCACAATATCATATTGCCACCCTAATTTTAAAACCCCGTAAGTCATTTTATACAAATTTTAGAGGAAAGTAATAAAGCTGTACCTATTACCCTACTAACATAATAAATATTCAGACATATTTTGGTAGTAGGTCTTATTTTGATGAAAGTTATTATAACATAATTTTGTATTGTATTTTACGATTATGTGAATTTTAATTGCTAGCGAATGTTTGAGGATGATTTAAAAGTATATCGACTTATGAGGTTTTAAAATTAGGGCAACGATATGCAAACTTTAAATGAACCCATAACAATTACGGGAATATATGTATGTATGTATGTAACAATTGCAAGTGATGTAAGATGATACTCACTTGACATTCATCATGAAATATTTTATAATGAATCTCAAATTTTTTCCTTAATCCCAATATAGGTATTAGTTCTTTAATATCCTTTTCGTCTAACAATTTGAATACTTCTTCGTCTACCGCATTTTCTGTAGTATATTATAGAGCAACGATAATTAATTTATTGATTAAAATACATAAAAGTAATTCTATTTTTCCCATCAGTCACACAAACAAAAAAAGGAAACAAACATACTATCATCCAAGCAAATAACCATTACGGTTCGTCTATGATAATAAAATTAATTTGCTGTTCCAAGTAATGTTTTTGGTTAAGATTTAAATTGGATCTATTGGAAATGTTTTAATACATCTATTCTCAACAACACGTCAAAGGTAACTCCAAACAACATATGTATGTACCATTTGTAAGAAAATAAATGTTATTAAATGAAAACTTCCTTAGACAACCCTTCAAACCTTGACAGATATTATTAAACGATCCTGATACATTATTGAAGGATATAAATTATATCTTTTATTACTGTAATTATATATACTAATAGCCAATTGTCTCGCTCTTTTTAACACGAACGATTAAAACGGCAAAGCTATACCCCAAAATTGACGAATTGGGGAGACAGTTTTCTGAGAACCTGGCGCATCTACGGTGGGAACGAAAGTGTCACGCGACGGGGACCACGGTCCCACGTGCCTTAGGCCATTTTTTACGTCTCCGAAGAGAGAACGAGGGCCCGAAAGGAGTTTTTGAAAATTTTAGAACGTGCAGAAAAAGAGTATGAATCATAGTATTTTGCCATAAGGCCTACGTGTAAAATAAAAAATACGGACTAGGTTCGATTTTAAAATGGCGGTGGATCGATACAGATGACCGTGACACTTCAAGTTCGGATAAGGTTAAGTTAAACGCACGAAAAATTCAATTTCAGGTTATAAATTTATCAAAACCGTCAAATCAGTTTGAGTTCGCGATATGGCATTTGCCGGGAAACGTCAAAATTGGCGGAAAGCACCAGTCGTGTAATACACAACACATAATGACTATCTATTCACGTTTATCGATCGGTTGTCAAGTTTAAATGTCAGAAGGCCGACAAATAAAGGGATTATGAAGGGAAAGTGGTACCTTTCAGATACGTATTAGTGTTATTATTATCAATTGTTACTATTTCTTTTCTATTTATGAATATAGGAACAATGCCGACGGATATGATAAAATAAACTTAAAGTGTATTATCGCACGTAAGTACAGTGACAAATATAACGATCTTTCTATATTTTATTAAGATATATTAAATACAAATTATATATGTCATCGAAATGTCGTCACTTCTCGCGAAAGAAGTACCGAAGCAAGCCTAAATAAAGAATCATCTGAGTTTTCTTTATTTGTCAGATGTGTCCGAAACACTTCGAAATAACATAAATACATCAAATATGTAAAATTCCCATAAGCATTTATGTAATTTCGTTTATCAATTCAGTTATAAAAGCAAGCATTTAAAGTATGCGACTATGCGGGTTGGCACAAACTAATCAGAAGTACATTTTCGGTTAAATGGTATTAGGAGCCAGCAAGATTTTTGATTGGGTTTTGCAAAGTACATATATATACTATTAAAGCGTAATTTGAAAATTAATTAATTTTCTCAATGACCTGTAAGTTTAAAACATGTTTTGTTAAAGTTCATCATGTTATGTTGTTAATTTCATTTGACAATTGGAAAGACAATTTGGTTAAGCACTGTCCGTCTGACATTTCGATCTCACAAGTTTATGTGTGAACGAATACACTACAACGAAGTATTGTCACGATGACAGGTGGAACGACAATTTGGTTAAACATCAACTTTTCATTGTCGTATAAGTGTCACGATGACAGTCTGTCAAAAAATTTGAAGTATACACTATTTTTATCGTAAACTTGACACAAGGCATGGTACTACCAATTTTATAGAACGAATAACATGAAACAACATTTAATTGTCGAACCGTCTTGGTTTTTTTTTTTTTTTGGTCTGTCGACGTTCACCTTGGGCTAGATGCACACAATTAGACAATTAGACTTAGCAATCAGTAAAAGCATTAAGAAAACCATATAGATAGAAACTGAAAGTGTCATGAGCTCTGATCACAATCCAATTATAATAACTTGGAACGAAGACATAACCGAAAGAACATATCACACCTTCAAGACAGACTGGGCCGGCTACAAAACAGAACTAGAACAAACCATCACTGCAGTTCCTAAAATACAAAACACTGCAGAATTAGAACAGAACATAAAATCACTACAAGATAAAATAACAAACGCTGTTGAAAATAACACCATCAAAATAGAAAGGATATATAAATCAGGTAGTCTACCACATCATATTAAAGAACTAATAAAGGAAAAGAACAGAGCTAGGAGAAGACAAAACTATACTAAACAACCTTCAACATCAAGTACATAAGGAATTACTGGAACTGAAAAATGTAGAATGGCAAAGAACACTCGAAGAAATAGGTGCAGACCCCTCTAAGACATGGAAAATAATCAAGGCAATCAAAAGAGAACAAATACAAATCCCACCACTTCAATTCAATAACTCCACACAAGTCACAGCAGAAGAAAAAGCAGAAGCTCTAGCGGAATCACTAGAAGAGCAATTCACTCCGAACTTGGATGAAGTAGACTTGCAACACGTAGTGCAGATTCACAAAGTAGTAAGCAGAGAAATACGTGAACCCCACTCCCCTAGCAACGACCCAGTCACAGCCGAGAACCTAAAAGCAATCCTTAAAGCATTAAATCCCAAAAAAGCTCCTGGTATAGACAACATCACCAACAGATCACTACAAAACCTCCCCCCAAAAGCAATAATGTCAATTCTGGCAATAGCAAACTCAGTTATCAGACTCCAAACATTCCCAAAGATATGGAAACATGCCAAAGTAATAGTTATACCTAAACCAGGAAAACTAAAAACAATACCAAGCAGCTACAGGCCCATAAGCCTGTTACCATCCATTAGCAAAGTGATAGAAAAAATAATCCTACAGAAGATAAAGTACCACTCTGACAATCAAGACATAATACCAGAAGATCAACATGGGTTTAGAGAAGAACATTCAACGATAACACAACTTTCAAGAGTCACCGAGATTATCCAAGAAGGATTCAACAAAAGTCAAGTGACAGCAGCTGTATTTCTCGACATAGCAAAGGCATTTGATAAAGTCTGGAGGCAGGGACTCATATATAAAATGATAATACACAATTACCCAACACACATCATAAAAATCACGAACAGTTTTCTCCAAGAACGCTGCTTTCAAGTTAGCATCCAGAACACACTTTCCTCAATAAAACATCCAACAGCGGGAGTCCCCCAGGGCTCATGCCTGTCACCTCACCTATATACAATATTTACAGCCGACATACCAGTATCAAATCCTACAAGATATTTAAATATGGCCACTTTTGCAGATGATTCGGCACTGCTCTCAACATCAAGATGTCCGACGAACGTGGTACAGGAACTCCAAACGCACCTAGACAACACGATAAAATGGTTCAAACAATGGAGGACAACAATAAACGAAGACAAATCCCAAGCAATAATCTTTCAAAGGAATCTGAAAACAACAGACAACGAAATAACCATCAACAACAACACTATACCATGGAGTAGAGAAATTAAATACCTGGGAATATACCTCAATTATAACACACACATAGCAAAAACGATAACCAAAACCAAACAAACAAGATGTCAACTATGGCCTCTTATAGGCAGAAAAAGCCAGCGAACACGAACAACAAAATTCTACATTACAAACAAGAATTAGGTCCAATATTCACATATGCATGCCCAATATGGGTGCATATGTGCAAGACCAACATCAAAAAACTGCAAATAATACAAAACACCAGTCTTAGAATGATACTAAATGCTCCGTGGTATATGAGAAATAATCAAATAATGAATGAAACAAATACCCCAACCATTTCTGACTACATCAAGGAAAGAGCGCTCAGTTTCTATAACCAGATGGAAAATCACTCAAATCAAAATCTTAAAAGAGCACTTGCATATGATGGAAATGAAAATTTCAAACACAAAAGACCTAAATTGGTTCTACTTTAATTCTTAATCAAAATAAAGATAAACAATAGCTAATCAAATTCAACTCCAACATTCCAAGATTCACCGCACTCAGATGAAGAGTAAAAGACAAAATAGTCTAACTCAAAGCCACAATAAAGAAGAAGATGCACACAATTCATACAAAACCTGAATGTCAACAAATTTTTTCTAAATATCAGCGTTCAGTAAATTATATAGAAATGTTGTTCGCTTTGTGGGCAAAGTCTTAATAAATAAATTCATTTGCCACTAATTATAAATGTCACAATAACATTTAATTTATTTCTAAGAGACATTTTGCTTAATATGCGTCTTCATTCATAAACAAAAAGAAACTGAACTGCGGTTGTAATTACTCTACATTGTCGGTCATTCGGGTACAGTTTCCAATATCGTAGTTTTAAAAATTAAAGCAAAGGCGCGATTAATAACATTTGATGTCCACTGAAAGAAATATTATAACCGTTAATATTTACATTTTATTGCATTATCAATTATTATTATTATTACTATTGTATCGGTCATTTATCGTATCTTTAATGTCTTGGACACATCTCTGTCATCTTTCTACATACAAATATACGTACTGCGTCTTTAATTTACATTTAGAGTAGCTTATGATATCAATATTAATTTGGGAATACTGTGCTACAGTAATGTTTTTCATTTTGACTACTGTCATAGTTAAGTCAATTTATTGAAAAGTTCCACAGTGTTTTCAAATTAATATTGAAATCGTAGGTTATTCTAAAAAAAATTAATTGAAGGCACGGTATGTCTACAATGACATTCAATTTGACAATTCATTCTCGCAATAGATCGAACTGTCACCACGATGACAGTTTGCAAGAAAATTTAACGTATGGGCAACTTTTATCATAAAACTTGAGACAAATAGAGTTAGAGTACTACCAAATTTAAAAAACAAAGAAATTTATATATGATACATCAAATCTCGATCATACAACCACTTAGGTTTACCTATTCGGCCTACTTACATTCAACTTAGACTAGGTGCACACGCATTATATCAAACTTAAATGTCAACGAAATGTTCCAAGTAATCAGCTTTCAGTAAATTCTATAGAAATGTTAAACATTTTATGGGAAATTTTTTAGTTAATAAATCCATTTGTCTATAATTATAGATGCCACAATAATGTATAATTAATTTCTAGATATATTTAATTGAATTTGCATCTTCATTCATAAACTAATTAAGAGAATATTTATAACCGTTAAAATTCAAGTGCCTCTGCGACTGGCAGTGGTCACGTTCGAAAGAAGCAATTCAAACTCGAAGAGTTTCATGGAATAACAAAAAGAGCAAGTATTCTATTAAATTAATGTGTCCTAAATAAAAAAAAAAAATAGGGGGAAAGAGTAAATTGAATAATCAGCACTTGATGACTTATATCGACATTTTATGACAAACATTATGGAGCACTGATGAGCTTGATTATTTGCAACGAACGTCATATAAATTTATTTCTATTGACTATTGTCCCGGAAGCCCTACGTTAATTGTAATTCAAAGAAACGAATACATCATGCATACATATCACCTTTAATCTAACGATTTAAAGGGTAATGTAATTACTATTTTAAACATGGAACTACTACTACATATAAAGACAATGCGATTTAAAAATTTATCATACATGGTAATTCACTAATTATCAGTTACCTTAAGATCGCGATCTACTTTATTACACAAAAGCACCCCTTCCTTAGAAAAAATAATTTAAGCATTACGCCCCAGATGCTGATCAAAATTGGTGAACATAGTATATTATTAAAATAAAATTAAGTAACAGTTAAAGGGTGTAGCCATCTTTACTCATCTATTATTATTTTAACACCGATATATTTAACTAGAGCATACGCGAAATGTTGGTCAACTCAACATTCACGTTAGGTGGCTTAAATGTTACAGGAAACGTCAGAATTGTCAGAAAAAATCCATCTGACTTTTGATTAATGTTGGCAATTTCACAAAAATTTAATTGCAGGTTATAAAACGTCAAAACGATCAATCGATTTCAGTTCGTGATGAAATCTGAACTGCTTTCATGATGACAATTATTTCAACAAAAAAAGGTTAAACACCCTGACATCTGTCTGATATTTCATGGTTCATGTTTTTAAGCTCCATCGATATTTATTATAGACCTTGACACAAAAAGATATGAAATTACAAATTTTATACAGCTAAATGACTAAAATATTAATGAGAAAAGTGCTATCATATCCATTTTAGTTTTGCCTATATATTAGGCAATTACCTTAAAATATGATTCTTATTATTATTACTAGATGACAGACGAATCAAATTCCAATGTAATGACAATTGTTTTGTAACTATTCAATTTATTAAAGTAAATATTCCAGCCTAATTCGACAATTTCTACTACTAAATAATTTGATTGTCAGTAGAAAGTTTGAAGTATGGTCAGCGTTCAATCATTTAATGGGATATGTTTGAAAATACACCATTAAATCAAATTCTTAATCAAACATTCTGATGATGGTTCATGATGATCGTGTCCCAGGCTGGTGGCTCTTATTTCGATCGATTGTTTGTAATCATGAACTACCTTTTTGTGTTGTTTTTCCTTAAATACTAAATAAGAATCACTAAATGATCCAAAAATAACGAATTATATTCTTTTTACAGTGTGTGTAAGCAAAATGTTTACACAGATATTCCCACGTCGGTCTGTATTATTTTTGGTTATTCTTTTTACTTCAACTACCAGCGTCACTACTAAATATTTAAATTATAATAGGATCGTCTCAGCAACCGACATAGCCAGAGCGCGATCTACAGGCGACGACTCAATGCCACTGCAAACTCACTTTGACAGGAACAATTTCAGAGCAGACAAATGAAACTATTATAAATAAAATTAATAAGTCATACTATTCTATACCAACATTTTATTTAAAACTTGCTTCTTCTGCGTAATGGGCATGCATTGTTCACAAATTTGCATTATAACAAAGCTCAAAAGGTATGTCAAAAGATGTATGATTATTATTAAATATTACAGCCCAGAAATGACGTTTGTGGGCCATGATAATTGACAGGTTAAATTATGCAAAGCTAAAATAAATATGATATTACTATTTTAATAATGATTTAGTCCTTTCATTGTGTAAAATTAATAAGACTATGAATCTTTTAGTGTCAAGTATTAGTATTACGCTAAATAGCATCTAAATTTCAAACTTCAACAACGAAAAGTCAGACTGACGTTAAGATGCTCTAAATTGCCGTTCCACCTGCCACCGTGACAGCAGTTCGTGGACAAAAATATACGTCTATACAAGGTGTGCCAAAAGTTCAGAAAATCAAAAATGATTTTGTAGGCGTTTTACAGGGAACTGTAATAAAATTGTAAGCGGACGCGAAAGGCGATTCAAGCTCGAAGAGATTGATGGACAGCTAGTAATTATTTAATAATAACCATGAAGGTTTGCAGGGTTGTCGATTGAAGTTTTCATTTAACGACATTTAATTTGTTACAGATGGTTCATATTTAGGCATTTACAAGAATCGGATAGTTTCATCCGCTCCAATTTTGCTAAAAAACCTATTGAAATGTAATAAATATTTTTTTTGCTATGTGCAATTTTTAGTTTAGAAGTAGTGATTACATACATTATTATATGTGGATACAATACATACATACCAACTTATTATTCTTACATATTAGCAACATGAATAAGTTACGTGATGTGTACTAACGGTGACCTTGATAAACAAGGCATTTATGAAAAAACCCCACTTTTTTCTATTTTACTATTTACTATTTTACAAATTATGGGTGCTTAAATAATCCTTATATCTAATATATAAACTTAGTGGATTATTGTTTAACAGTTTTTATATATGTTCCTATATAATAATGCTTGAAGTCAATAGATATGAGTGAATTTCGTACTGCGTTGTTAGATGTAACCCTGAACACAGAGAAACAAACGATTTACATATACATAATTACTTACCTTTGAATACAGGAATTATTCCTTCGAAACCCCAATCTGTTAATTTTGTTATAACATATGAATCCATAGTATTTAATTACCGGAAAAAGGTTACTTCAAAATCAGACGAAAACGTTGAAACCACCTTACACCTCACACATCAAAATAAAATAATCGTCTTTTTATATTCCAAATATATTTTCCCCCAATTCTCCCTTCTAGGCACATCTACATTTCAGCATAACTGGATATGACTGGATAGATCTGGTTTGAGATACTACGTATTTAGTTAGTTAAGAAACACTTTTCTAGATATAAGAAAATATTGCTTGTATTAAGAAAATCATTTTTTTAAATCAAACAATTTTCCAAGTAAGGTATTTTCTCAAACTAAGAAAAATGTTTTCGGGAAAGTAAATTATTGTTTTGCCGTGAACCAAGATCCAAGAAAATTATTCTTTTGCAGAAAATATCGAGAAAGTTTTGGCTCAAAACAATTTGCTTGAAGCAAGAGGAATTTTTCCGAGAAATTTTGTTTTCTTGGCGTAAGAAAACCTTTCTGTCAGTGTACGAAATACAGATTTGTCTCAATTTGGAGACTTGAATGTTGAACAATTCTGGAAAAAAATTGCCAGTTTTAAATCCGGCGACGACATGCTTATGTATCCAAAGCGTGCACATTTATATTTAATATTTGCCACACTCTAGTGCGACTGCAGAGCGTGTATTTTCGCAAATTAACTTAAATAAAACCAAAACCCGTAACCGGTTATCCACCGAAACGTTGTGTGGCATTTTACATTGCAAAACATTAATGAAGGGCAACAGTTGTTTTAATTTCAAACTCAACAATGATTTATTTAAAAAATTTGATAATTGTATGATAGCATTTATTTTAAAAAATTGTTTGTCTTTGCCGCGCGATCATTAAAATTCTAAATTAGAGCAGGCTGTGAAATTTAAATTAAGTTGGTATATAAGTACTAATTTACAATTTGAATTGTCAAAGTGACGTTTCAAAATGTTAATTAATCAATAATTGACATTCTGGACAACCTAATAAAAAAAATCCCGCCTGCTATAATTTAGAATTTAAATGATCGCGTGGTATATTTAATATTATGTTACCTAGATTAGTTATTGTTATATTAAAATATATAAATATATATTTTGTTTTTATGATTTGTGTAATCGTTTTTTTTAAAAAATTTTTTGTATTATATAACCTGCAATCTCCAATCCGCTTTTAAGTACGTCTTGAAAATTGTTTAAAAATTCTAGGGAAATCTAGGAAAATTTTCTGTAAATGTCTAGGGAATTAAAAAAATTTCCCCAGGCAACACTGGCCAGTGTAGTAATATATGATGCTGTTGTGTATATCAGTGGGCTGTTCATTACAAAAGGCCACAAATAAACTGTATTTGCTTGTGTTTACGTATAGGGATAAATTGCACTATTGTCAATTTGCAATTATCTAGCCATTAGAAGCAATATGTAAGTTGATACAAAAACCAATACGCTGTAATGTGACCAACAAGTGGGAGTGGTACGCTATATCATTGCGCGAAAGAAACCTTCAACCCTTCCCCCATCGAACAGGGTCATTAGGACGCGAAGGAGGGGCAATCTAGGCTCTAACTGACGTCAACAACAAAACAGGATAACATAATATGAAGAAGCTCTTGTGTAAACAAACGCAGAAGGGATAAAATACCTGCAGTGGTAGGAAATGTGTGCAAAGATAATTAATTATTTTTTAGCTATGGCAGGTCTTGCAGAAAGTTTTATTTTGTATATATAACTTTCAATTTATAATTATGTACTACTTAGCATGAACGCAATAAGTATTTGGAAGATTATTTTTCGTTTTTAAATAATAATTATGGACATGTTTGTCATTGTATTTTAATTTATAACAAAAACAAATAAGTGTATAAAACTGTAAACGACTAACTTTACATACAAAATGATAATTCGTGATTCTTCATTTCAGGAGCTTTACGTGTACATACCTTCTTATTACACTAGAAAAATGTAACCACAGTAAAACAATTAAATAATGTAAAAAGCATAAAGTATACTTAATTAATGTATATAAATTATGCAAAGATATATTGTCATATAATACATTAAAGACGATTATTTTAATTAAATCTTAAATCGACCAACGTATGGAGATGCAAACATAATACCTATGATGTTGAAGTATTGAGGGAATACAGACAGCCTAATGCTAGAAATAATAAACAAGAGGTATGAAAGTAAAAACCTAATGATCGAAATTGACGTTTATTATTCGTCTGCACAAGAAAAACGATACCACCGTCAGCAGCAATTATATGGGGATGTTATTGTTGCCTGTGGTTGGAAATAGATATTAGGACAAAATTACGCAGATTAGATATTTTGTCTGAGAAAATTAAAAGAAAGAATGTGATCGGAAAACGATATGTGGAATGTATCTGAAAACAGCGACCTCTAAATACAGTAATCGATGCAATAAATAATATCAAAAAATATATATCTACTAAAAACAAAAAAGGAACAAATTAAATAAATTATTATAGTAGGTAGGTATGTGAGCAAGTAAATGTAGGAAAAATATGATTAAAATACAGCATCAACAAAATAATTTTTTGAAAGCTATATTTAATGAAAAAATGAGGTGTGGCCGTCACACGACTTTCTTATACATATGAGCGTTTTAAATTATAACGAAAATGAAAAGTGTAAACACATGGATGTTAAAACTAACATCAAGCAGTAAATAATTACTGTGACTTACATATATACCTTTATACGTAAAACGTATATGTACATATATATGCATGTGTTTGAGATACACACATACATCGCTTTTTTCCGTGTCATCTTTTGGGTGTTAGATGTCGCTGTGATACTCTCACTACATTTAACATGCGAAAATGACATAGGCAGCGATTTAAGTCTTGAAGCTATTGTCGAGAATCTCCACGTACACTGATGAGTTTCAAATTATATTAAATTTTTCTAAAAATCGCTATTCGGTAAGAGTAAAAATGTTAATTCCGGTTCGAATTTTGAAATCTTTTTAATACAAAAGCTATTGAAAATTAAGTTATAAATACTTTTATACTCGTAACGTACCTGTCTAAAAAGCATGACTTGCGAAATATTGGCAAAAAACTGATTTTCGACAAGAGTAAAAGACATACTTCCGGTAGGAATTTTGAAAAACTTTCATAATAATATTCTTCACAAACTTAATTTTGAGTCAATATAAATTTGTTTAAATTTGGTAGTTGACGACATGTTGGCAAAATTCGATTTTTCACTGAAGTAAAGTACTACGTCCGGTCTGTCGATTTTACTGAAAATCTAATCAGATCTCAATAGGGAGATTATACTCGTAAATACAAAATTTTGAATTGATAACTATAGCGGTTTAACCGCTATCGTGGTCACACATAGAGAGACATTTTTTAAAAATCACTTTTTTGGTATCAGGAACTTCAAAACGTGGACATCTGCAAAAATATCGAGGTTGAAAATGTTCATCATCACAATACTTCCTTATACTACGTATAAGAAAGTAAAAAGGGCATAATCTACGAAGTAACAGGACTATTGGGCATAGAGAAGGCAATAACGTTAAGCAATATGTTAATAGTGTACAAAATGAAAAATGAACAGTTAAAGACTGCGACAGTTCTATAAACAAACAAAGAAGTCAATACACGTAACGCAGGAAGAACATCAGATATAAGAAGTGAAAAATACAATCTACTTACTGAGGAAGGTGAGAATCATATACAGAAATCTGAAAGGAAAAAAAATAATTTAGAAAAGAAGCTACTGCCTCCAAATGCCTCTAGTTCTAGTGGACACAGAACGATCAGCATATTTGTAATGAAAACAAAAGCGACAATATCTGACGACGACCCTGAGTGGAATGAGGATAACTTCATAGAAAGTCAGACTTAAAATAGAACACTTGAATTACAGCTACGATTTTATTTTTATTTATCTAAATATTTCTCTTTAACATTAATACACTTGAACCAGCGATACTTGAGTACCATTAACCTAGTTTAATATCCATAAAGGTCGTCAAAATATTGCTTTACTTCTACAATAATTTCCTTGTCTCTCTTGAATTTTTTTCCGGGGATAAACAGCTTGAGTTTTAGGGATAAGTTAAAGTCTGTAGGGTCTAGATCCGCTGAATACGTTGTATGGGACAATGTAGAATCGTAATTTATCCATTTTTTCTTGAACAACGCGATCCTCCCAGAACCCCCTCCCCCTCCCCATCCCTAATTAATATTACAAAATAGTAGCTTCCAATGTTCTTATAACTCTATTTATGTGATATTCCCAGCTGAGATCTACGTCTATATCAATGCCAAGTAGTAATTTTAAGTATTGGGTACCAATCTATTTTCTAATTTGATGATGAGTGAGTATTATCAAAAGATGAAGGAGATTAACGGATATTAAAAAAATTAAACTAATCATCCATGTTTTTAAAGCAAATTAGACTTATTGAAATGAAGTCAATAAAAGAGATTCAAACATAAATAAATAGCTACCTACATTTTCCGCAATGCTTACATATTGTTGTAAAGCGTCATTTTAAATTGCTCGTCAATTTACTAAAAATTATGTAAGTCATTCTCAAAAGAAAAAACCCAAAGACGATAAAATGTGAAAATAAAGTTCTCTGCAGTGTCTGTCTAGTGGAGGCTATATTCTATTACTCGAAAGAGGGCATATTACATACATATTATCGTACAGCTTGCAACCCAGGGATATTAAAGCGGTCGACAAAGCAAGATATCGAATTTATCAGTTTTTTTTTTTACTATTGTTCTAGATAGAAATGTGAAATTTTCTGTACAACTCCAATATAGATATGAGTACACGGAAAGGTTGTCAGATTATGTAATTTCTTGTCACAACCATCTATTTTTTTTATTCCAAATTAGAGTAAAATGTACGCGTGTTTCTCGGTCAAAATCTGAAATAATTAAATGAAATTGATCAAAACGGATGTAATTCTCGTGTAGACCAATGTTTTCTTGTGAGATATAGCTTTTTGAATTGCGGAAAAAAGTTTAATTTGAGTAATTAAATTAAGAAATTCCGGAATGGTGCGGTACTGAATTATTTGTATTTTAACAGCGCCTTCAGCTGTATTTTTTCTCTGTATTCGGGTGACGGAAAACAACACATTCATTTCAAATATGTGAGAATGAGATGGCTTGCATTTGGCTCCTCCTACGGGCCAACACCTCCAAAAGCAATTATAGTCAATTTCCAAATACAAATCGACTTTAATATCCCCTTAATGAAATTATATTAAAGGACTATATTCATTGTAAACACTTCACCAACACAAAATATATTACCGCCTAAACAAAGTTCTTCAGCACCAACACTTATGTATTTATGCAAGTGTAATTGAAATGCAACAGTCTTTTGGCCGTTAGGGATGACCTGGCTGTCGAAGTTAGCCTTTGTTATTTCAATACCCACGGGTTTTTTGATTTTAATTTGTTGTACCCAATATAGAGTATTTATTTTGAACATGATTCAGAGTCGATCTCGAATTTGGGAATATCTGGGCAACTATTAGCTGTGTTAATACTTTATAGTACACAAAAGTATTCAAAATATCGTTTGAACGACTCGTTTCAAAATTCGAAACTTTGGTGGACGAAGGCAACGAAAAAGTTTTGTTTTGTGCAACTGTTCTGCCTTTCTATCGGAAATAGCACTTCATTTCAGCGCGGAAATCGTATTATGAGAGTTACTGGTCAACTAACAATTTATAAAGTACATGATTATTAAAATTTTAATTTGGAATCACTTTTGTATAAAATTTCTTCCGCATTTGGATTGCAAGTAACACGCTTTTGCTCTAAAGAAAAAAACATATTACTAACTAAAGTAAATTAATATAGAGTACAAAAGTTATTTAAAGTCATTTGAATCCAACAATGTTTGATAAAAATATTCTCTTTTTCTCGACTCCAGACATAGTTTCTTGGGAATAACGACTTTTTCCATATTATTCCGATAAATAACATTCTTATTTCCACAATGTATGTAAAAGATTCGGGAAAACGTCTGTTTATATTGTATATTATTTAAATTTTTATATGCAAGCTCCCAAATAATTTTTGTATGAGTGGATGCTTGCTATTTCCTTTGTATTTTTTACTTCGTTTGACTGTTTAAACTGTTAAAATATAATTATATCACCTGTTAGAAGTAAATAAAATAACTTTTTGGAAAGACGTTACGAGGGCGTTAACTAACGAAGAATGACGTCAACAAGGTACCAGGATAACAGAAAGATAGGGCGATCTTGTCCGACCCTTGCTTTGGGGGGCATCTTATTTCAAGAAGTTCAAAGACCCGCGTTGTTAGAGTCTCTAATGGAAAATGACGTCAACAACATACCAGGTTTACATGAACTATGGAAGATTTACGATACGGGTATTTTGATGAATGTGATGTAAAAATGTACTTACCATAAATATGTATATTGTTTAAAATAATAATTATTACCTGACATACCTAAATACCGAAATATAAAGGAAAGTCAGGAAAGAAGTACATACATAATGGATGGTTAAAAGGGATTCATATAAAATCGGAAAATTCTGAAATTAGAATTTAATAATTATATGGAATAAAAGAAATACATCTGCTGAGCTTGGAGTTACATTGCATTTAAAAGTTTAGGGAATTTCATATAATATAAACAATCATATCGGAAATGTTGTTTATGATTGTCATAGAATTAGTTTTAAAAACTATTGAGCCTATTCGTAAGCACAAAAACTGATAAAAATGTATTTCACGGAAATGGCAGAAATAGAGTATAGTATATTTAGCAAAACTAGTGATCAAGATGTCCCAAAACTACTATTATGTTGAAAACAGTTTTATCTTATTGTAGGAAACAATGATTTGATAAGAATCTTTAGGATAACAGCAAGAGATATCATAAAAGAAAAATACTCGATTAGCAGACAAATTATAACTATTGTTATGTGCCATACCAGGGGAACACTGAAAATTTCGGGAAAATATAAATAAAACAAAATGATAACAGATTGAAGTACTTTATTGTTTTTCGAAATAATCACCCTTAAGATCTATAAACTTTTCCATTCGTATAAACCAATTAGTAACACATTTATCCCACTCAGACTTAGTATGATTGAAATGTGTGTTTCATACGTCTCAACTGACTCCTCCGGTGATGAAAATCTTTGTCCATGCACTTTGTCTTTAATTTTGTGGAACTCGCATTTCCATGATGGAAGTAGGATGCGACAGTTCGGGTTGCTCTTTCGCAACTCTGCAATAACTTTCGGTAAACAAACGGTAGCATACCATTCTGCATTTACAGTTCTACGATTTTCCAAAGTAACCGTGACCACCGGACCAGTCTTAGATACAAAACAAGCAATCATTTGTTTAAATACATTGCACGCTCGAACAAATTTCATTAGTTTTGCTTCACTTTGAAATACTCATACAGCAGATTGTTTTTTTCTTTCAGGTTCAAATGAGTAGATCCACGTTTCGTCGCCACTGACGATGCACATACGTTGATTTAAAGGATTTAGGCGGTCTAAATTATTTTACGCTGTATTTTGACTTTAAATCTTATGTTATTGTAAAATTATTGTCCCTTGTAAAACTGGCATATTTTCCCCGCCAAAAATTAAAATAAATAAATAAATAAATAAATAAATAAATAAAAGGCATAGTCTTAAAAAAAACAAAATTAATTTTTAATACAAAATTTTACATAAAAAAAATAATATTCTAACTACAGATTAATAATTCGTGTGCAAATGCATTATTTTAAACGATTTGTTTATTCATTTAAGGATAAATCTTGATCCGTGTCCGAAATATCGGGTTTTTTTATTCGGGTCAACCGGTAATAACATATTGATTGTTTCTGGACAATATGATCCTGGTTTAATCCTTTTCGTTGTTTTTTTCATGCTACTATTAGTGGGTTTAAACTTAGTAATAATCAATTGTATATATCAAGGCTGCATTCCTCTCTCAAGAAATTTCTTGCGTTGTTTTCGCGGTATAATCGAAAGTACTTATTTCTGGCTTCGGCTGCGTCTTCCGAAAACTGTCCTATCGGTAATAAGGCATTCTCAATTATAGCTGTACCACTAACGTATTTTGTGCAAAGTTGAGGTCATTGGGTGCTATATGTGTGATACCCAAAGACCCCATACGCCATACAATTTTGCAATTGCCAAGGCATATCTATCAAATTGTTGAACGTTGATTTTATTGAATATTTTCTAGTATAAACTTCAATCTAAATATCAGTTCAAAATCAACTTTTGTTATGTCGGCAGCTAATTGAAGGTTTTCAAAGAACCTCCTGCTAGTATTACCATCATTGGTATTTCCGAAATTAACTTTCGCCATGTCGACTTCTTCCAGTTTCTTTTCGGAATCTTTCCTGAATATGTTGTTTTATAAGCACTTCTGACTCTTTTCTTCTTTAGTTCTTTTCCCTCTATACTTTTTTTACTGTTAATTTGTACGGTTTTCAGAAATACTGCTTCTTTTCTATGACCATTTTTCTTTCAATAATGTTTTAAAGTACGCAAGTCTTTGTTTCAAACTGCTTACATTTTCTAATGTGTCACCATAACAGGACAACAGGTGATCTTCCAGATATTTAATTTTTTTCATCCAAATTAGGCAAATCTTGCTGTTGCATTAGATCGTAAAGATCTTTACGACTCGTTATTTTTTTTCAAAAAAAACTGTTTTTTTATTTTATTATCCGTAAAAGACCTATAATATGGACATCCACAGCTATCCGCACTCAAATTTTATGTCATTAATTAGCCTAATATGTATGAAGTAAACAATACATTAGCAAGCATTACCCGAGAGGGGGCGATAATATAACTAAATGTGTATTAAGAGAGAAAATTAAGCAAAAATTTCATTACAAGCCGACCTTTATTTGAGGTTTTACATATAGTACAAAATAACGTTTAATACCGATTAAACATATTAATACTTATTGATTCTTACCTGAATTATTCGAATCCATCACAATCACTTCAAAAGATTTGGTTGCGAACACAAAATTTTTCTTTGTTTAAATGTTACCACTAAGAGCAGTGATAACAGTGACTTATACGTTGCCAGTCGACCAAGTTTCAATTACCTGTGTGACAGAACTGTGAAAAGGTTGCGAGTGGTAGTGGTAAATTATTGTTACTGGTACATATTTCTGGCTTTGGTACGTTTTTGGTATTTTTAACATCACTTTTTAAATTTGACTTTTGACCGGCTAATTATCAATAATCAACGTATGTGCGATGTTAAAAACGAGTTTTGATGAACCTGAGTGAAAGCGTGTCAGATTTCTTTCCATCACTTCACAAAAGCTTCTTTATGGTCTGCTGATAGATTATATGAGATCCACCGCGTTCACAGTTTCTTTACATTTAAATGATCATGCAAAATTGTTTGTATTGCAGTAATGCCAATGCCTAATATGTACGAATTTTAGCATATGTCACATGTCGATCCAACTTAATCATTTCACGGACGACATCGACGTTTACCGCAACAACAGCCGACCTTCACGCAATTCATCGCTGAGACTATCACGTCGAAGTTTAAATTCTTGAAACCAGCGATATATTGTAGTTTCACTACCAAAAGCAGAATTCATTCGCTGGACACATTCTTGTTGACTTAAACCACTTCGAAAATCATAATAAATCATCGCACGAAAATCTTCTCTTGTTAAATTCATTTTGTTACTCGGCTGGTGAGTACGTTTTAGCGGTGCACGTACATAGACGATTCGTTTATTATCGCTGATATACTCCCAGATGCCTAGTATATCACCGATAATAAACGAATAAGCCTTGTCTATGTACGTGCACCGCTAAAACGTACTCACCAGCCGCTACTGTGTTACTATATCACTAACTTCTAATGGTCACCGTAAAAAAAACTATCTGACACTTCTTGGTTCTGTCATTTGTTTTCGCTTACATAAATGTGAAGTTAGCCGAATTTGCATAAATCAAGGGTCAGGTACCAACACTGGTTTCCGAAATTTTCAGTGATCCCCTCGTATTCATGGACCAGCAACACTCAACGTGACACAAAATCTACAACCTTTAAACGATTCTCAGAAACTCACTATTTATGTGGGCAACTTTTAAATTTAATGTAAATGAGTAGTCAATGTTTGTTGTTTATAGCTTGTTCAGATAAAAAAAGGCAGACCAAAATGGTCCGATGGCAAATTGTCAGCGACAACTGTGTGAATACCAAAATTGTTGCCGTGTCATGTGCTCGAAATTGGCCTGCTTTTATTTTATGTAAATATAAATTCATAAAGTTGGCACATATTATCAATCTGCACGTATTATACCCTGTCTCAGAATAAGAAGGAGTGATTCAAATATCCCGCCAAAACATGGAACACATAGCTTAAAATTTAGTAGACAATTTGACATGATATCATGACAATTGAGGTTAGAAGAACTGTATTAATTCTAACTAAGGACTTAGCTGTTTTGTGTTTCATTTACTACTTTCGTTAAAATAGATGGATGTGCCGCTTTTCATTCTACCTGTCGAAACAGCAATACGAGCGCACGGCAATTAGAAACAGGAGAGTAAAGTTATAAACACAAGTAGCATACATCTATAATTTGATGAATACAAATCTCTTAACATTCAATTCTAGTTTTACAAAGAAAATTAGAAGAATCTATGGATAAAGATGTAAGCCCAATTTACAAATAAAAGCATAGACTTTGTTCTGAGCGTTTGAGGAGGATTGCCGTTATAAATATATAATTACTGCACATTTTAGTGAATGTGCTAATCAACATGAAAATTGTGAATCAAGTCTATTTATTATTAAATATTTGTATCAGAGAGCCAGAATGAATCAAACCTTTTATCTTGTATCAAAATGTCCTTAAAAACTTGCAGAAAAGGTTTTGCTTATTAGTTTCTATTTTAAATATCAATAAAGAACTTATACAGAGTCATAAATCATTCGTATTACTGCTACAAACCTTGAGGAGGTAAATTCAAGCAAGTAATCTTGGAAATGTGTATCTTACATACAACAGTAATAAATAGAAAAATTTACATCGGCTGAAGTTGTTTACACGAACTGCAAAGATAATTACATATACCTACACATTACTAATTATTATCCCCTATTAAAATTTATTTATTAGGAAAATATATAAAGTATAACAAATACATATTTCTACTATACAGGGTGTTCCTAAATATCATGTACATAAGGAAGGGGGTAACTATTTGGTTTATTTTGTGCCTAAAATTTCATATAAACATAGGTCTGCAAACGCTTCGTTACCAATATGCAGGGTGTTGAAATTTCAAGAATTTTTCACTTTTTACTGTATAGCTCCTGTAGTTTTTTTACGATTTCTAATGTCAATTGTCAAATTAATAAACTCAAGTGATTATCTGAATAAAGCCAGAGCCTGCTAGACCATTTTAAAAAATTTAATTTTCTCTGGCGAATTACAGAAAATTGTTTTCTATTTTTTTTCTCGATAACGGTCAGAGATAAGAAAAAAATATAAGAGATCAAAAAGTTTCTAAACAAGACAGAAAATTTATTGCGTATTTTAGAATCTAGCAGTGGCGCATCGCAAAAAAGTTCAGGGTGAGAAAAGAGGGCATGACCCCGAAAAAATTATTACCCTGTAGATTTACATAATCATTTGGCATGGCTAATGATGCAGGCCTTATTGCGTAACCTACCTTCCGAATTTGAACAAAATATCTCAAAAACTGCAGGAGCTATACAGTAAAAAGTGAAAAATTCTTGAAATGTCAACACCCTGCATATTGGTAACGAAGCGTTTGCAGACCTATGTTTATATGAAATTTTAGGCACAAAATAAACCAAATAGTTACCCCCTTCCTTATGTACATGATATTTAGGAACACCCTGTATATTGGAAATTAACTATAATTTAGTGTTCACATCATGTTAAAAAGATTAAAAATGTACATGGTCGGCACAATTTTTCCAAATACTTATTGTAACATTTGTAATTGCTTCTGGCAAAAGTTCTCATATAAGTGATATTCTGAAAGGGGATTTCTTTGAAGCAACTTCATCTTATGTATCAATTTAGATCCTATATGAAGTATTCTTAATTGCCTATCTTTATCGGTATGGCTATTTAATCCTACAGGTTTTCAACAAAGCTTGTCGTGCACTCATTATACTTGTAGCAATCCAAACTTTTTCACATATTCTCCACCAGATATTTTCACCTTTTTCTATTAGCACAGGTTTCTTTACGTTTGACATATCTGAAATATAACATGTATATGAACATGTGGTGATATAATTAGTATTTAATTAACACTTACTTGCAATTAATGAGTCAATTCTAGAATATGTGTGAGTTGTCCAGTTCATTTATGGTATGAACTCATCTATAGTTATTTTTGCAATGATATTAATTGTTGAATGTTTGATTTTTGCACTGACGTACAGTATTTTTGACAGATTCATCAAATTCAAAGTTTCAAATGCATGATCATATGCATAATCACTTGTTCCTTAGGTGTTAAGCCGTCTGATCAACGCATGCTCATTTTGTACATAAAAGTACGGATTTTATTTAATAACACAATAAAGTATAATAAACCAAAGTAAAAATGTAAGAGACTAGGTTATGGCTTGGCTATAAACATAAAATGACGTTTTGTCAAATTTATTTACCCATGTTAAACTTGCCCACGCAAGAACCAATAAAATACTTTAAAAATATACGCCATTTTGGCGCGATATTTGAATCACTCCTTCTTATTCTGAGACAAGGTATAGTTCGAATGTCAATAGTACGTATCTGATAATCGTTAAAAGACTGTAAGTTTGGTGTCGTGTCGAGTGGTCAGAATTCTACTGCAGTATTGTACATGCTTGAGTGGATAGGCATTATACAGTCATTTTCTCTTGCTTTTCGGCTTTTGTCATTTGAGTTTCTCTATTTGTCAAATGACTTTCCAATTATTTTATATAGTAGGCTTCATTTATCAAATAAATTCCGTTTCTGTCAAATGGTTTTCCTTATTTGGCAATTTAGTTTCATGTGCACAAATAATTGTATTATTACAATGGAAAATAATAACAATAATCGTCAGAGCAGGAATAATAATTAGATAAGCATTAAAGTACGCGAATTAATCATTAATTGTTTGAATAACGCTGCAACAATGAAGAATGTTGGACGACAGCTTGGAGTTTTGCCGGATGCAACTAGAAGAGAAAAAATGATGCAACATATAGGAGAATTAATAATACTGCAAAATAAGTGCAGGACCGCGGCATCAAAAATTATTAAATGCTCAAAAAGAACAGATTCGTGATGGGTGGACCTGGGTTGTTTCTTTAATCTTCCACCAGTTGCTAGAAAAGTGCTTAAACCAACGGCTACTTCTTCAACAAATATCACTATCCACGATTAATAGAGCACTTTAATTATTCTGTTAAATAAGTGTCATTTGTTCCTGAAAGAAGAAATACACCGGACATTGTTCAAGCTCGCTTTGATTAAGCAGTGCAGTATAACAGAATGATGTTGGAAGATCTGTGAAAAATAGCAGATCATCAAAAATAAAAGCATAGTTAAGGCAATTATTCTATTGCCGCTGTAATGAACGTAAATTCCTTGTATTCGTTTCAAATTCAAATGTGGCCTTTAATGTATTGCACTTTTCTGAATTTCTCACAACGTTAATTCAACATTTACATAATGACGGTGTAGAACGGGCTCATATTGTTATGGACAATGTAAGATTCCATAGAAGTGAGGAAGCCTTGGCCCTCATTAGAGGGCATGGTCATTTTCCAGTGTTTCTTCCTGCTGCCCTTTTCTAAAGCCAATAGAAGAGTTATTCAACCAGTGGAAGCAGATAATAAAAACAACACAGCCAATGAGTGAAAATAAATTATAAGAGGTAGTACACAATGCATCTGAACGTATAATTCCACAAAATTGTTTGAATTATGTTCAACACACGGAGACATATTTGCACAACTGTTTACAAAGAAATGAAATTTTGAATTTAGTTATATTTCTATTACATAGATATTACACTGTGTTTGTATCTAAATACAAAATGAATGTCTCACTTCAATGTGTAAATTGCTAAATTTTTTATAAAAAGATAGAGGTATAGACACCTACATACAAACAACAAAAGCAATTGATATAAAGGGAAACTATTTTAACAAAAAGAGAATTCCATTTGACAAAATCAGCTCACGTTTAAAAACGTGGAAAGTCATTTGGCACATACTGAAACGTAATTGACAAATGCAGAAAAGCAAAAGAAAATTACTGTAAATATCTGTTGTTAGAGTCTAACTGTATTTAGAGCTCGGGTACATATACGTACAATCGCGTAAGCTTAGACACCCACTTTATATAAACAGAAAAATTCCTTATTAGTCCTAGATTATTTACATCGATTCTTCTCTGTAGACCTGACCACTTTCTGAACAACAGATGACAGGGTATGGTAGTACGCTCCCAAACTTTGTGGAAAAATCAGAAGCATAAATGTAAGCAGCAACGAAATCATGTTCTAATCAAAAAACATCGAACAGAAATTGCCTTGACAATGTCCAATGTTCCCTATGTTTGTTACATAAAGAAAGTACCTGAATTTTGTGTCAATTGTATAATTAAATTTCCAATTCATAAACGTTATATGCATACACACAATTTACTTTCGGTTTAGCTAGAAATTTCATGTAGTAGTAGTATTGTTGTTAATAATTAAGATGAATTCGGGTCGAGCTAAATTATTTAATTTTATACGCAAATATTGAAGCTCTAGAATATGATAGCAATAGCTTTTATTTATTTCAAATAATAGAAAACATATTAGTGAAATATTGTCAACAATTTAAATATAAAGTACAAATAAAATGTATTAATTTCATATTAAAGCATAAAAGGCAATATAATCTCTGGTTTCTTTACACTCTCATACGCTATAAAAATAGCAGGCGCTCCCAAAGGCTGGTCGATATAGTGTAATATAGGTGTGCTCTATTAGGCTGCCCCTTACTTTATTTTAAACAGTGCAAGGGATACTGTTGTTTTAAAATTTGTTAACGAGCTGCTATGAGACTTAAATGCATTTTAATTTGCTCGCCTTGGATACATTGAGGATCTATGTTAAGAGAGGAATCAAAAATTTGCAATTCCTAGCATTACCCTTTCAATTAAATTAAGTTTTAAGAAACTAACCAATAATTTGAAGCCATAATGTGTTATTTGAAATTTTAAGACAAATAATCGATAGTCTGATAACTTTAAACAAATACAGCATTAGTTTTCCTAAAGTTTATCAAATAATGATTGGCAATTTTCGTAAACGATTATAATGCAACGTAGATGAAACTAGTTTGTTTTATAAAGGAAACGGCGAGAACATGTCCAAATGTTTAAATTTTGGGAAAATAAAAAAAAAACTCCTTATTGTGTTGGTTATGCTTCTTGCAGGTTCAGGTTGTAGAGGTATGTTGTAGTGTATCATTTTAGACGCCCTTTAAATTCAAAATGAATTTGTTTAGTTCATCCATTTTTTTTTATTCACAAAAAATAAACCTGGACATGTACTGTTCTTGATCTCAAAGTCAGTATTATTAGAATTTTGTGACAGAATAATTGCAAAAAATAAAAGAGTAAACCATATTTTATTGTACAAAAAAGAAAAAGCAATCAGATATTGACTCCAGCACCATCATCATCGTTCATATTAGTGGTTGGCCAGGATGTTACAACTTACATGGTAGTAAAACTCAAGAATTTTCTCCCTCAATATATTTCATTGTCTCTTTCATATTATACATTTTCTTTTTGTTAATTGGCACCACAGCAAAATAGGCTTTATTAGTAGGAGTATTTGCGACAGTTTAACGGGTTTTTTTTTATAAAATGACGGTCGCAATTTCTGAAAGTCCAATATATCTTTATAAGAAATGATATTTACCGTAAATGGATGTTTTTCTAGAATTCTTGATAATTTTTTTATATTCTACGGGAACTTATACACATCTTCTGATTAATCTTTTTGCACTTCCAAAATCCCTGTCGCAGGGCAAGAAGGGGTATCCACGAATTGGGAAATGGTGGTAAATCATTTTTATGCATTTATTGTTTTGTTTAGTCAATTAAAAATCTTACAATTGTGTTGTTCTTAGACATACGTCAGAGAAAATATGTAGTTCTTGAACTTCTTGAGGTATATGGTTGTTAATGTTATCATTCATGAAGGTACCTTATACATACTTCATTGGACCCTTTCAAGACTTGATCCTCATGATACATATAGAAATGGCCAGCCTTTGTTTTTAGGTTGTGGATTTCAAAGGAATAAGCCCAAAGCTGCCTTAAGTAAAATAGCTCTTGCAGATATATAACACTGGGAGAGGCAAATTCTGCATATAATGAAAACTGATTCCCAAAATCTCAGGATGCTCCTTGGACAATTTCTCTACTTCTTCTAGTTCACTATAAAACTTCTTGTTTTGCGTTTTGTGAAGAATAAGTTCTGCTGCACAAATCCTTTTGGAATTTTCATTTAAACTGGTATCTCGTAATCTCGTACCGAGTTGTTCGCATGCACTACAAGTATCATTTGTGGTCGTCCGAACGTCAAAGAATATTTTCCAATAAGGAATTCATATTTAACTTTCTTCTCTAATTCAGGATATTTCTTTATGAAAAATTCATACATAATTTTCACGTTAAACTTTGAGCCCAGATTATGAGACTTAATGTCTTTTGTACCATAATGTGATATTTAATAAGGAAAAGATTCAATATGCATAGTTATTTTATGTCTACATTCTTCTGTAATTCAGGTAGGAAAACAATTTTTATAACCAACTACTGGAATAAATACACTCGTACAACTTAAAATAGCAACATGAGCTTACATGATCAAAATCAACAACGGCATCTGTTGGGAATACAAACAGTACAAGTACAAGAACGACTTGTACTGTTCACGCTCTGAATATTGCGCAGTAAGCTGCGGCAACCGCCTTAACCAGCTGATTTTAGTACTGTTCGTCTATTCATTTGATGCTGTTTTGTATTTAAAACAAAATGGCTACGTCGGATGAAAATTTCAAATTTTGGACTTTTTCTTCTAAACCTCACCGATTTAAATGTATTGCACATTTACTTTTAATCATGAAAATATTTGTTAAGGCAAATATATTAAAGAGAGAATAACAATTTTATTAGTAGCAAATATAACTTTTAAAGAAAAAACAATTGTAGTCCTTATATTTTCCGTCTCTGTGTAGAATTTTAATTTGTAAATTATTTTCTGTATTTTTAAGAGTGTGTCCCGCTGCAAACGCTATACATTTTATCTAAGTACAAGTACTGACATTTTTGCATTTCTTGAGTTTACCCTTTTAATGGTGATAAATTGTTATTTGTGAATTATAGCCTATACCGATAGAACCACCGGCCATCTGCCTATAGGGAATTGTATGCAGTACACATTTATAATATATGTATCTAGTCCTACCGTTTATCAGAAGCGTTGTCTATGCCGACGCTAGGGATCGACAGTCAACCGCGTCAGTCGTGTCTTGACTGCGGTGGAGTATACTCATAGTTGGTCGAACTTGCAAAAATACGCAAATTCTTGCTGTCTGCATCTTTAGGGTTTAGAATTATTTAGAGCTCAGTATTTTTTTCTGTTTTTTTACCGATATTCATTTACGTATTTACTATGCCGTTAGTTTATAGTAAAGAAGAAAAAATAAATATTATTAAATGGTATTACTCATCTCAAGGAGGTACGCAAGAAGTGATTGGTCGTTTTGTTTTTTCGTTTCCTGATCGTCCAGTTCCCTGCCGTCGGACGATACTAGATATCATACATCGTTTTGAAAAGTCGGGCTGCATTAATGGATGTTCGAAATGCTATCAGAGTAATTTCCATCCTATTTCGGAGGAAAGAATAGAGAAGGAAGTCAGTGTATGCGCCTTTGTAGAATCAAGTGAGCCCTGCTCTAGCCGCCAAATTTCTGAACAATTAGGTATTCCAAAAACCACAGTTAGGCATATATTACACAAAAAGAAATATAAGTGTTATAAGGTTAGAAAAAATCAAGAAATATTCCCAGATGACCAGTTTAGACGTCTCGAATTTTGTGAGGCTATTAGAGAAAAATGTGATAATGATGATAATTTTACACGAAATATTTTGCTCACTGACGAATCAACATTTTCCCTTCACAAACGCCATAATCCATCTGCCGTTCGCTACTGGTCTCAGAAAAACAAACATTTGAGCAGGGATGTCACCACTCAATATCCACAGAAACTAAATGTCTGGGCAGGAATCTTAGGGGATCACATCATAGGGCCATTTTTCCTAAACGGAACATTAAATGCGCAGTCATATTTACAATTACTGCAAAATCATATTGTTCCTGCAGTGCGTGACCTTGCTGTAAACTTTAATGATATTTGGTTTCAGCAAGATGGCTGCCCAGCTCATAATGCCAGAATAGTACAAGAATGTCTTTCATTGCATTTTCCACATACCATTAGCACTAGAGGTAATATTTCTTGGCCGCCTAGATCCCCTGACTTAACGCCATGTGATTTTTTCCTTTGGAGATATTTGAATGAAACCATTTATGTACACCAGAATGAAAGACCCCGCACATTAGATGATTTACGAATGCGAATTACACAACTCTGTAATAGTATTTCACCTGTAACTCTCTCTAATGTACGTAGAGAATTTTACAACAGACTGGGCTACTGTGAGGCAAACAATGGAGGCTTGTTTGAAAGAGATATTTATTAGCCTCTAGGATTCTATTTTATTTTCTCTAGAATTTTTTTTGTTTGACATCAATTATTACTTTTTGAACGTTTTTTAATTTCTCCATGTTGCTTCCTTTTTAGAATTATTTTTCTTATTTTCTCTTGGTTTAGTAATTTGCAATTTAATTTTATTTAACTAGGTACATTCAGAATCACTAGTTACTACTTCTTTGGAATCTCAAACCTTCGTTTTCATTACAAATCTACTACTAATATTTCTACAACACGAAACATTATGCCGATGATTGATTCTTACAAATATCTACGAAATGAAATGGCAATATCTGTGTCATATTTAAAGATTAAATATGCTTTATCGACGGATGTGTATTTATTTCTTTTTACGCCACAAATTATTATTGCCGGTACGTAGATATATACGTAGGCGTATATAAATGTGTACTGCATACAATTCCCTATAGGCAGATGGCCGGTGGTTCTATCTGTATATAACATGGGACAGTAGAAATTATTTTGTTCAGTTTTCAGTAGTTTTACTTGGAAACTTCAAAGTAAATATTACGCAAGCTCTCCTTTCAAGGGGGTTAAAATTTAAAATCAGTTCCTGAATAGTCTCAACCGTTAACAAGGGCTCCGCATATTCTGTAAATACAAATGAACAAACAGTTTTTTATGCGAAAATCTTCTGTATTTTCTTTAGTTTGAGTATGTTATGTTAACAATAAATAGTTTTACCTGTGCCACTTTGCATTAATTCTGTGCTGTCTACAAGTCTACATAAATATACCAAGTTTGTGGAGTTTGTGCGTTTTATTTCTAACTAACTGTCGCCAATTAAATAACCAATAAAGCCTATACGGCCTTACAACCCGTGGGTGGCGATTCCACAACATTGCGCATTTGTAATAAAAGTCAACAACGTCCAAATAGTGCTACTGTTCACAAACACCCTCATTTAACATTAGAGGGGGTTGTCTACGCTTACGTTTCTCATGAACTGTTGGGCCGATTTACTTGATTTTTTTTTAAATGACCGTTGGGGCGTCAAATTAGGGTTCAAGAAACCAAAAACTGGAAAATTTGCATAAAATGAAGGTGACCCTCGTGAGCAAATCGTCAATTTTCACGGTAAAAGGCTGATATTTTGCATTACAACATGTCCTACAAACTACAGTTTTTCCGTTTTGATAAATCTTTATTAGAAGCGATTTTAATCATTATTTTCGGAACGTCAGTAATGTAAAATCACCTTTGATGCAAATCGTCGATTTTTGAAATAGAAGGTTGAAGTCACGATACTAAACTATTCTACGAACTAAGCTCTATCAGGAACATTTTGCCGTTTTTAAAAATGTCTAGATCAGATTTTATGTAAATTCTAATTTTCAGAAAGTTTTCAAGAATTCGGGTTTTTTTCAAACCTCGTGCACTTTATGGCAGGTGGTTCAAATCCGACGGGCGTAATTTACTTTGTTTTTAATTTAACAGTCAGTTTCTGTGTTGTAAATAAGAGTTGTCCAAGGTACAACCTATGGACATTTCGGCATTTGTTATATTAATTACTGCATTTATATTATTCATTATGGTACGACATTATTTTCATTATATTGATGTCATTTTGAGGTAAAGCTATAATTGCCACTGAAAATGTATGTCCTAGCTCAGGGGTCTCCAAACTTTCCAGCCTTAGGGCCATACTGATTACTCCAGTAAGTTCCGAGGGCCAAAACCATATTATCATTGTTGCCGGTGGTAAAAAGTGAAATAGTCCACTGATGAAAAAAAGTCCGAAAAAGTACGCAACGCTTAAAAAAGGCTGCAAAACGGCAACACTGCATATTATTAATTTTCCTGTCATTATCTGTAATTTCTAGATTAGTCGTAGAGTACGAGCCATGAGGAGTAACGTGACACGACATCTGGTGGACACAAGCGTAAATAGGTAGTACCTTCTATCGCTAACAGATGGCGCTAATAGCACGTACAGAATAATCTCGTTGGTTCGAGAAAGTTCTGGTGTCTTCCACTCACTTCTAGATGGCAGTAATTGGAATATATAAGAAGGCTAGTGGCGCAACCACAAGTCAGTTCCTATGACACTGTTGTGAAATAAAATAGTGCGTACCTCCTTAAAACGTGTTTGTGCGTGTTTAAGTTTAAGACATCTTTGTAACAGTATTTTGATTTGAATTGTTGCTTTTGTGTGTGATTTAGTAGTATGGAAAAGAAGCGAAAAATTGATAGTGAATGCAGAAAATTCAAAGATCAGTGGAATTTTCAGTATTTAGTAATTGAGTCCAGTAAGAAGGCGCTATGTTTGATTTGCAATGAAAGCATAGCCGTTCTCAAAGAATATAACATTAAACGTCATTATGAAACAAAACATTTTCAAAATTACTCAAAATATACAGGAAGTTTGCGGACAGAAAAATTCGAAGCTATGAAGCGCGGATTGAAATCGCAGCAATCTTCATTTACAAAACTCAAAACTGAACAAGAGGCTGCAACGCGTGCCAGCTTTCGTGTGGCTCTTGAAATTGCAAAACGTGGAAAACCATTCACCGATGGAGAAATGATCAAAGAATGCATAATTGCAGTAGCCGAAGAAATGTGCCCTGAAAAGGTAAATTTATTAAAAAGTGTCAGTATGTCAGCAAACACTGTGGCTCGAAGGGTAGAAAACATCGCTGAAAATATATCCTCTCAACTGTTCGACAAAAATGGACATGTTGAGTGGTTTTCTTTGGCCTTGGATGAGTCAACGGATGTGTCAGATACTGCTCAGGTGTTGATTTATATTCGAGGAGTAGATAAAAGCTATGAAGTGCATGAAGAACTTCTTGATATGAATAGTATTCATGGCACAACTACTGGTACAGATATTTTTAAAGGAGTTGAAATGGCCATTAATCAAAAGAACCTTCGATGGAAAAACTTGAAATGTATTACAACTGATGGAGGCAAAAACATGAGTGGGAAAGATAAAGGAGTGGTCGCTCTTGTGTCAAAGGCTGTAGAAAATGACGGTGGTTTAAAACCATTAGTCTTACATTGTATCATTCATCAACAGTCTTTGTGCGGAAAATGTTTGGATATGTCTGAAGTTCTGAAACCAGTCATATCAACTGTTAATTTTATCAGATCTTTTGGGCTGAATCACCGACAATTCCGACAATTTATTGAAGAGATTGGAGAAAATGACTTACCTTATCATACTGCCGTACGTTGGCTTAGTTGTGGGAAAGTCCTTCAGCGCTTTTTTGAACTTCGAGCAGTGATCGAAATTTTTTTGAATGAAAAGCATCGCCCTCTTACTGAATTACAAAACAACGCATGGCTGTGGAAGTTAGCATTCTATGTTGATTTGACAAAACATGTGAACGAACTGAATTTGAGATTGCAAGGAGAAAACCAGCATCTTCCTGATTTATACACTAATATCAAATCATTCCGGAAGAAATTGATACTGTTTCAATCACAACTACGAAGTAAATGTTTTTCACATTTTAAAACATGTGAAATATTCAGCCACACTACTGAGACTGAGTTTCCTATCGATTTTGCAATCGAAACTTTGAGTGCTTTGAAAATAAATTTTGATACTCGTTTCTCGGACTTTGATGCCATTGCGAATCAAATTAAGATTTTTCAGAATCCTTTTGATACTGACATTGAAACCCTAGCCCCGGAACTTCAAATGTAAATAATTGATCTACAGTGCAGTGATATAATTAAGAACAAATATCAAAACTCATCTTTGTTGGAATTTTATAAGAGTCTTCCACTGACACAATTTGATAATTTGCATAAATTTGCTCGTGGGCTGTTTTCTGTTTTTGGTGCTACTTATTTGTGTGAGAAGACCTTCTCCAAAATGAAGTACACAAAAAATGTTTACAGATCTAAATTAACTGATGAGCATCTTAAATCTCTTTTAATAATTGGTACAAGTAAAATTAGTCCACAACTACAAACTATTGTCAGTGGAAAATCTCAATTACACAAATCTCATTAGTATTTCATATGTCATTATGCTTGTTATAAGTTATGTTTTTATTTAAAATGTATAAAATGTTAGTTGGATTCATTTCAATAATTTGTTAGTTATTATATACTGAAGTAAAATTTTCTGCATATTATACATGTCTTTACTCATTACAATTCTGTGTTTCTTTATCCAACTTATCACAAAAACAATAACAATAAGCCTACAACAATGTTATGAGTAGTTAGCCCATGACCATATCAATGTAGATGTCATATTAATAATTATTCAACATAAAATTAGAATACTTCAGTAAACTAAATTTAATTTGCTATAAAAAATATGTTCTCTAAAAGGAGTTTTCAAGTATGCTAGCTCTCCGCGGGCCGGACAAAATCTGTCCGCGGGCCGGATGTGGCCCTCGGGCCGTAGTTTGGAGACCCCTGTCCTAGCTAATGGAGAAAATGCCCCGAAGAGGGTAGAAAAAAGGTTCTTCCTAGTTAAGTTGATGATAATTGGTAATTTATAAATTCATATCCAACACTCCTGGCTTGTGGGTGCATTTTTATTTATCTGTGGAACATCACTAGCTGGATGGATGAAAGCGCAATCTGCCGTGACTGGTTTGTTGATTTCTTTACAAAATCACATACAGCAGGAAATTGTTGGAGGCACAAGCGAGGCTGCGGAATATACATTGTTTGGTGAAAATATTTTTTCCAAGTTATGAGACTACGTATAGCACAATTCAGCAGTTAAATCCTCTTCTTAATGTGATGAAAATAACACGTATACCCTTTTCGTGCTGCACTTCTTTTTCATACTCGGGGCCTTTTTGCTTAAGTCTTGCTTTTTTTCTGTCCCCTTCGGGGCATTTTCTCCATTAGCTAGTATCTATATTATACCTAATATGTACTGTGTTACTTTATTTGAAAGTACAGTAAATTATAAATTGAAAATATTATAATTACTTTAAAATATGCAGATAAACGATTTGTTGTGTATGTGTTCGAGAAATATTTTAAATAAAAAAATCCGCTTGGAAAAATATATACATCCATATACAGAAGTGTATCAAAATGTAGGGAACATTAATACAGAATACCCAACAGGTTAGAAATAAACACCATAAAATGAAGCAGTACATAATAATTAAATGATGTTAATATATGTATGGGGTTTTAAAACCGTTGTACCATGAATAAATTCTGCTGTCGTAAATTTGAAATATGTATGTGTACCTATATTATGAATGAACTATCGACGAAATGGGGAAGTTTTTCAAAACTTAATTTGACATGACATCAATTCTCAATATTACTTTTCTATCATGTGTATGTATGCTACTATAAAATTTTAATCTACAGTGTGAAAACTACGTATGGAATAAATTCAGTAAATTCCAAACTAATGAAATTTGTCGAAAACGCTGAAACAGGTTAATTTTTATTTATCATAATACTTATTTTGATTGTGAGTTGTTACACTTGTTTATGGCATCATCCATTTTTGAACTATCATATCACACCCATTTTTTTTTAATGTATTACAACAATTTTTGTTTTACTTTTGGATAGTACTCTTAGCAGTTTTTGTAACAAATCTTACATGATAATCTTTACAAAAAAAATATTAAAAAGAAAAAGTCAACAGGAAAAAACTGTGTGATAAAATTGATAGCACCTGACGGTAGTAGAATACAAGAAAAATAGTAATTTTGCTTTGATCAAAAAAGAATAATTAAACTTTGACGTTTTTATAATTGTGTTGTTGTGTTTGGAACGTAAAAATGTAAAAATCTCAAAAAGTGTTGAAAACAAAGTTATCTAGTGTAAGTTCATTGAAAATGTATTTAATTGTACTATCTTAGGAATTTATAACGTATGACGTCACAGAAGAAGATGACGTCACTAATAGGTGCAGTGATTTAAAACCAGCCCAATTTAAAATAAAAGTCGACCTGTTTTAGCGTTTTACAAAAATAAAACGTTTTGAAATTAGTGCATTTATTCCATAAGTGGTTTCCACACTGTATAATCTATAAATGCAAGACACTGTGGTAACAATTATTAGTATGCAAAAATATTATGAAATGCTTGCAAAAACACATTTACAAATAAATGTTCAAAAACGACGTGTTGCGGATGTAAAAGCCCCCTCCCTGTCAACGTTGTGAAAAATTAGTGAAAAGTCATTCCCGAATGACGTCAACAACATACCAGGTTAACAGACTTATGCAGAGGTCTAAATCTTGTATTCACTTTGTCCTACCACCCTTGCGGAGAAAATATCTAATAGCGAGACGGAAAGAACAACTTGTTGGTGAGTCGTCCCCACGCATCAAGTTGTATGACCTTTGAGGCCCCTCCGGGATGAAATGCAAGGATTGCCACGAAGCAGGGTAGCATAAAAACCACCGAGTGTGCTTGCATGTTTCATTTCAAGATAACAAGTGCATCCGATGTAAGGCGCATCTTTATTTACATTTTACATATATTTTTTATTTTATTGTTACGTTGTTATCTCTTCCACACAAAGAAATGTACAGGAATATTAAAAACCATGACTGTGCTTATATTTGTAATACTATCTAAATTGATATAAACTTAAACCAAATTAGATTACTTATAAAAACAACGATACACTTATTTACATATTGAGGAATTTTTTTTGTTATCATAAATTGCTTCTTTCAAAAAGTGATTCCGAACCCCAAGGTGTAAACAAACTATTTGTGTATATAAGGAATATTACTTATTCTTACTAGGTATATCAAAAAAAAAGTGAGATGTGGCCACCGCGCGTCTTATACATACGAGTGTTTCAAATTATACACAAATTCTGAATTGTGTAAATACTTTTATTTTCTCTCTTCAATTACAAATTTTTAGAATTTTTTATATAAAATTTATTTAAAATCCTAAGTAATTCTATTCTCTTAATAAATCTCTGTAGAATGCATAATTTGCAAGATATTTGAAAAAAGTGCTACTCGCTAAGTGTTACTTCCGGTCCGAATTTTGACTTTTCATTTATACAAAAAATATTCCAAATCCAGCTGTAAATACTTTTATACTGTTTATAAATATATATAGAATGCATACTTTACGAGATACTTGCAAAAAATCGGTATTTGATAAGAATAAAAGTGTTACTTCTAGTCCGAATTTTAAATTTTGATTATACAAAAGGTACGTATTGATACCTAAATTCTAAATACTTTTTTGTACCAGTAGTAAAAAATCATAGCATTTTTACACATAATAAAGCCCCACGAAATGTCATTTCTCGACCTGGAATTAATAACAGGTAAATAATGGGCATATTATTCACCAGAGAATATTATTCACCTAGGTAAATAATGAAAACTAATAAAACGAATGCCGCAACCATGCAATCGCAGTAGTATGTATGTCAAGTTGTCAACGGTCAAAATTCATAGTAGTTTATTTTTATTTAGATCGGTATACCACAAATCATACCTAAATTCTAAAACGTATAAAAGCTCGACCTGTAAGGTAAAATAATTAACTGTATTTTATGTCAACAATAGCAAAATATGTATGATAGTATAATTGGAAACAATATCCTAACACGTAACTATTATAGATGTAAAGAATTATTTAATTTATTTATAAAAATTGAGAGTGCAATTATGGCATGTAAAATTTATTGTTGGTTCAATTCTATTTAAAAAACCAGGATTGTCCAGATCTGTAGGCACATTAATGACAGTATTATTAATTGAGTTAATTCCATAAGTATTTACGATATCTTCAGTCGAAATAGATTGTACTGCTGATGTTGATGGAATTTAATTCATATTGAAAATTCCTGTATTTATTGCAGGTGTGGTTGCGTAAGTAGATGTAGATAGACCTTGTAACATACATGCTATATTTTTTTATTTACTAGGGAATCTTCGATACAACCTTCAGCTACAAAGTAGCTCCATTATTACAAAGGTTTGAGACGAACCATTTTTGCTATTGTGGATGTGATAATAATTAAATCATCTTTCATGATGACATCAGAAATTAATAAATTATACAGCTCATCTCTTCGGCATGCACCAGCAACACCAATTACAAGGGCCAGTCTACAGGGTTATAAATTATCAATAATTTCAAAGTATTAATATATAAACATACTACCTTAGTTGCAATGTAACAAGTGTCGGGAGCCTCAGTAAGGAATTTTATAATTTCCTCGAGTAAATACTAAAGATTTTTTGGGCTTATAATTTTCATTTTTCTTTTTAAAAAGGCAACTAATTTAAAACATTTTGATATGTTAATATCCTCTTTTAGGCCAAGTGTAGCTTTCAACATTGAATAATGCGCCTATAAAGTCGAGGCTTTTTGATTTTGTGAATATTCTTGAAAATAAGCCAGAAGTACGTTTTCAGAAGTTACTACTGTATTTTTGGAATTACACCATATTTTAAATTCTGTATATGTTTTATGTATAAGTGTTTAGATTTATGTGGCAGCAATTCTCAACTGCCTGTTCTGCAGTCTCGTACATTTCAGGTGGTGTACCTACATCTAAACTCTTCAGACATTATAAATGGAATGAAAAATAATCTAATAAATACTTGATTTTTAGTTTCAGCATTTATGTCAAAGCTTATTTGTCAAATTTGTCAACATCAAAATATAGCCTACTTATTTGTTTATATGAAGTTTTATTACATGGGCATTCTTACATATATGAGTAAATTTATTCATAATTATCAAGGTTTCAAGGTCCAATTAGACTACTGATACAAAAAATAGTATACATACTACGGTTGAGAAGACTATTATTGCCCTTGTGGCTTAAATTCCGAGGCGCACAGCGCCGAGGAATTTAATCTCACCATTCGGGCAATAATAGTCATCTTCTCAACCTTGGTATGTAATATACTTGTAATGTACCTGCCTAGAAAGCATGACTTGCGATATATTCGCAAAAAACTGATTTTTGATAGGAGTAACAATCTATTTCCGGTAGGAATTTCGAAAAACCTCTTTTTTTACTGAAGTAAACTGCTACTTCTAGTCTACCGATTTTACTGAAAATCTAATTAGGTGTCAAGAGGGAGATTATATTCAAAATCCTATTCTAAATACTTCTATTCTTTTAATAAATCTCAATCGAGTGCATACTTTGCTAGATATTTGAAAAAAGTGCTACTCTCTACGAGTAGAATTGCTACTTCCGGTCCGAATTTCGAAATTTCATTTATACAAAAAATATTACAAATCTAGCTCTAAATACTTTTGTACTCTTGACGAAAATATATATAGAATGCATAATTTACGACATGTTTGCAAAAAATCGCTATTCCATAGAGTAAAAGTGTTACTTCCAGTCCGAATTTTGAAATTTCTTTTATACAAAAGGTATTGGAAATTAAGTTCTAAATACTTTCATACTCGTAACGTCCCTACCTAAAAAGCATGACTTGCAAAATATTGGCAAAAAACTGATTTTCGATAAGAGTAAAAGACCTACTTCCGGTATGAATTTCGAAAAACTTTTTTAATAAAATTCTTCTCAAATATAATTTTAAGTACATATATTATTTCTGCATAGATTTGTTTAAACTTAGTAGTTGACGAAATATTGGCAAAATTCGATTTATTCACTGAAGTAAACTACTATTTCCGGTCTGCCGATTTTACTGAAAATCTAATCAGATCTCAAAATTATACTCGTAAATACAAAATTTGGAATTAATAGCTATAGCGGTTTGACCGCTATCACACAGGCAGACAGACACACACAGAGAGACAGAAGAGAGAGAGATAGAAATTTTTTTTCGGTATCAGGGGACTTTAAAACGTGCACATCTGCAAAAATCTCGAGGTCGAAAATTTTCATCATCACAATACTTCCTTATACTACGTATAAGAAACTTTTTGAGTATCAGGGGACTTCAAAATATGGACATCTGCAAAAATCTCGAGGCCAAAAATTTTCGTCATCACAATACTTCCTTATACTACGTATAAGACAGTAATATACCATGGTTATGAAAGATTGTGAGCGACGTCTTGTATTTTGAACGAAAATTGAAGTAGGTGGACAAGTCTACCCGTTTATTATTTATGGAGTTATATATTTAACTTATTCAGTGGTATTTTCCGGAAATACATATTTTTTTAAATAGCATTTTATGTTTTTTTATAGATACAATTATACACAGCTTTGTTTATTAACATAAGAAAGGCGCATATCTAGAAAATACAACAAATAATAGCTAAATCATGAAAAACAATGCGTGTTCTATGCATTGTTTCAAAGTTGACACTAGAAATAGGCAGATAAGAATACGGTGAAAAAAAATTGCCATTGTATATTGAACCAATAACCGGGTTTCGTATTTTTTAACGCTCGTCAGGTTATTGTGTGCCGTAAGCCAACGACACACCGTAACACTTACTATATTCTTCGTATATATAGTAAGTCTTTGAAAAAGCTAGTAAATTGTGAAAAAAAAATTGAAAAACATATTGAAAAGTAATTGAGTATTATTTATTATATGGTAGGGTTGCCCTGTGGACGTTCATTGTTAATGCCAATAAATAACCCCCTTTTATGCTTGGTTATGACGATTCGTATACGGTAAAATTCGTAAATCATTTACTAGCGCTTAGTGTTTGTAATAGGTACTAAAATAAGATTCAAAATTGGTAAAACCCGTGACCAGGCCCTAATGCCGAATAATACACGTTCATTCCTTTTGAAAAATGGACGTATTCCTACATTGATTTGCCAGGCACGTATTTACTTTTCTGTATGAACAAATATGCTGAAATTTTGTGATTATAACTACATAAATAAATAATCTTTAATATGTTTTGTGCAAAAATGTAATAATTCTTCCAATATATTAAAACAGAAAGTTTATGCTTACATTACAACGAACGTGATACAGCCCACAATTTTTTTTTTAAATTTTACTCTCAAGTGTGTTTAAGCAAAATATTGATCCTACATTAGATGTACTGGTATAATTACGTTTTCATTCACTATGCAGTAAAACACAAGCAATTACACATGAATGTTTTCAATGCAAACTTAAAATACAAGCGAAATTGAAACATTGGTGATTGGGGTATATCCTTCCCTTTGATATAAACTAAATATATTTTTTTTTAATCTTACATTTGAAAGCACATGCTGATGCTGCTTTTATTTGTCTGTGTATTGTATAGTTATAATAATATTAAATATAAATTTGTACTGGAAATTTATTATTTTCTTTTTATTATATTTTTCATATTTACTATTTTTCATCAATACTAACACAAGCATATATTTTTATAATTAGCGTCACTTTGCGATAATAGTGACATGGCATCAACTAGTAGTTCTGCCTGTTATAAAAAATTAACATATCCTAAGCACGAGAGCCACTTTAAATGATGAAGACAGTTAACATCCTAAACATACCGTTTTGATAAAATCCATGATGTTCTTCAACACGATATTGAATGACGATAGCGCGGAGCCGGTAGCAAACAAAAATGCTTCTGAAGTCTTTGCTGTTGTTCATAAAGGGTCTGACCTTGTCGCATACTTTCGGGGCGTGGCATTTTAGTACATCCCCCTATACCAGAGAAACATAAGTGTACAAGGGTAAAAGTTTTAACGTTCACGAGAGGTTTAGTTTCGACCAGAAAAGCGTTCGATCCCTTCGCTGCCAGCGGCCGCAAAAACGACGCGCACATACTGACTGCGAATTTCGACTTTTTCTCATCCACAGGTGGCCACGCGGGTTTGCTCGATATCACATGTTCACTTATTTTCGGTCGCCGTTTTAATTTTGCAAATTCCATTGCGGAATTATCGGAAATCATTGGCGAATATTGGCACATCGAAATGTTATTGGCAAAGACGGCGTCATCCGTTCAGTTGAAAATATTGGAAAGGGCTAGGGCGACAGTCGTTCGTAGAGGTAGGTTTTTTGGGACCCCTAACCACCGGCACTTGCTTGTCATACGGTTAAACATGGTCGCTTATCGGAAATCGTTGCCGAAAAGGCGTTTTCATGCGCTGGCATGATGGCTGTTTCGCATCTCTCTCGTTCTTTCCGGATTAGGGTTGTGGTTCTTTCACCATGAAACAAACTACTGAAAATATCGGAAAATGTCAGGATCGCATAAATCACAGAATAATGTTGGTTTTATGGTTAATTTTTATTTTGGTAAAATTTTGTATATGAATCTGTATTAAAAAGAAATAAGATGAAAAAGTAATAAAATCTTGTATATTGTTTTTTTCATTTACAATCTTAAACTCACTAATTCAACCTGAAAAATTGATCTGCATAACACTAATCAGCACGTGTATTATTTCTTTCGTGTATTTTGTGCGTATATATATATATATATTGCACTAGTGGAGGGGATAATATACTTGCAACACATATAATAAATAATATACCCTAATGTACTCAAATCTTGTTATTTGTATTGCTAATAATATCTCCTCTCTTACCTAGTCATTCAAATTTACTCAATTAATCTCAGGTTATAATTTATGATAATGATAATGTATCACTCAGTATATAATATTTTAAAATCTTTGCACCAAAATTAATGTACTCATATGCTATAATAGGTTTCTTTATTTCTTTTATCTATGCCCAAACACTACTCAGTTTTATTCTAAATCAATTTAATTAATTCTTTTTTTTTTATTATAATAATATTATTTAATGCATTTAGAAATAAATATTAATCTCCTAACTCTTTCAAATATTAATTACGATTCATCACTTCTTTCTGGTATGACTTTCCTATAAATGTAACTAGTTTTTATTTTTAACCGCGCAGTACTAGCATTTCATTTACTTTTATAAAGATGTCGCTTAGGTATTTGCCGTTATACACTACTACATAAAAATAACAATTTAAATGTTTCTAATAATCTTGTTCTACTTATTCTTATAATGAGGAGAATATTGCTGCTAATAAATTATCCCTCTTATAGGATAACAATAGTACGGTATGTATACTTTTCCTCTCACTATCTTCTTTATAATGCTATTTTATTTTTGTTTACTTGTAGGTCATTGACTTATCAGCTTCTATGTCCGTAATGAAAATGTCTAATACAATGTTACTATTTTACCAAATAAAAAGAAGAATTTCGCCACAATACTAGTTTAATGACAACAAATATAAAAATCCTGATTCGAGAATATACATCCAAAATAGTTATACGACATGTACATAGATTGTTAACCTGTCTAATCGCACCTGTACGTTTATTGTTATATGAAGGATGTCAGCAAATGTTATTTATTCAAAAGGTATGTACAAAATTCTATTTAATTATCTTATTCAATTTAGCATGCATAAAAACGATGCAATTTTATTAAATATAAATAACCTTCGTCTATAAAATATTAAACAAGTTGAAGGTATGTTATAGTACCAAGGTCATGTCAATTCATTTATATATGTGCATATTCTGTAACTTTTTATGAAAATAGAGATTTAATCTTTTAACAAAACGTATTTCTATACTTGTTTTATACTAGTAATCAATTCTAAATAATATTTATGACTTTTACTCGATATACAATTAAATAAATTCAAATTTTCCTTATTTAAAAATTATACAACCTCTTGTTAATATATTTCTTCTATCTCTGGTTTGTTTAAATTATGTTTTCTTTTTTTTTTCTCACAGGATCTTCCTGGACTCGTTCTGTGCAACTGGTAACTCTCTGGAAACCCTCCTAGCACGACTTCTTGGTGTATCCTCGTTCTCCTTCAGGATCTGGAACTGCTTCGGTTATATCTTACAGGATGTATCTTGTTGTGTCCTCGAAAACTGCGGGATATCTTCTGGATTTAAATGCAGCTGTACTTCTATCTCGACTTAACACGGAACTAGGCCTCTTCGGAAATATATATGGGTTACCGGATCCTCTAATTAATTTAACATTTACTGGAACGACATCAGGGATTCTAACTAGTTGGAACTTCTCGTTTTTATACAATAAACTGGACTTGGATACCTGGAATCCCTCTTTGAACTCACGTGCAACTGATGAATTCAATATTCCGCTCGGACTTGATTAATATTTGGTAAGTAATCTTTTAATATTTATTTTCCTTATATAATATCTTCTTTATTCATACAGGATACAAATTAATTAAATTATAATGAAATTATTGAATAAGTTTATGCTTCTTTATAATATATTTTGATTCTACCGTCAAATAAATATTTTCTATGCTGAAAAGAACACTTTTAGCACCAACTTTCGCGGTTTTAGTGAATTTAAGATATACTTTTCGGAATAAAATCGTGATTTTCCGAAAAGTACACGCGCCTTTCTTGAAAAATAATTTTCAATTTCGTTGTTTGTTTATCGTCACCAAGACAATATTTTCGTTTTCTAATTTCATCCAATTAAATTCCTTTTCTCACAATTCTTGTTCAAAATGGTATTATAAAACTTTATTGATACGTTTCAGTGCTTTTCAAACTTTAGTAAACCTTCTCTATTAAATCTCTATTAATTTATAATAATGAATTACTAAGACTTTGTACTTCAAAAAATATTGCTAATCAAAATTTTCTGTAAATGTCAATTTTGACAGATCCGCTTATTCAAACTTTACCCGCGCAATTATTTACCAAGTTGTTTCCTTCATACTTCAACAATCAACATTAAATTATTTTACTTTACATTATTGTTAATTAGACAAGTTTTACAAGATTTCAAACTACATTTTTACATAAATTATAATATTTAAATCTCCATTTTCAGATACCAATGAAAATTACTGCCACCAAGAACCTGGTCCACTACAACTCCTTCAAGTACTGTTTTCATAATTGACTGCACACATCTTTATTGTAATAAATAACATTTTAAGTATACACAACTGTTCTTTTTTAGTTTAAATATTTTACTATAACAGTCACAAAGAAAAATTAGTAAAATTAAATAATCCTTCCAACTTGTTCAAAAATATACAGTGCCAAACATCAATATTGTTACTCAGCACAATATATATATATATATATATATATTTGTGGTTTTTTTTTCGTTGCCTGATGATTATTAATTATGTGTTCACTTCGTGGGTACTTTCGGCAGTTAAATGAAAATGCTCCTGTAGAATAGGATGTAAATTTTTATTTTACGTTTCGACCTTTTATCATTGGTCTTCTTCAGAAATTTTATTTCATTCTAATAATTATAAGAATTATTGTTTTGTTGTAGTTTCCATATTATACTTGACTTAAAATAAAATTCTCACTACAACACTAAACCTTCTATATTTTTTTAAATTTGAAATGTAAATGGTTTCCGGATAGCATATTAATTAAAAATAAAAATGGGTTACAGAAACCATTTACATTTTAAATTTAAAAAAATATAGAAGGTTTAGTGTTGTAGTGAGAATTTTATTTTAAGTCAAGTGTAATATGGAAACTCCAACAAAACAATAATTATTATACTTATCGAGAATGTAATAAAATTTCTGAAGAAGACCAATGATAAAAGGTCGAAACGTAAAATAAAAATGTACATCCTATTTTCATTTAACTGCCGAAAGTACCCACGAAGTGAACACAATTATATACACAGGGTGTCCAGAAACTCTCCTGACAAACGAAGACCGGAGATTCCTCAGATAATTTTAAGACAATTTAACCCAATTCACCCTAGTCCGAAAATGCTTCCTAAGTTTTCTAACATTATTTCGTATGTAGGACCTATATATAAAAATAACGTATTTCATCAAACGCATTTTTGTAGAATATTCCGTTCTTAATGAAGTTTTAATATGTGTATTAACTCTAAAAATAAAAGCATTAAATTGATGAAATAATTAAATTAAATTAAGCTAATCAAAAATAATATTTTACTCAAAAATTGCACGGAACAATAACAGAGGCGATGCTATAATATGGTACACAACAAGTAAATTCAAAGGAAGCTAGTTGCTAGCCGTAAATCTTCAGTTGAACACATAGCATTCTCGACACTAAAAGGTAGAAGATATGCTTATGAAAATAGTATAGAGTTGGGAGTAGCACAAACGCTTAGATGCAGAGATAAGGCAAATCTAATAAATGAAACAGGAGGTGAAAATTAAGAATGTCGAAGAAGAAATAAAGGACAAGATACTTGAAAGCAAATATTTACGGGGAAATAAGCGTGTAGAAAAACATTGGGATGTTTTAGCCATTATAATTGGTTTAACTATTTCTGTTGCCATCTGCTTCACTAAGACTCAAAGTCCCGGGGAGCATTTTCCCACTGTCTTCTATTTTACCACAACTCCACTTCTGGGAAAAGCGTTAAGTAATGCCAAACACATTTTTACCTGCTGTTGTTATTTTTCATTTGATATCTTAGCAAGGATTGCAATTATTACTTTGTCAAAACTTTGCTTAACTCATTCGACAATTGAAGTAAGACATAATTTAAAGATAGAATGCAAAGTCATTGACCACAATTATCATCATGTTAACCATCATCTTGTCTCAGTTGTCGAAGTGCACGAAATGCAATACACCTCCACATATTCATACGGTTTTGGCTATTGTAGCCATTGGTCTTGTGTTTGTCATGTACCCAATTTCAGCTTTTTCCAGCATTTCGACTACACTGGGTTGATAAGATTTCCTAGAACTCCTTCTCGATTCCTTTCTCCTTTTTTTGTTTGCTACATCATTCTTGCTTGTTTGGTGCCTTTCTTCGCCACCATATGGTTAGTCCACTTGAACTTCTTCTAATAACGTCACTTGTCCTTTACCACATTATAGTGACCAGCAATACCCATTTCTTCTAATTGCTTAATTTCTATAGCTTGCAGAATCTTCTCCATTGTCTTGTTCATTATTGGGTTATTTCCGTTCTGCAGTAAGCTTTTATTGGAGGCACTGGTACGTTCTTGTTGTTCTTTCAATTGTGTTACCCAATTCATTTTCCTTCATACCTTTGTTGTCTTAGTCCACCCCGATTTTAAAGTTCGTCCTCAATCCATTGTCCACAACATAGTGCAAAGTGCGTATCCTCACTTGCATTGCATTCCCGTTCTTATATCTAATAATGTAATTTTATACCCACTACTACTTTATCAATTGTACAAATAAAGAATTGTGAGTCCTGCTGGTCTCACAACATTATAGTTCTTAAAATTATTTAAAATTTCCTTCTCCGTTTTTATCGGTTATCCGACTATTTTTATAAGTTTTTGATTGTATGTATTTATCAGATAGATGTCTATATACATATTTATTTTAAAGCTCATACATATTCGTTTTGATCCGCCCAAAAGCCCGTAGACTTTTGGACGGGTACAACCCAGGAATAAATTTTTATTTTTCGCTATAGCATTCTTTTTTTTTTATTACTCATATTGAATTTTCAATTATATTTCTATAGCATCTCTAGCCTATTGGTCTGGGATGCTTTCACCTAAATACATTATGAATTTCGATGCATAAAAATATAGACGAAAGTTGGGTTCCAAATGAAACAGTAAATTTGAAACCGATGTTACCCCGGTGTAGGTAAACTTTAGTTGTAGGACTCAATTATTATTTTACCACCGGGATACGGGCCAATTAGAAATAGTTTATCAGACACATAAAATAAATGAAGAAATTGTAGAAAACTTGATTAAGTATTTGAACACTTACTGTCTATACATCATCATATTTTAGATTACTTTTTCGCCATTATAAGTTTATATCCTACTTTACCTCAGATTACACCAACTTCTTTTCTAATTCGTCTTCATGTTAATTATACAAGTTAACAAATATTATTTTTTCTCGTTTTTCTTTATTTAAATATTTATACTTTTATTTTGTTTTGTAGGTCTGATAATAATAAGAAAAAGAAAAGCATTTCTCCGAAACGTCAGATTAAGAAAAAGTAACCAAATAATAACTTTCAACATGGTACAAATATATAAGGTATGTTCTAGGGCAGCTTCCTTATGACGTCAATTGGATACACCTACGTCATTACCACTATATTAAGAAAAGAAAGATTACTTTTGAATAACCACAGATGTAGTAGTATATAGATTGCTATATAAAGAATAATAAAATAAACATAACACAGTTGTTTACGAATGTGTAACTAAAATAAAATTTCTTTACAAATTACCCGATTAAAAACTCATAAAGCAAAATAATAAGGTTGTATTAATGAAAAAGCTCTCACTGGATATTATGTGACACTTTGGTTTACGAAACCTGTTTTGGTCGCTTGATAATACAATTTGTAATTAATTTACTGACAAAGTAATTTATCACAAAAATAAATTTATATATCGCAAATTATTGGTTTAATATAGGATTTTCGTTTATTAATTGTTAATTTACAGGTAATAAATAAAACAACAGATATGGTTGCTTTTTTATTAGTATATTTAATGTTTTTCTTGTTAATTTTTATTTTTTTGTTGATACATCTTTTTATTTATCTCTTTGAAACATATATAAGATCACACTCTCACATATGCTTGTATAATTTCTTCCAGTAAGTCCATTTTAATATTTTTCACCGTACGTTTTCATTTGTTGATTTTCTTATTTATAGAAATCCTCTTCGAGAATACCTGATTTCAATTCCAATTTTGTCACATTTTCTTAATGTTGACAAGTCTGCCAGTGGATTTTGTCTTCTTAAATATCTGTAGGCTTTAGAGCTTATGCTTCGAAACAAAATTGCTGGGGAAATACCCTCGGCAGTCCATTTTGAACATATATATATATATATATATATATATATTAGGTTCACTTCTTTATTTTTTGAAATTAGTAAAAGTGGTGATACATGAACTATGTATTACAGATTAACTTTCTTCCTCATCAACATCGGACTTTGTGTAGTAAATAATTCAAAATAAAGTACTCGGAAGCATAATATTATATTTGTTATGTTAGTCTTGATGATTGTAAAGTCAAGTTATCAACAGCAGCCTCACTATGTATCTGCAATGTGGGAACAGCTGTCTTATGAAGCATCCGGGTAGATTTTACCGGATACTTATATTTGTCTCTGCTCTGTCGATTATTTAAGTACTAGTCCTCATATGCATCTCTCGCAAAATTAACTGAACATATAATATCTGTAAATAATAACCATTAAAAGGTATACAAATACATCCAAATATAAAACTTACAATTTCTTGTGTTTTTTATCATTCTACCACAGCCTTGTATCCACTGCTCAGATAGGATTTGATCTTTAGGAAAATAAAAATATCTAATATTCCTTCCTCGAGTGTTTCCTGGCCTGCTTTTGCAATTCAAGAGACAGCAGCTTACCATATTAGATGATGTAAAGGTAGAGGCAAATCTATTGCATTATAATACAATATTTAATAAACTCATTACCTTCTACGTTATAACCTCTTCTTAAGTTCTATTACACATAAATCAAACATATGAAGGATGATGCAACATTTATGACGTAACTGTATCCAGCGCAGAAACAGACGAATTTGATTCAAAGTTGTAGCATACCTTATATATTTGCACCATGACTTTCAATTACATAGCGATGTGTTGGAAATTCTTTGGCGTAAATAGTACATTGGGCGTACCCCACTAAAGTTGTACATGTCCTCGGCATGTGGGGCTGCAGTAGAGAAGGACACAGACTCCAAGCAGTCAACACTATACATGGACGAGATAGGGGAAGTACGATTTCACTCAGATTAGACGGACTCGTGTTTTGTCGGCTCTCGGGTACCGTATTACCTGCTGGTTTCCCCGAGAGCCGACAAAACACGAGTCGGTCTAGTCTGAAATCGGATCAACTTTCCCTATCTCGCCCATGTATAGTCAACACACTTGCCACAACAAATTATCAATAATAACTTACAGCAGACCGATTTTCATGTGGCCGGTTAGAAGGACCGCCCTCGAGATGCGCACGAAATTCATAGGTAGGGGAACCTCTGGAATTCAGTATTTTACATCGTTTTAAGCGACACTGACCCTTACTTGACGCACGTACAAATTCTCCCACCGGCCACATGAAAATCGGTCTGCTGTAAGACTATTTAAGTTTACACATCGTATTTTGGAATGGTCCTTTGAATTATCCAAGTATTAACTCTACGAGTATGTATGTGTCATGAATATACCTCAATATGACGTGTAATTATAAAATTTTACTCTTCACTTTTCTTCTGTATGGAGCATTAGAAGTTTCCAATATTAATATCCAAGAATAATCTGCAAGGATCCAGGTGGTTTAGAACTCATGCTTATATTTATGACATTTTCAGGCGACACAGAATTTCTCTCAAATTGAGTAAATCCGGGTCGTTAAATATGACCAGACGTAGGTTCTTAGAATTCGTGTGATAATTAATGATCACGTGCCTTTTTTTTATCTCGCGCGTAGAATTAGGCGCATAACTGATGTGCAAATTGATAAATAATAAGAGGGGGAATTTGACTGACATTCCGGCACAAAGTACTCAACAATTTAAAAGGTCGTTTGATTTTTTTGTGCATTATTTATTTTATCAATGGACAGTCTCTGGACGTTCAAGGATTCTCATTGCATTGAGGTCGACTGTGAGGAAACGCTTGTTACGTTTTAATTTTTTTTCTGTACTTATACAGTGATGTGCAAATGTATGGAACCAAGTAAATATCTCTGAAGTTTCTAGAGATGTAGAAATTAAATTTGGTGGGTAGATATTACACTATATTTTGTATTTAGTTCGAATGTTTTTATCGCAATTCAACTTCCAGTTTAACCGGAAGTAATGTCAGCTTGAAATTTTTAAATAGAACACCCTGTATATTATTTTAGTTTTGAATAGAACACTTTATTGCGAGTACAAAAATAATGGGTTCGATATGTTTTATTTCATGGCCAACCGTGATATTAACAAAAGAGTGATTTTTGTTACAATGCTAAGATCTAGTATTTTGCGAGTGTAAATCACAAATGTAACAATAACATTAAATACCAAAACTGAAATTGAGTACAACAGTACTTAAATTACTGAAAAGGGCGCTAAACATAGTAACATAAAACATGACTACGACAAAGCTACAATTATTACATGGACTACCAAATATTATTACATTTTCATTCAAAAATAATTTTTTTTTGTTAATATCACGGTTGGCCATGAAATAAAACATATCGAACCCATTATTTTTGTACTCGCAATAAAGTGTTCTATTCAAAACTAAAATAATATACAGGGTGTTCTATTTAAAAATTTCAAGCTGACATTACTTCCGGTTAAACTGGAAGTTGAATTGCGATAAAAACATTCGAACTAAATACAAAATATAGTGTAATATCTACCCACCAAATTTAATTTCTACATCTCTAGAAACTCCAGAGATATTTACTTGGTTCCATACATTTGCACATCACTGTATAATTTTGTAATGTATTTACTTTCGTTTTGTTATTATTATAATTTTAAGTAAAAGCACTGTTTTTACGATTGCTGGCCCACTTCGGCGTAACTAACGATAATTCTCACTGGGCACTATACTTCAACTTTCTTTTGTATATCTTTCATATATAATCATTGGAGTGTGTGTTAGTGATCGTGTAACTTCTGAACGGTTTGATCGATTAAGGTCATATTCGATAGATGGTGCTGTAGTAAAGTTATTAACGAATTCTATATTTATGGACCAAAACGGCTCATACCCCAATTGTTTTAGTACCAGTCCGAAAATGCTTCCTAAGGGAGCTAGAGCTCTTTGAAGATGGCGCCCTGTAATTAGTTTTTTTTAAATATATCCCGAACGCTTCTATTTAGAAAAACAAAAACTGGTATGCTTATTTATCCTCCAGAGATGAATCGATTCCATCAATTGCGAATTTCTAGTACCGGTCATAGGCGTCCGTTTTGGGTAGGTAAACGGTTATTTTAACGCATAACTTTTTTGTCTTTAACTTTTAAGCATTTGTGACACTAGATTATTAAGTTTTCAGGTATTCTAGTACTAAAAGGTACTCTTACTTTAAGTCGGTAGGATACACCGTTTTCTAGAAAAATCGATTTGAAAATTTTTCGTTTTTTCGTCATTTCATCTTTCGTCATTTCAACTTCGCGAACTGACAACAATTTGACAATTAAAAACGTAGGTTTTATTTCTGTTGGCAGTTCAGAGCGAACTAGTGCAAAAAATAATAAATTGAATTTTAATGACGAAAAAACGAAAAATGTTCAAATCGATTTTTCTAGAAAACGGTGTATCCTACCGACTTAAAGTAAGAGTACCTTTTAGTACTAGAATACCTGAAAATTTAATAATCTAGTGTCACAATTGCTTAAAAGTTAAAGACAAAAAAGTTATGCGTTAAAATAACCGTTTACCTACCCAAAACGGACGCCTATGACCTTAGGAAGCATTTTCGGACTAGGGTGAATTGGGTTAAATTGTCTTAAAATTATCTGAGGAATCTCCGGTCTTCGTTTGTCAGGAGAGTTTCTGGACACCCTGTGTATATAATTGTGTTCACTTCGTGGGTACTTTCGGCAGTTAAATGAAAATAGGATGTACATTTTTATTTTACGTTTCGACCTTTTATCATTGGTCTTCTTCAGAAATTTTATTACATTCTCGATAAGTATAATAATTATTGTTTTGTTGGAGTTTCCATATTACACTTGACTTAAAATAAAATTCTCACTACAACACTAAACCTTCTATATTTTTTTAAATTTAAAATGTAAATGGTTTCTGTAACCCATTTTTATTTTTAATTAATATGCTATCCGGAAACCATTTACATTTCAAATTTAAAAAAATATAGAAGGTTTAGTGTTGTAGTGAGAATTTTATTTTAAGTCAAGTATAATATGGAAACTACAACAAAACAATAATTCTTATAATTATTAGAATGAAATAAAATTTCTGAAGAAGACCAATGATAAAAGGTCGAAACGTAAAATAAAAATTTACATCCTATTCTACAGGAGCATTTTCATTTAACTGTCGAAAGTACCCACGAAGTGAACACATAATTAATAATCATCAGGCAACGAAAAAAAAACCACAAATATATATATATATATATATATATATATATAAAAAAAAAATATAGAAGGTTTAGTGTTGTAGTGAGAATTTTATTTTAAGTCAAGTATAATATGGAAACTACAACAAAACAATAATTCTTATAATTATTAGAATGAAATAAAATTTCTGAAGAAGACCAATGATAAAAGGTCGAAACGTAAAATAAAAATTTACATCCTATTCTACAGGAGCATTTTCATTTAACTGCCGAAAGTACCCACGAAGTGAACACATAATTAATAATCATCAGGCAACGAAAAAAAAACCACAAATATATATATATATATATATATATATATATATATATATATTTGTGGTTTTTTTTTCGTTGCCTGATGATAATTAATTATGTGTTCACTTCGTGGGTACTTTCGGCAGTTAAATGAAAATGCTCCTGTAGAATAGGATGTAAATTTTTATTTTACGTTTCGACCTTTTATCATTGGTCTTCTTCAGAAATTTTATTTCATTCTAATAATTATAAGAATTATTGTTTTGTTGTAGTTTCCATATTATACTTGACTTAAAATAAAATTCTCACTACAACACTAAACCTTCTATATTTTTTTAAATTTGAAATGTAAATGGTTTCCGGATAGCATATTAATTAAAAATAAAAATGGGTTACAGAAACCATTTACATTTTAAATTTAAAAAAATATAGAAGGTTTAGTGTTGTAGTGAGAATTTTATTTTAAGTCAAGTGTAATATGGAAACTCCAACAAAACAATAATTATTATACTTATCGAGAATGTAATAAAATTTCTGAAGAAGACCAATGATAAAAGGTCGAAACGTAAAATAAAAATGTACATCCTATTTTCATTTAACTGCCGAAAGTACCCACGAAGTGAACACAATTATATACACAGGGTGTCCAGAAACTCTCCTGACAAACGAAGACCGGAGATTCCTCAGATAATTTTAAGACAATTTAACCCAATTCACCCTAGTCCGAAAATGCTTCCTAAGGTCATAGGCGTCCGTTTTGGGTAGGTAAACGGTTATTTTAACGCATAACTTTTTTGTCTTTAACTTTTAAGCAATTGTGACACTAGATTATTAAATTTTCAGGTATTCTAGTACTAAAAGGTACTCTTACTTTAAGTCGGTAGGATACACCGTTTTCTAGAAAAATCGATTTGAACATTTTTCGTTTTTTCGTCATTAAAATTCAATTTATTATTTTTTGCACTAGTTCGCTCTGAACTGCCAACAGAAATAAAACCTACGTTTTTAATTGTCAAATTGTTGTCAGTTCGCGAAGTTGAAATGACGAAAGATGAAATGACGAAAAAACGAAAAATTTTCAAATCGATTTTTCTAGAAAACGGTGTATCCTACCGACTTAAAGTAAGAGTACCTTTTAGTACTAGAATACCTGAAAACTTAATAATCTAGTGTCACAAATGCTTAAAAGTTAAAGACAAAAAAGTTATGCGTTAAAATAACCGTTTACCTACCCAAAACGGACGCCTATGACCGGTACTAGAAATTCGCAATTGATGGAATCGATTCATCTCTGGAGGATAAATAAGCATACCAGTTTTTGTTTTTCTAAATAGAAGCGTTCGGGATATATTTAAAAAAAACTAATTACAGGGCGCCATCTTCAAAGAGCTCTAGCTCCCTTAGGAAGCATTTTCGGACTGGTACTAAAACAATTGGGGTATGAGCCGTTTTGGTCCATAAATATAGAATTCGTTAATAACTTTACTACAGCACCATCTATCGAATATGACCTTAATCGATCAAACCGTTCAGAAGTTACACGATCACTAACACACACTCCAATGATTATATATGAAAGATATACAAAAGAAAGTTGAAGTATAGTGCCCAGTGAGAATTATCGTTAGTTACGCCGAAGTGGGCCAGCAATCGTAAAAACAGTGCTTTTACTTAAAATTATAATAATAACAAAACGAAAGTAAATACATTACAAAATTATATGTATAAGTACAGAAAAAAAATTAAAACGTAACAAGCGTTTCCTCACAGTCGACCTCAATGCAATGAGAATCCTTGAACGTCCAGAGACTGTCCATTGATAAAATAAATAATGCACAAAAAAATCAAACGACCTTTTAAATTGTTGAGTACTTTGTGCCGGAATGTCAGTCAAATTCCCCCTCTTATTATTTATCAATTTGCACATCAGTTATGCGCCTAATTCTACGCGCGAGATAAAAAAAAGGCACGTGATCATTAATTATCACACGAATTCTAAGAACCTACGTCTGGTCATATTTAACGACCCGGATTTACTCAATTTGAGAGAAATTCTGTGTCGCCTGAAAATGTCATAAATATAAGCATGAGTTCTAAACCACCTGGATCCTTGCAGATTATTCTTGGATATTAATATTGGAAACTTCTAATGCTCCATACAGAAGAAAAGTGAAGAGTAAAATTTTATAATTACACGTCATATTGAGGTATATTCATGACACATACATACTCGTAGAGTTAATACTTGGATAATTCAAAGGACCATTCCAAAATACGATGTGTAAACTTAAATAGTCTTACAGCAGACCGATTTTCATGTGGCCGGTGGGAGAATTTGTACGTGCGTCAAGTAAGGGTCAGTGTCGCTTAAAACGATGTAAAATACTGAATTCCAGAGGTTCCCCTACCTATGAATTTCGTGCGCATCTCGAGGGCGGTCCTTCTAACCGGCCACATGAAAATCGGTCTGCTGTAAGTTATTATTGATAATTTGTTGTGGCAAGTGTGTTGACTATACATGGGCGAGATAGGGAAAGTTGATCCGATTTCAGACTAGACCGACTCGTGTTTTGTCGGCTCTCGGGGAAACCAGCAGGTAATACGGTACCCGAGAGCCGACAAAACACGAGTCCGTCTAATCTGAGTGAAATCGTACTTCCCCTATCTCGTCCATGTATAGTGTTGACTGCTTGGAGTCTGTGTCCTTCTCTACTGCAGCCCCACATGCCGAGGACATGTACAACTTTAGTGGGGTACGCCCAATGTACTATTTACGCCAAAGAATTTCCAACACATCGCTATGTAATTGAAAGTCATGGTGCAAATATATAAGGTATGCTACAACTTTGAATCAAATTCGTCTGTTTCTGCGCTGGATACAGTTACGTCATAAATGTTGCATCATCCTTCATATGTTTGATTTATGTGTAATAGAACTTAAGAAGAGGTTATAACGTAGAAGGTAATGAGTTTATTAAATATTGTATTATAATGCAATAGATTTGCCTCTACCTTTACATCATCTAATATGGTAAGCTGCTGTCTCTTGAATTGCAAAAGCAGGCCAGGAAACACTCGAGGAAGGAATATTAGATATTTTTATTTTCCTAAAGATCAAATCCTATCTGAGCAGTGGATACAAGGCTGTGGTAGAATGATAAAAAACACAAGAAATTGTAAGTTTTATATTTGGATGTATTTGTATACCTTTTAATGGTTATTATTTACAGATATTATATGTTCAGTTAATTTTGCGAGAGATGCATATGAGGACTAGTACTTAAATAATCGACAGAGCAGAGACAAATATAAGTATCCGGTAAAATCTACCCGGATGCTTCATAAGACAGCTGTTCCCACATTGCAGATACATAGTGAGGCTGCTGTTGATAACTTGACTTTACAATCATCAAGACTAACATAACAAATATAATATTATGCTTGCGAGTACTTTATTTTGAATTATTTACTACACAAAGTCCGATGTTGATGAGGAAGAAAGTTAATCTGTAATACATAGTTCATGTATCACCACTTTTACTAATTTCAAAAAATAAAGAAGTGAACCTAATATATATATATATATATATATATGTTCAAAATGGACTGCCGAGGGTATTTCCCCAGCAATTTTGTTTCGAAGCATAAGCTCTAAAGCCTACAGATATTTAAGAAGACAAAATCCACTGGCAGACTTGTCAACATTAAGAAAATGTGACAAAATTGGAATTGAAATCAGGTATTCTCGAAGAGGATTTCTATAAATAAGAAAATCAACAAATGAAAACGTACGGTGAAAAATATTAAAATGGACTTACTGGAAGAAATTATACAAGCATATGTGAGAGTGTGATCTTATATATGTTTCAAAGAGATAAATAAAAAGATGTATCAACAAAAAAATAAAAATTAACAAGAAAAACATTAAATATACTAATAAAAAAGCAACCATATCTGTTGTTTTATTTATTACCTGTAAATTAACAATTAATAAACGAAAATCCTATATTAAACCAATAATTTGCGATATATAAATTTATTTTTGTGATAAATTACTTTGTCAGTAAATTAATTACAAATTGTATTATCAAGCGACCAAAACAGGTTTCGTAAACCAAAGTGTCACATAATATCCAGTGAGAGCTTTTTCATTAATACAACCTTATTATTTTGCTTTATGAGTTTTTAATCGGGTAATTTGTAAAGAAATTTTATTTTAGTTACACATTCGTAAACAACTGTGTTATGTTTATTTTATTATTCTTTATATAGCAATCTATATACTACTACATCTGTGGTTATTCAAAAGTAATCTTTCTTTTCTTAATATAGTGGTAATGACGTAGGTGTATCCAATTGACGTCATAAGGAAGCTGCCCTAGAACATACCTTATATATTTGTACCATGTTGAAAGTTATTATTTGGTTACTTTTTCTTAATCTGACGTTTCGGAGAAATGCTTTTCTTTTTCTTATTATTATCAGACCTACAAAACAAAATAAAAGTATAAATATTTAAATAAAGAAAAACGAGAAAAAATAATATTTGTTAACTTGTATAATTAACATGAAGACGAATTAGAAAAGAAGTTGGTGTAATCTGAGGTAAAGTAGGATATAAACTTATAATGGCGAAAAAGTAATCTAAAATATGATGATGTATAGACAGTAAGTGTTCAAATACTTAATCAAGTTTTCTACAATTTCTTCATTTATTTTATGTGTCTGATAAACTATTTCTAATTGGCCCGTATCCCGGTGGTAAAATAATAATTGAGTCCTACAACTAAAGTTTACCTACACCGGGGTAACATCGGTTTCAAATTTACTGTTTCATTTGGAACCCAACTTTCGTCTATATTTTTATGCATCGAAATTCATAATGTATTTAGGTGAAAGCATCCCAGACCAATAGGCTAGAGATGCTATAGAAATATAATTGAAAATTCAATATGAGTAATAAAAAAAAAAGAATGCTATAGCGAAAAATAAAAATTTATTCCTGGGTTGTACCCGTCCAAAAGTCTACGGGCTTTTGGGCGGATCAAAACGAATATGTATGAGCTTTAAAATAAATATGTATATAGACATCTATCTGATAAATACATACAATCAAAAACTTATAAAAATAGTCGGATAACCGATAAAAACGGAGAAGGAAATTTTAAATAATTTTAAGAACTATAATGTTGTGAGACCAGCAGGACTCACAATTCTTTATTTGTACAATTGATAAAGTAGTAGTGGGTATAAAATTACATTATTAGATATAAGAACGGGAATGCAATGCAAGTGAGGATACGCACTTTGCACTATGTTGTGGACAATGGATTGAGGACGAACTTTAAAATCGGGGTGGACTAAGACAACAAAGGTATGAAGGAAAATGAATTGGGTAACACAATTGAAAGAACAACAAGAACGTACCAGTGCCTCCAATAAAAGCTTACTGCAGAACGGAAATAACCCAATAATGAACAAGACAATGGAGAAGATTCTGCAAGCTATAGAAATTAAGCAATTAGAAGAAATGGGTATTGCTGGTCACTATAATGTGGTAAAGGACAAGTGACGTTATTAGAAGAAGTTCAAGTGGACTAACCATATGGTGGCGAAGAAAGGCACCAAACAAGCAAGAATGATGTAGCAAACAAAAAAAGGAGAAAGGAATCGAGAAGGAGTTCTAGGAAATCTTATCAACCCAGTGTAGTCGAAATGCTGGAAAAAGCTGAAATTGGGTACATGACAAACACAAGACCAATGGCTACAATAGCCAAAACCGTATGAATATGTGGAGGTGTATTGCATTTCGTGCACTTCGACAACTGAGACAAGATGATGGTTAACATGATGATAATTGTGGTCAATGACTTTGCATTCTATCTTTAAATTATGTCTTACTTCAATTGTCGAATGAGTTAAGCAAAGTTTTGACAAAGTAATAATTGCAATCCTTGCTAAGATATCAAATGAAAAATAACAACAGCAGGTAAAAATGTGTTTGGCATTACTTAACGCTTTTCCCAGAAGTGGAGTTGTGGTAAAATAGAAGACAGTGGGAAAATGCTCCCCGGGACTTTGAGTCTTAGTGAAGCAGATGGCAACAGAAATAGTTAAACCAATTATAATGGCTAAAACATCCCAATGTTTTTCTACACGCTTATTTCCCCGTAAATATTTGCTTTCAAGTATCTTGTCCTTTATTTCTTCTTCGACATTCTTAATTTTCACCTCCTGTTTCATTTATTAGATTTGCCTTATCTCTGCATCTAAGCGTTTGTGCTACTCCCAACTCTATACTATTTTCATAAGCATATCTTCTACCTTTTAGTGTCGAGAATGCTATGTGTTCAACTGAAGATTTACGGCTAGCAACTAGCTTCCTTTGAATTTACTTGTTGTGTACCATATTATAGCATCGCCTCTGTTATTGTTCCGTGCAATTTTTGAGTAAAATATTATTTTTGATTAGCTTAATTTAATTTAATTATTTCATCAATTTAATGCTTTTATTTTTAGAGTTAATACACATATTAAAACTTCATTAAGAACGGAATATTCTACAAAAATGCGTTTGATGAAATACGTTATTTTTATATATAGGTCCTACATACGAAATAATGTTAGAAAACTGTGTAGCTTGAGTTTTGAAGCAACATGTGGTTGAAAAGCTTTGTTGGTGACCGTTTTCGCAAATGACGACTAGAAAATAATAGGCGCACATGATGGCGTCTCGACGTTCATGTTTGAAGCTGGAATGCATGCATAGTTGTATTGTAGGGGATTAAGAGACATTGCAAAAGGGTTATCCATAGAGAAGCGTGAGAGCTTTAAAGAAGTTCCTGTTCCCAGGCGCTCATATTGTCGAGAATGTGAATGTAATATATGGGCGTATGTGCGATGTGTAACACTTGTGTGAAAGGAATGTAATGTATGGAACATACGAATAAGGCTGAGGTAAAATATATATACATATACGTTTTATATGTTATTTCATTAGTTGAATTACTTGAGAACTACTTACCTAGCAATAAATTCAATTCTGAACAAAAATATTCCTTATCGATTAGCATTTTTGGATTATTCTCGTAAATAAATCCTGTTTTACAGACGTTTTTATGTCTGTTATTATGACAAACACGAAAACAGCATGAGTATTGAATTCGCGAATATATTAGGTTAAAAAATAGTGCTAAAATTCGCGGAAAATATAAAATAAAACACGCATGAACTTTTATAAAGCGCTTTATTGCTTCTCAAAATATTCCCCTTTCACATCTATACACTTTTGCATTCGATGGAACCAATCTTCAAGACACTTTTTCCACTCTAAACGAGGTACCTCCAAAACAAGTGACTTGAATGTCTCAAGGCGATGAGAAACGCTCGCCACGCAATTTATTTTTGATGTGTCGGAATAAGAAGTCATTAGGCGATAATTCGGGAGAATATGGGCAGTGGGTCATTTTCTTCTCTATTGTAAGAATTCATATAGCGTATTTCTAGTAATTTAACGACCTTGTTAGAATTGTTAAATTAATGAATTTGTCATATTTCATAGCCAATGTTGCGTTATTATAAAATATCTTCATTCCTTTGTCCACCTTATTTAATGTCACATTATGTTAGAAAATTAGCAAAGAGGGATTTAGGGCGACTTTTAATACTCTACAACTTTTATCTTGAAAATTATGCTATAAAATTATTAGGGGAGCCAATATTCGCGAATTTTTAGCTTTACATGGAAAATTCCTATGTCTCAAAATCGATTCTATACCCAGTTTGTATGTTTTAATTTACAAATGTTTAATTACAGCTACATATATGTATTAAACAAGATAATTAATTATGTATTTATAGATGGATCTTTCGTGCAGTCTTTAAGATGTGTTGGGCACATCCTTTGCGAATAGAGAAAAAATTTAAAATGGTGGGTTGCTTGGCTTACATTTTTTCTCCAGTAATGTTTTGTAGGGAAAAATGTCTATTCTATTCTCATTTAAAAGTTTCATTTTCTTTGCACCACTTATTGATACAGTTTTAACACCGTCTAGAATTAAATAAAGTTGCTGTAGACTTTTTATTGATAGCAGATCCGTAGACATTACAACGTCTTTTTTCACTGCCTCTCTGTTTCTATTAAATCTTCAGTTGTCAATTCTGGATCGGGTGCGTCGATAACAGATCCTGAAAGTCTTCCTAAGTCAATTAGCTCGCTTACATTAATTTCAAGCAGAAATGCATCGGAGGAAGATTGTTGAACGCCTTGATGGTTGAAGATTAAATCTTACAGTATGATGGTTTGATATGTTGTATCGCATCTTTAATATTATAGACCTGTCCAGGTTGTCATGAAGTTTTGGGCCGTTAGGTTTTATATGTAGCTTTCAGCATTGCATTAAGAGCGTATTTTAAGTAACGCCTCTTGAAAGTGGCAATAATTCCCTGATTCATTGACTGAATTATACGTAGATCTTGTATTTGGTGATATTTTCATTTTGATTTTTAAGTTTACTGAGTGACTGCTAATATTATCCATTATCAGCAAAGCTTTATAATTAATGTTTTGTGATTTGCGATAAGAATCAACTTCCATAGAAAAGCATTGGATTAATCAATCCTTAAAAAAGAAACTTGCCTTTTCTTTGATGTAAATCCACCGATCATTCTTCTTATCTAGTTCTTCAGAGCACTAGGATTTTCTCATTGATAAATCATCTGTGGTTTGTATGTAAAATCTCGAGCAGGATTTCCACAAATTTGCATCTTAATCACTGAAATGAATGTTATGTAAATTATGACTGGCCACGGAATTTGTACATTTTAGTGACGATGGTTTAGTGGTGATAATCCGGTTTTTGTTCTTTTAGAAAACTATTTTTCTGCTAGCAGAGTTCGGATTATCTTCACTTTTTTAGCTGATGTACTGGCGTAACATTTTATGGGTCAAGTAGACTCATTCACACCTTAAAACCATTCAATTTCAGAAGGTTTCTCGCCCTTACCACAGAGTTCAATTAATTATTTCCCATTTTGTGCGTAGATATAAAACATTTCCCTTGTTTTTAAACCATTTGTTACTATTTCTTATTTCTTTTAAGTTATACTCATCAATAGAATAGAATAAATGCTAAAATTTATTGACAATAAAATAATTCTCTATGAAAGGAGTCAAACACGGTTCGTGGACTTTCAGAGAAATAAATAAACTGGGGAATTATCGAAACGTTGGCGAAACTACTCACGCTAAATCTCGAATACCAATTCCAGAAAGCCAGAGATGGCAGTAAAAACAAAATTTGGAATAAGCGAGTTTGAGAATACAGAGGGCGCGAGTATCGAGGGTCTGTGCTGTACTTAAATGGAGCCATATAAACATCTTTTAAAGCTTAGACCATTTATACATATAGACACGCCGTTTTCCGTCCCGTTTTGAATACGAACTGAAGCAAACATAACGCAGGCATGTGACGTCACCGGTGGGCTAGGTGGGCTTGTTTCTGATGTTGTATGTCTAACGTCCGTTTTAACGTTTTAGATACAGCGTTAATATTGATTAAATCGTTCTAATTTTAATTATGGTACAATCCTGTAGTGCATATAACTGCAACGTTATCCATATTTGTAAAATTGCTGAAATAGAAATTCGAATTTTAGATAATGCCAACAAATTAAAACAAAAAAATTTAATGGCTAAATTATGTATAAAAGTTCTGAGCAGTGTTCATGGCACAATTTTCAACAATTACAAAGAACACATGTATGACCACGATGTCGACAATAATCATATTGTAAATTTAATTAAAATTATTAGTTTTAATTATTGTAAAATTAGGCTATATCATCAAGGTGAATGCATGAACAGATATACTAATAAATTAAGAAATAAATTAAATAAAACAATTTTGTTTTCTGGACAATAATTGAAAATACAAAATCATTTTTATAAGTATTAAATAAATCAATTTCTTTTACTTTCTTATACGTATTATAAGGAAGTATTGTGATGACAAAAATCTTCGACCTCCAGATTTTTGCAGATGTCCACGTTTTGAGGTCCCCTGATTCCAAAAAAGTGGGTTTTAAAAAATGTTTTGTGTGTGTCTGTCTCTCTCGCTGTGTGTGACCACGATAGGGGTCAAACAGCTGTAGATATTAATTCCAAATTTTGTAATAACGTGTATAAAATCTCCCTCTTGAGATCTGATTAGTTTTTCAGTAAAATCGGTAGACCGGAAGTGGTAGTTTACTTCAGTGAAAAAATTGAATTTTACCAATATTTCGTCAACTACTAAGTTTAAACAAATTTATAAAGAATTCATACGTACTCAAAATTAAATTTGAGAAAAGTTTTTTGAAATTTCTACCGGAAGTAGGCCTTTTACTCTTATCGAAAATCAGTTTTTTGCAAATATTTCGCAAACCATACCTTTTAGACAGGTACGGTACGAGTATTTAGAACTTAATTCCCAATACTTTTTGTATAAACAAAATTTCAAAGTTCGGACCGGAAGTATTACTTTTACTCTTAGCGAGTAGCATTTTCTTGCAAATATCTCACAAAATATGCATTCTTTAGAGATTTATTAAGAGAATAGAAGTACTTAGAATAGAATTTTAAATAATTTTTGTATGAAAGAATTTTCAAAATTCGGACACATTTACTCACAGGCGTATTTTTTGAAGAGGATAAATGTATTTAAAGCTTAATTTAAAACAACTTTGCATAATTTGAAATTCATATATGTATAAGAAAGTCGTGTGGTGCCTACACCTCATTTTTTCTTAATAATAAATGTATACCATAAATTGCTTTGAGTTTTATTTTTCAATAACCAAAAGTAAATGGAATTGACTGGTCTTTACAAAAATTTATTTATATATATATTTGAGGTAAGTACGCTAGGGTACGATAAACGAAATTTCTGGGTTATATATTCAGATTTTGTTTTACAAATATTCTTAAAATATCAAGATTATAATGTTTTTAACTCTTCAAATAAGAAGATTGGGGTTTTTAATAAATTAAAATGAAGGGTTTTCTTTACTTTTGTAGTACAAAGTCTAGGTATGTAGTTGCACCGTGCCCACCCGTGACGTCACCCGCGTAGAATTATGTTTGCTTCACTGCTTAATAGTTAAGGCGTATCTATATGTTTAAATGGTCTAAATTTTAAAGCCTACCTATGCGGAGTACATTCCGTTAAATTTGGACACGATATTAACGTCTTTACCATTTATTAGTGAAACAGAAGAAAAACATCATCTGACTCTTTTAGAAGATGATCCAATTAAATGTCTTGGTTTAACTCTTGATAGTAAGTTGTTGTGAAGTTCACACATTGTACTTTTTGTTAACCGCTTATATACATCTTATAAGAAATCACTTTGAAGCAGCCTTAATAAGATATAATGCTGTCTTCCATTCTGGCATGAGTTATGGCATTTTTCACTGTGGAAGGGTAGTGGAGGGAGCTTCGTTACATTGTGATCAGATTTAAGTTTTACCAAGGAAAGCATTAAGAATAAATGTGATTACTAAGGAAACGATGTTGAAGACCGTATTTTTAAAGAATTTGTTATCGCAAATGAAAACGTGTCACAAGACATGAACAATTGGAATATCCACGCTGTAGGTAGACTGTCATTTATTTTGGTATCACAGTATAAAGTTATAATAATATGTTATATAATTCAAAGAAACAACTGAATGACCAAAAATGTAGAACTAAAATTAAAAGCTATATAAAAAATACTACTTACTACGATATCCAGGAGTTTAGGGAACTACTGTAAAATTATGATAAAATTGGTTTATTGTCTTTTATGTTATTTTGTGAGATTATTGCCATTTATCTTTACCTTGTATTGACATATGCTGTAAAATGTAACGCAAGAATAAAGCTATCGTTTTCTTTAGTCTTTTAGAACTCTACAAAAGACGAATTTAGATAATATTGTTATGTTAATCACTTGTACCTGTAGAAAATAAATAGTTAGGTAAAAATGTCACTTTTAATCTAGCTAAACTCTTTGTTAATGGTATATTAGGTACATACCAAAACATGTAAGATTACTTAAATAATTCTAATAAAATCAAATTAATTCGTATTATAATCAAATTATTTAATAAATTTTCACCAAAGAGCAACTGCAATATCTATCAATCATATTAGTGCAATAATGTATTTGTATATAAATGTAATATTTACTTATAATTTTTCATATTTCTATGATCAAAATATGTAAGTTAATATATGAAAATAAATAATTAATAACTATTCACATCAGAACATGTAAATTATCTTGAACATAGTTTCCTCGAAAACAAACTTGAATAATAAACAATAATATAATCAAGTTTCTTTTTTTGCTGTATTTTAAGAAAATAATATGACATTACCACAATTTTATTATCTAGTAAAATTTTCATCAAAACTTCAACGACCTTTAAGATAAGATTGTGGTTGTTTATTAACAATTCAAGTTACAAACAATCTCTCAAGATAGGTGCATATATAAATTGCAGGCAATTATTTTCGTTATTCACACTTGAGATCCATTTGTTCACTTCGTCATTAATAATTATTCACAAAAAAGAGGAAAAATATGGCCAATCCAATTAGACAACCAATACAAAACCAGCTACTGGAATATGCAAAACAACATGAAGTAAGTAAAACTTTATATTTTCTAGATTGATTGAAATCCTTTTGGTTTCTTCACATTGTTTTTTGTTGTGTATAATAATAAATACGAATTCATATAAGTGTTTTGTTTTTGTTTCTTATTTCACATTGATTTGTGTTAAGGAAATAGGTCTATACCTATTTCTAACTAGTCAATTTTATATTGGTAACGAGTACTTTTCGAAAGGCTAAATTATTTGTCTACTTGTATTACAAGATTATGTTCATGCATTTTCATTGAATTTTAAATATTTAACTTTTTTAAATAAGTGTAGACGTAATGTAGAATTAAGTAAATGAAATATATTTTTTTATATCACAAGATTTTTTTTAGAAAACGATTGTATTTTGAAGGAAGTAATTCAAATTATAACATTTTGACAATTTTATTTTTAGTGCATCACGTCTTTATTAGATTGACCGACGATAGCAGCATTTTTTCTTTTTTATCAAAATTACTTCTCCCACTTTGTTTCTAGTGGATCTGCTGACGATCGTCTCCTTTTAACATCCAGCAGTCGGCTATGATGCTCATATTTTATCTTTCTTGGTATTGCTTTTTAAGTTTCTTGGCCTTAAAAATCCATATTACATATAGCAGTAATCGATTATCATGTTCATATTTCATTCCTTAATACCTGTATCCTTTTCATTTTCATTGTCATGGTGAAATCTTTCACCTTGCTCCTTGCTGACTGCACAAATAGTCCAGTGTGAATGGAGAAAATGTCTTTGTTAACTCATATTACAACCTAAAATCTTCTGCTAGAGATTTGTACTTTGGGTCGCTTTCGTTTCCAAGAAAACTGGTTGTAAGTAGGTCAAGAGTGTACCAGGTTTTTGTATTGTTTGCTTCCATTTTGCTCTCAAATTATCCATCTTTCAATATTTCAACATTTTTCTAATGTCAGGTCCTATGAATACATCTTTTCTCAGATTTTCTTTGGATAAATCCGTAAAATGTTCACAAACGTACTTAAACATTTTCTATATTTTGACAATGCCTTAACAAATTTGAAAATATATTTTCCGAGTGAGAAAAATAACAATTTTCATTTATTTGAAAAATATTTATGCTTTTACAAATTATTTTAAGGCATAGTTAAATGTGAATAGTGGACGTAAAGTCCTTTATTGGATTAACCACACTTTCCTTTTGAATATTTTTCACACCAAGTTCTAAAAAAGGAAGACTTTAGAACTTGGCGTTCTTTCTTTATACCGTATGTGTCAATTTTCATTAGGTATAGGGATTCAATGTTTACGTGCGATTTATACGTATACAAGTAATACGTGGCAACGTGGCACCCCTGATCTAGTAGTTTATTATTATTTTCAGAATCCTATTTTATTTACCTTATTTTTAATTTTATTAGAATTACGCTTTTGTTTGTGTCATGCAGCGTGAACGCAGCTTAATAATTCTCTGCATTTACTGAAAGGAAAAAGAAAAACAAATCCTTGCATCTCGTAAATATTATTTTTGAACGCATTAGAAACACCCCAGTCGGTGGTCGAATAGTTACTGCTAACCACGCTAACTTGTATTTACGAGCATGCATCGGTCGTGCTGGCATTGAAAAGGAAAGAAGGGGTACTATGTGGCCACGTACTGTATGGATTAATCGCTTATGGCTAATGAAAATTGACACATGCTGTATAACCATTCTAGCGATGAAATTTCTTGATTTTTCTGCTTTTATTATTATGTGCATGTAATTAATATTCAATTTTTAAAAGAATATATATATATATAATTGTTATAAAGACACGTGTTATTGTACGTGCCCAAGTTTAGGACACGACGAGGACAGCCAGAAGTGTCCTAATGGGCGAATACAATAAGTGTCTTATGGCACGAGTTCTTTATGTTATTTTTTCTAATCTGCCTCTTCCTACCATTCTTTTTTTTTATAAAAATAATAGGAATTTCAAAATGTAGTAATTTTTGTGGTAATTGGCAATACGTTATGACATTTGACGTAAATTCAAAATTTGAATTTATCACGATTTTTATATTCAGTATTTGATATTTCTTAAATTTAATATAAAATGAGTGCAAATATTTCATGTACACCACCTTAAATTAGAGAAATTGCTGAAAATGCCGTGAATAATTTACTGCCCACTAAATCTCGTAGCAATTATGAGAAGCAGTATATGAAATTTGATGAATAGTGTGTCATATCAGAAAACGCTTTAATTGCCTATTTTCAATTACAACATACTAAATATAAACCATCTACTTTATAGACAATTTAATCTATGCTGAGGTAGATATATCGCCGTATAAGAAATTACAGCGTTTCTGAATCATTTATCTCAAGGTTACCTACCAAAAAATATAAAATCTTAGAAGAAATAGATATTATTAAAAAAAAAGAAGCAGATAATTAAATATATTTGGCAATAAAAATATAAGTAAGTTTTTCATATTTATGGCAGCTTTGCATATAATGGTATTAATTTGTAAGTGATTATGATAATAGGTTACAACGGAGCTTGTAGACGAGAAGACTGACCAATATGTCTGTAGACGACATTGACTTCAAGTCTGACACCATCATTATTTTTGTAACTTTTGTTTACAAGTCGCTGTTTTAGAAGAATTAGTGCAACACATTTGGCAAATCATGGTGGTGATTTGTTGACCTTAAAAAATCATGGGAAGATATCCTCGGATCTTAGACTAATACAAAAAGTTCGGGATGTACAAACGAAACCACTACAATTGATGAAAATAACAGTTTTCGTCAAAATATTCTATCAACAAGTACGAGTAGTTGCCTGGTGTTACTACAATGTGATCAATCTCAAATGAAGGTTGCGTGGCCTAAATTTTTAAGTTGGCAACAATTACTAGTTGGTAATATTGAGAAACACTTATGTGTAGGTTATGTGTATAATCGTACAATGTGCACATATGGTTTTGACAGATTTTTTTTTGACAGATAGGCACCTGTATGTGTCTGTCTAACAAGAAAATACCCTAATGTAGGGATTTTTAAGATACCACCACACTTCACTTGAGATTGATCACATTGTATAAATGCCCAAGATACAACTCATGTATCTATCAATGTATACAGTAACTGTACAATTTAAGAACATAATTCAAAATAAAATATTTGAATAGATTCTTGTTGAGGAATGAATCGTTGCAACTTTCTAAAACTTCTAAACATTTTCGATGAACACCGTTTGCACAAATTATTATAGTTGTAAAATAGTTTACTTTGTTTTATTTTTATACATATTTTACACATCGTAAATTTTTTTTTTTTTTGAAAATATAGATTCCATTTTGATTTTTTGACATTAGAAATGCAAATTACCTACCAATAATCACCCGCTAAAAACTAAAATATACTAGATAATCTATAAACGCATCATTTTCGATGCATTACCAGCGTTATTATGGCATGGGATTAGAAAAAATAAATTATATTTCTTTTGTACACCAGAACTGGATAATTTATTCTAAAAAATATAAGAATGTTTAATTTTTTTTTTGAAAATAAAATATTTTTTTTGTAGATCTCTTGAATATTCCCATTTAGATTTGGTGTAGATGCTTATTTTACTGTCAAAACTTTGAAATGTCCCCAGTTCCAACCAAAACTAAAATGGCGAAGGTTTCTAAAATATGAAGCTAAAAGGATTCGGTATATTTTAGGAAACTTCTTCCGATATTTTCGTCTTTTAAACTATAAAATAACATCGCGAATATAAAATTTTATTTTAGAACGATGACCTAGAACTGTCGACAACCAACAGCGGGAATCCATTAATCAATAAGGACGCATCATTAACCATAGGCCCGAAAGGATTCACATTGATGCAGGATTATCGATTTTTTGATCAGTTGCAACATTTTGACAGGGAGAGAATACCAGAAAGGGTAGTTCACGCGAAAGGTGCTGGTGCATTCGGATATTTCCGAGTCACTCATGATATAAGCAAATATTCGGCGGCCAAAGTATTCTCTCGCATCGGTCAAACGACGCGTCTTGCTGTGAGATTTAGTCAAGTTGCTTTAGAAATGGGGTCAGCGGATACAGTTAGAGATATACGTGGTTTTGCCATTAAATTCTATACAGATGACGGCATCTGGGATCTTGTTGGTAACAATACACCCATATTTTTCATACAGGACGCAATTCTATTCCCAGACATCATTCATATTTTGAAGAGAAATCCTGTTACGCACGTCCGCGATTGGGATATGTGGTTCGATTTTTTTTCGAAAAGACCAGAATCTATCCATCAATTGCTAATGTTTTACGGAGATAGAGGAATACCCGATGGATACCGTCATATGCATGGGTATGGATCGAATACTTTTTCGTTTGTTAACAGCGCTGGTGACTTTTTCTATTGCAAATTCCATTACAACACTAACCAGGGCATAAAAAATTTAGAATCGCAGAGAGCTAGGGATATCGCAGGTGCAGATCCCGATTATGCCTTAAGAGATCTTTATAATGCAATTGCTTCTGGTAACTATCCCAGCTGGACTATGTATGTTCAAATTATGACCATTGAACAGGCCAAATTGAGTACTTTCAATCCGTTTGATGTAACGAAGGTTTGGCCGCACGCTTTGTATCCTCTTATAGAAGTAGGGCAAATAGTTTTGGATAAGAACCCGACGAATTACTTCGCTGAAATAGAACAGATTTCCTTCAATCCCGCTCATTTAATACCCGGTATCGAACCATCTCCCGATAAAGTCCTGCAAGGTAGAATTTTCGCGTATAATGATACGGCCCTTCACAGACTAGGAACTAATCATTTACAGTTACCAGTGAATGCACCGAAAAAGTTTAAAAACTTCACTAGAGACGGTCAAGCCACTTATGATAGCCAAGGTGGGGCTCCGAATTATCATCCCAACAGTTTCGGTGGCCCGGAAGTTGATCCCAGAGCTGTGGCACTTTCACCACGTTTAAGATATACCGGAGATGTGGGTTACTATGATAATGGCTTTGATGATAATTACACTCAGGCTAGAGTTTTATATCAGAGAGTTTTTGATGATGCTGCTAGAGCAAGATTGGTCAGTAATATACTGTATGACCTCCGGAATGCTTCCAGTTTTATACAGCAAAGGCAAATTGCCGTGTTTAATGAGGTCGATCCTGAACTCGGAAGAAAAGTTCAAGAAGAATTGGGAAAATATCAACAATTGCATGCCCTCATTTAAATTCTATGTTATATTACACGTTGAATAAATTACTGTTGTAATAAATAGCAATTTCATTGCAGTAGTTTCATTTTATATACTATAGGGTTTTAATGTAATCTAACTTGTGCAAGTGCAAGGTGGAAGCACGGCAGTAGGATTAAGTTACAATGCCTTGGAATACATTACACATAATAATTACGCCAGATGACTCAAGTAGTCCAGATAAACTTAATTGCAAAGAGATTAAACACAAAATTGACGATTGCTTATTTTTTTTTTTACATATCAATTTAATTTTTAATGAATTTATTTTTAATTGTTTTTCACATAGATTAATTTGTTAATACTTAATTTATATTACTCATAGATTTTTTTCAAAAAGAATTAAGTTTTACATCTATAACCGAAAAAATAATTATTCTTACTTACTAAATCCCGCTAAAGCGGCTCTACTGTACAGAAATCAATCAGAAGTGAAATAATTCAACAGAACACACAAAAAACAATGATAACTGAAACAATAAGAGATTGACTCACAACCAACTGATCTACTGACGACAAGTATAATATAAATGAGTGACCAATACAAGATCAAAAAATTTAAAGTAATTGATTAGCAACCGCCTATCTATTTCAAAATGAAAAAGTGAGACTATCTTATTCGTATGTGCGTTTAAAATTATACAAACTTGTAAATTAAGTTGTAAATACTTTGATCTTCTTGAAAAAATAAACCTATACATTTTTTTATATCAAAATTATTCAAAATCCTATTCTAATTGAGTACTACTTTTAGTGGGTCGCGACCCCAGCGGGGTCCCGAAGTCTTGCTCGGGGGTCGCGATAGCAAGCCAGGTAAAAGTAAAGAGCAAGGGTTATAGGTCCCACACTACAATAAAAATACAACAATTTCAGTGAGAAGACTGTGCCTGTTTATTCTTTAATATTTTTTCTAATCTTGGTTGTGTTTGACACGCAAATAATGAAATCATTTTAAAATTGGAGAAAAGGTTAGTGCACATAGGTAGGAAGTGGCGAAAGGAACTAATAATTTCAAAGCTTCCCTTGCCAGCCCAGCTCGTCTTCCATATGTCGTCAATCGTTTGAGAACTAAATTCCATTTTGAGCATGCCGTCAGCAGCCAAATCTATAAAATTTTCTTTCATTTTCATTGGCATATCAGCCAGTTGTTTAGTATCCATCGATGCCCGTTGTTAGCTTGAGAGTTCAGTTCTGGCAAGTAACTGAATAGTTTCTCTTACAAATTTTGTAAGCTCTTTACTATGCAAGGTATGTGAGAACTTACTAACTGTGATTGGCCCATTGCAATTTCTTGGACAAGTTCTGATTGATGATTCTATTAATGGTGTTTGACCGATCGCCAGAGCAAGGGGGCGGGCGGAAGTGCGCCCGCCCCCTTGTCGCATTGTTACCGTCCTAGGGGGTGAAGGAGTCGCGCATTCATAAAGATTGTGAAGCACTGCTCTATAGAATGCATACTTTGCGGGAAAAAGTTCTACTCGATAAAAGTGTTACTTCCTATCCGAATTTTGAAATTTCTTTCATAGGTAGAATCCGATCCAAACCTAATGATACTTTGTATGCGTGAGGCGTGGTTTAAACTTTGTACTATCCGTGCTAAGAATATCGACACCAAAGTGATCGTAAATATTTAATCCCGCTTCTTTTGAATATAAGTTACAAAAATAATTATTAATTTTATTATTAATAACTACATGGCAAAAACAAATGAAGAAGTAAACCTCGACCCTAGATAAATTAAAAATAAAAAAAAGATCAAATTAAATTAAAAAAATGAGGTGTGGCCACCACACGACTTTCTTATACGTATGAAAGTGTTACTTCCGGTCCGAATTTTAAAATTTCATTTATACAAAAAACATTCCAAATCCAACTCTAAATACTTTTGTACTCTTCATAAATATACATAGAATGCATAGTTTACGACATATTTGCAAAAAATCGTTATTCGGTAAGAGTAAAAGTGATACTTCCGGTCCGAATTTTGAAATTTTTTTTATACATAAGATATTGGAAATTACGTTCTAAATACTTTTATATTCGTAGCGTACCTGCCTAAAAAGCATGACTTGCAAAATATTTGCAAGAAACTGATTTTCGATAAGAGTAAAAGACCTACTTCCGGTAGGAATTTCGAAAAACCTTTTTAATAAAATTGTTCACAATTTCAATTTTAAGTACATATGAATTCTTTATAAATTTGTTTAAACTTAGTAATTCACGAAATATTTGCAAAATTCGATTTTTTTCACTGAAGTAAACTACTACTTCCGGTCTGCTGATTTTGGTCAAAATCTAATCAGTTCTCAAGAGGGAGATTATATTCGTAAATACAAAATTTGGAATTGATATCTGTAGCGGTTTGACCGCTATCGTGGTCACACACACACAGACACACACACAGACAGGCAGACACACAGACATTTTTTAAAAACCACTTTTTTGGTATCAGGGGACTTCAAAACGTGGACATCTGCAAAAATCTCGAGGTCGAAAATTTTCATCATCACAATACTTGCTTATACTACGTATAAGAAAAAAACTAGACTTTTACAAAATTTTATTTTCCGTTTTCATCTGACGTATAGCCGAATACAGAATCAGTGTCACTGTCACAATGTACATTAATAATAAATTCTTAAAGTATTTTTAAATTATGCAGATAGTATATACAAATATATCTTTTGTATATGTATAATTTCTCTATTGTCGTTTCTCTGATCTATAATAATTATTGATTAACATTAAGTTTCGTCCAATATAAATCACAAACTAGTAAGGAGTAAGGACCAATTTGATTGGCTAAGAGAAATTAGACTGATTTTACAGCATTTGATTGGTTCTGACTTGGTTGGTAAGTTAGAGACTTTTTATTTCTTGAAAATAGAGTTAGTTAGTGACTCGTTCAAACCAATTAATTGTCTACATCAAATAAGAAATATATAACGTAATGTAATGTAATTTTTTTTAATATGGAAAGAAAGAAACGAAAATAAATAATATTATTATAAAATTTTGTTTTGGATCTCTCCTAGCCAAGCAAGGAGATAATCAATCATCCAAAGCGCAGTGGTTTTACTCCAACTACGAGTACCAGGCAAACATAACAGACAACAAATTCAAAACTGTTTATACAACAATTTGCTTGTCAACATTCTCAATGTATATATGAATATATAACCATACGTAGGTATGTACTATAATATACAGGTAATAATATAGGTATTATAACACCATCGTACTTGTTCTTCTTACTACTAAAAACGTTTAAAAAAGTTTAAAAAAAAGAGCAAAAAGATAGGAATATTATAAACGTAGTAAGTAGCTAATTAATTTATCCTCTAGACAGCAATATGTATATATATATATCCCATGTTTTCATTGTTGATAAGAATGGTAAATATAGTCCGGTAAGCAAAGCAGTGAATATGCATAATTACCAGGAATAATGATCAGAAAAGCAGTAATGAACAGAGGTAAATGCACTCCTAACCAGTAAAATATGTAACAGACTTTAAATGTTAGTGTAATCAAGAAATCAGAAAGGAAGTAGAATTTGTAATATGCATAGAAAATGTTCGTTGTTATTATTACTTTGTGTGATGTAATGCAATAATATACCTACCTGTACAGATTACCATCATCGGGAGAACATAATAGTGGATCTGTCTCTGTGTCAGATGTAAAAAATTGAACAAAAATTATTAACAAGGGGAGTTGGACAACTGGGAGATGACTGACTTATAAAAATTTTTCGAAGAAAATACGAAAGAAGAAAGGCCAGACATTGCAAAATAAGGCCCGCGATATATCAGGAATATAGAACATACAGCAGGTGTACACATTCCAGAAACTTTTTGACTCCCTGGAGGATTAAAAACGCGTAAGGGTGTGAAGGTATCTAACCTAACATATATGCGTTTGACAGAATAAATAAAGATAAAAGCTGGAAATTGCTCGGAACGGAGGAAACTTTATTATAAACAATTTTTAGATGGTTTAGCCTTCCACATATGTGACTGAAAATGTAAGCAGGTTACGGAATTTTCAAACAAGCAGGAACACTTTTCATAATAATGAAAAGGGGGGAGATAGATAAATAAATAAATGTATTTAAAAATGCTCTACATGTTCACTCATGCATGAATTTATTGGGAATAAATTCCACATGAGTACTAGGATAACAGAAATATAAGATGGTGAAATATCTTAACCAGTCTTCCACATTAAAAAAAAAGTATTCCTGGAAATGTCTTGCAATTCTAGTTATACGTTTGGTTACTATGAAAAGAATTTTTGAATTTAAAGGAAAACTTATTAATTTAAAAAAGGAATTGCACTGGCAAATAACAAGTTAATTCCTATGGATAATGGGTATTTTAAAACTGGCATGTTGGATGAAAAGAATAAGAGGACAAACAAACATAGAATTTGTTTGTTTTCATGCGTGGGAGTTTCGCCGAGTGGCGTTTCAAAATAGCAGGATCGCATGAACTATGAAAGATTAGCAGAATCAATACCCGCTAAGATCAGAAAAGAAGTCAGTTTAAAGAGGTGCTTGACCATGAAAATATGCTGTATTTATCGACAAAAAATAGAAAAATTAAAAAGACCCGGACAGTTGACCAGTAGTCAACGACTCTAATCTAGTCAGCTGACGAGTATGACTGACAGAAGTTGCCGTAGTTCCTCGGACAGTTGACCAGTAGTCAACGACTCTAATCTAGTCAGCTGACGAGTATGACTGACAGAAGTTGCCGTAGTTCCTCGGTTCTTGTATTAGGATAGTAGATAATCGAAGAGATGTGTAGGAAGGAAAATGTAAGTTATACCTGGTGTTGGGTGATCTTATTATATACCTATACCTTGCCAGAATCCAAATTATTCGAGAAACTTCAGTTGGAGGAGAGAGAGTGTTGCCATCTAATTTATGCAAAAATTATCGGAAATTAAGCGACTTTCTTAACAAAAGAGCAGAACTGAAAGGAGGAGAGACCCCGAGATATGTAATGTACGTAGTGAAAGTCGGATTGTAATAATTTTCAAAGGAATTCCACGTATTTCGGTTTTAACTAAAGGGTAAGACAATCGTAAATTCTAAATGCCAGGATCCCATGAAATGACATCGGTATGTTAAGTCAATGAAAAAGGTTTGGCTCTACGCGGGAAAGTATTATTTTTCATTCTTGGTTGGTCTGTGACGACTTTCCTGATGATGTCGTGCCACGTGTGCTGCGTGCTACATTGTGTAAAGTCGTCATATCTACGTGATTTGGCGCTGGATGCCGTGCGGGACACGTGACGCGCAGTCTGCTTTCGAATGCTAACAGAGCTGCAGAAGTTGCAGGCGGATTCTCTCTTAATAGTAAGAGTCAATATGGAAACCCACTAAACAAACAATTTTTTATATTCCCACGTGTTTTAAGTTTGCGCTAGAAGCAACAGTAGATATGTTACCGTAAATAGCCGAAATCCGTTTTTACGCGTACTTACTAGTAAGAATGCGAAGTAACTATGAGCATTTGTAATTTCGCGTTCTGACTAGGAAAGACACGAATTAAAATTTTAATTCGGCTATTTACTGCAGCTTTCAGTTAGAACCCGTTTTAACTAGACGTATAATAGTAACTAACCGAAATACGTATCTCTTAACAGCGGACATACTGCTATAGCTCACACCTCGACTTAATCGACAATTTTTCAACTTGATATGAAAATACCTCTTAACAAGCGGACATACTTCCGAAGTTATACCAAATATCAATTTTCATTTAGTTTTTGTTCTTATAATAAAACACGATTGGGTTCAAGATTATTTAATGCGTTGAGAAGTAATTGACTTATTTATTATTATTACATGGGCTACTATTTAACATTTTGAATTGCATAACAATTGTGTTTTTTACACTTACACAAATTAGTGAGACTGGTTATTTTTCTTCATTTTCATACTATATGTTTGAATCTTCTCCATGAATTTTCACCATAGTATTTTGATGTCACCAACAATATTATCCAAACTTTCTTTCCGTTGTAGAGAAGAAATAAAGTCAATAGGCAAATATGTGGTTAACTCAGCCCTAAGCTCGATACCAAACATAGCACATGGAGTTTACTTTATACGTGAATGAATCGAACTGTTTTTCTTAAACTGTACAAATGGTAGACCTTCTGACTATTTAACGGTGTTATTATCGGACATCCATACGGCAATTATATTTTCAACATCTTGATTGGCTGAACTGAGCCTTGGCTCTGACTGTGGCGTGACTTACCGTGCAATATTTTAAGTTCTGGCCATAAAGACTTAAATTCTTTATAACGCAGTTGTCAAATTCTCGCAGTTATCATGGCGCTCCGAACGTCAAAAATATTTCGTTTAATTTATAAGCTATTTCTTCTGCTCGTTTAGATGTTAAAGCTATTAATAAAATAAACTTGGTTGGATAATCGTGATAAACCATGATGAATTTATATTCTCCACCTCTTGACTTTGCTTATTAGTAAGATCTATTTGGCATCGGCTGTTTAAGTCATTATGCAAAATTCGTTTAGAAACGAATCCCTTCTTCCTCTTAGATTTTTTTATTATTGCAGACCTTGCACAACGATAGAAACAAATTAATCAGTTTAGTGTTATGTTGGCGTATTTTCTATTTGTTTCCATTCGCAGTCTATTGCGCCAAACATGTCCAATTGCAATGTGAGCTGCTTCGATTACATCGCAAATGTCTTCAACTGACAGGTAGTAATATAATATTTCATCACTCTTGGACTTTGTTATTATTCGTTTAACGTCGCCCATTTCTATTATGTCAAAACGGTTCACTCGTCGATACTGCGATGTAGCTTTCTTCGATGCCAGTTTAGCTTGTCTAATTTCTTGAAGTAATTCTTCATATACCTCTCTATTCATTAGTGTATGTAAACAATTTGGCATCTTCACTATTTAGTAAATCATTAATAAACTTCTTTTTCCACGGAGTTAACGAAATATTCATTTTTAGGGCGAAAATTTTAAAAAATGGACAATAATCAAAGAATAAAAAAACACGTATTACAATAAACATTGATAGCTTCCAACTGATACATAATCTATCCTCCAACATCACATAGATCATTCATCGACCAATTCTTGGTCAGTACTTACTGTTATGCGTGTAGTTAGAACGGGTTCTAACTGAAAGTTGCAGTAAATAGCCGAATTAAATTTTTAATTCGTGTTTTTCCTAGTAAGAACGCGAAATTACAAATGCTCGTAGTTACTTCGCATTTTTACTAGTAAGTACGCGTAAAAACGGATTTCGGCTATTTACGGTAACAGATATAAAAGGAATACTCGCTTATATTTCACTTCCAAATTAGTGTATAGAAATGTGATTTTATCAATAAATGTAACTATATTTATTTTTTGACCAATTTTCTGCTTGAATACATGGTTTGTCTTGTAATTTTGCAATAAAGATTAAGTAGCCTACCCTGTATTCTACACAATTGTCTTCATAGCTAACTGAAAATACCAGCAAAATTTCGATAAGTACAATAATATTGTGATAGTAACTAAAGTTATAGTAATTGTAATCATATTCGAGCATTTGTGCAATTAATTTAGTAAAAATCACTCTGTATTTTACAAATTATTTACTAAAATAATTAAATATAGGTACATTTTCTATGCTATGCCTAGATCGTCAGTAGAGGCAAGATACAATAATATCTGGTACGAAAGTAGAAGAGGAAAAGAGCACGGAGAAATAAAGTAAAGACAAACATATAACGAGGCGGCCAAGTACCCCCGGCAAACGTTTGCTATCAAATGTGAAAATCCCGCGACTGCGTTGCTTCTCCCACCACTGTTGGAAAGCAGGCATCGCTGCATATTATAAGGTCATCTTCTGCATGGGATAGATAACTAGTATAGAGCTGTAAACAAATATTATAATTTGTCGACTACGGTATATACGTGTATTATATATAACGAGTGTCTGTAATGAATTACTCATTGGCAATTTGCATTTCAGCGAATTGTACGTTTTACAATTATTTACATTAGTTTTCAAATTTGACATTAGAGTTCGATAAATCTTTACGATTCAATTTCATCTTAGTAGGCACTAAGTAACTAGTATACTTGCAAATTATAATAAGCCACTTGCCTTTTATTTATAAGTAATTATTTATTTATCTAATGTCATTTTGACATTTGACATTGTGTGACTAGCAATATGTGTTTTTCTGACAAATAATTTTTTTACTTAATAAACAATACTACTAAATAATGAACACATTGCAAGAAAATATTTTTATTGTTGAAGCATATTCCGAACTTCACAATTTCTTAATGGAGAATGGCAATATTCCGCGGTATGTAAGCAACAATTTCACTTGCATCAATAGTCGTGGAGAAGTTTTGGGCTACAGGATCTGTGCTAAAAGGCAAAGTTTTGGTAGACCACGTACACAGCAAAATATCGTTGATCACGTACAAAACCTTGTTAGAGAAAACCCACATATATACAGTTCGTCGTTTATCAATTCAAACGAACGTATCTTCTAGAACCGTTCATAGAATTTTGAGGCGTCACTTGTATATGTACGCATACAAAGTATCGGTTGTTCATCAGATCTTACCTAGAGATCACGCTAGTAGGCTTAATTATTGCAATTTCTTTCAAGAAAATTTAAATACTGACGAAATTCTGGATCTAATTTTTTTTTACTGATGAAGCATTGTTTAATTGTTTGTAAATAAACAAAATTACGGAACACGGTCTATAAATAATGCAAAAACCCATCGTGCTATAAGCAGAGGTGTTTGGCCAGCACGATCACCAGACCTTACTAGATTTTTCTATTTTCGGATTGCTAAAAAATTATGTATATAAGAAAAGAATTAATAACTTAATTACCCGACGAATAAAATTGCAATTAAACGTAATGAAATAACATCAAATGTATTGCAGAATATTTTTGACAACACGAAACTTAGTATTGCACAGTATTGCATTATGTATTCAACAGAATTGTGACTATTTTGAACACTTTTAATAAATTATAATTAAATAAAATTTCTACAAAAGTTATTTACGTTAGTTGTTTGATTAATATCTTATCTTCTTAATATATATTATATATATTTTCTTAATAATGATAATTTCAACACCATTTCGCTCGATGATAAATTTTGACAGTGACAAGCGGATAACCGTTATACTATTTAAATCTATATCCGCATTTCAAGGATGTGGTAGATCATAATTCATAGGAGAAATTTATGGACAACTAGCTGATATTCTTTTTGAAACACACGATATTTCATTATATTGGTAATTTATTTACATGTAAGCACACTCATACTTGTTTACCTCACATGAAATTTTAGTAGGAATTTTAATATAGCCGATTTGTTGACTTACTAACTGTAAGGAAATAGATTTTTCCGAACCGGGGATAAATGTGCCGACAGTTAAACACTTTATTCATTTTAAAAATGCCCCTATTACAACAGTAGACGTTGAACGGTCGTTTACAAATGTATTTATGCTGACAGACAGTTATTAACACCTGAGCATATGGAACAATTAATGGTGATTTACTTTCTTTTGAACCCTCAATGTGAACAGTGAATAGTCAGCATGTGTGGCAGTGGCGGCTCGGGGTGGTTCACATAGGGAGTGCATAATTTCAAAATTAAAAAGTATAATACAAGAACGCTTACCAAATCTTTATAAGTTTCACCGACATACTGTTCCAGACAGGTACTGTTCACTGTACAGTTTGTTTTGAGGGAATAGTAAATATAACACTACAGTTTGATTACATCTGACGATAAACGAAGTCCATTTTGCGTGTCTTTGACTTGCAGAACAGTTCTATCACTTTTTCATTAAAATTTGGGAAATCATTTATAAATCCTTTTTCACAAGATAACATAGTAAGGGCATTTAACCTGTCTTCTTTCATTCTATTTCTCAGGAAAGTTTTTATTCTCTTCAGCCGTGAAAACTGGCGTTCCGCTTCAGACGTTGTCATTGGGATTGTAATGACAATTTTTAAAAGCTTAACACCCAAAACCCCCTTATCTAAAATTTCACATCCATACGTCAATTTTCAAAAAACTCGTTCGCCATTTTGTCTATTTTTGACATTTTGACTTTGGAATCGTGATCGGCGACCTAAGACACCCGCGTATCTAAAATTTCACATTTATACGTCAATTTTCAAAAAATCTTCCGCCATTTTTTTTTTTTTTGACATTTTGATTATGGATTCGTGATCGGTGACCTAAGACACCCCAGTATCTAAAATTTCACATTCATACGTCAATTTTCAAAAATGCTTCCGCCATTTTGTTTTTTTTGACATTTTGATTTTGGATTTGTGATCGGCGACCTAAGACACCCCCGTATCTAAAATTTCACATTTATACGTCAATTTTCAAAAAAATCTTCCGCCATTTTGTTTTTTTGACATTTTGATTATGGATTCGTGATCGCTGACCTAAGACACCCCCGTATCTAAAATTTCACATTCATACGTCAATTTTCAAAAAAATCTTCCGCCATTTTGTTTTTTTTGACATTTTGATTTTGGATTTGTGATCGGTGACCTAAGACACCCCCGTATCTAAAATTTCACATTCATACGTCAATTTTCAAAAAAATCTTCCGCCATTTTGTTTTTTTGACATTTTGATTTTGGATTTGTGATCGGCCACCTAAGACACCCCCGTATCTAAAATTTCACATTTATACGTCAATTTTCAAAAAAATCTTCCGCCATTTTGTTTTTTTTGACATTTCGATTTTGGATTTGTGATCGGCGACCTAAAACACCCCCGTATCTAAAATTTCACATTTATACGTCAATTTTCAAAAAATCCTTCGGCCATTATGTTTTTTTTTGACATTTCGACTTTGGATACGTGATCAATGACACCACAAAAAATCCCAAGTGCCGAATTTTACTGTAATCAGAAGAGAGAAATTAATTTCAGCTAGCTCCGCCCACTCTGCATGTATGCGTAATCGTTTAAATAAAATTATTACATAAGTACAATGTTAAAAACAATCTTTTTCCCCATTAAGGAAACGGGGCATACGCGTTCTGGAATTATCGTATTTTAATTCAAAACATTATTAAAATATTAATCGACCCCTGTACATAGATAAAAATATTAAATCAAGCGGGACCGTTACGTATTATGTGGAGATGCAGAACCAACAGCGGTGAGCAGACTGGGGATCTGCTCACAGGCTATGTATTATACGATATGGAAGCAGAACAAAATACAGTTCTCCCCACCTTCAATGTAATGTTTAATGGCTTAACGGAGCAACGATAGGGCTTTGCATATGGGTAGGCTTGCCAGACGTCCCGGTTTGACCGGGACAGTCCCGGTTTTCAGACAAAATCCCGGTGTCCCGGCCGGTTTACTTCACGTCCCGGTAAAAATTAAAATTCGATTTTATAGATGACCAAAAAAGTATAAAAATAATTAACTGTAAAGGATTATTAGAATTTTACAGATTTTTGAATGTCTGAAAGCGTTTCTTTTAGTCCAAGAAATGTGCCCATCAACAATAAAAAACTTGTTTACTGATTTAACGGGCGAGCTCTACTTGTGGTTTGTCCACGGATAGCTTGGACTGTTTAACAAGACCATCCTGGTAATGGAAACATATAACACTACAGCTTTTGAGGTTGGTGAAGCTCATAAAGCTCTCAAAAGAAACGTGACAGAAAGAAAGGCTTCAAACTTTATCGTTATGGGCGCAAAGAACTTCTATAGGAATCTAGATGAGCAAGTCCGTACCAGTGTGAAAGAAGAATTTGATGGCATTTATGAAAGATGCATTGCATGCTTGGACTTCTGTGAGGATAGTTTTGGAAACGCTGAACAGTTTTCATGGGTCAATCTGACCAAAACAAATGCTGTTGATTGGGAAAACGCCGAAATTCTGCTGAAATTATTAATAGCAGTCTTCTTGATGTACCCAATATAAAAATAAACAATGATCAGCTATTTGACGAAGTTGTGCTTGCTAGGGAGTATTTGCAGTCAAATTGGGAACAGTGGAAGCAAGAAGAGATTACCAGAGATGTGATTATTTCATGTGACGAAAAATGGCTCAGGCTGTTTGGTCACTTCAAGGAGAATCACATAGCAGCCCCCAATCTGATCAAGATGGTTGAGTATGCCTTCTGCTTACCTGGGACATCGGCACCATGCAGTTGTTCATCAAAGACAATAGTCTTTGATGAACAACGCATAGACTGATGATAGGGGTTTGATGAAGGAATCTACGGTTAAAGGCTTGATGACATGTAAAATTAATATCGGATTAGCTTGTGAATATTTTTACAAGATTAAAACCAAAACATTAAGTAAATAAGTAAATAAATATTAACATGTAAGAAATAAAATATTTAAATTTATATGCTTGTCATTTATTATGTGCCTCATAGCATTAAGAATAAACTACCCTCTAAAACACTCTAAAAAACCGCCATTGAATACCCACGACGCTGGGGGGCATTCCGGTATCCCGGTTGAACATTTCAGAAATCTGGCAAGCCTACATATGGGTATGTTTCACTCGGTGGAAGGGGTAAACATTCGAATAGTTTACATCCGTGCGCTGTTAGTCGTCATTATATCTGTGACGACGATCGGTGCATGTAGGTTGTTCGAGCGCCGCACACGCGACGTTCCAGTTCAATAACTATGAATACGTAATAAATAAATACTTTCACAGTTAGTCGCCGCTTGGTTTGTTTTGTTTCAAAATTCCAGGGGGTGCAATTGCTCACTTGCTCTCATTAAAGAGCCGCCACTGATGTGTGGTATGTTTTATAAATCGTGCAATATTGCTTCAGGAGAAGATATATTTACTGCTACATGGTATGTATTTGTTTCTCTATAGATATATTGATTTGCGTCTGAAAAATATCAGTTCGGGATTCATGATGTTCTCGATGCATCCCAGGAATTGACACCATGTAAACCAGACATACGACCCCTAGCTATAGTTACGTATATTACCTAATTGAACAAATTTCTTTAGTGTTTCTAAGTCTTAGGCTTCCACGGTTGTCATTGATACCTTCTTGGTTTCTGGGTTGAAACGCGTCGTCGTCTCTGCTTCTACTGCTGACGTGTCGTCCTCAATCTTAAGGGACATCTTCAGGGATAATACTGCTGCAATTACTTGAAATAGGGGGTGGTTTATATTGTGTTTAGTGTTGCGGTTCAGTGGAGCTTTGTATTCTTTAATGTTGCTTGTTCCTGTAATGCATATTTGCATAACTTCCCATTAATAATTGAACTGTAAAAATGTCCTTGACTTTTTCACGTTTTTAATAAATCACTAAATCGATTCTCCAAGCAGTACTGTACATATTATACTGCTAAAGTTTGATAAAGAGAAGGTTACAGCAGTATGCAGGAACATTTGGAAGCATCTTTTTTAAAATAGAATAGTATGAATTCTTAGAAATTATGACATTACAATATTATTCTTCTATTCGCCCACGGAAATCTATTACCAATATCAAATCTTTGAAATATGAAAACGGAAATTAAGAAGAGGATTTTAACAAACACAAGTTCATTTCAAATCTATTGAAACAAACATAGCTCCCTTCTGTCCCTCAATATTATTTGTAAAAAAGGAAAATTGCACATATCGATAAATTATATGAGACGGAAATTAGGAACATTTATTATTAAGCAGACAATATGTAAAATGACTAACGTAGCGTGTTTATTTCTGGGTTACTTCGTCTTGTGCCACTCCCGCAACTCCACAACACCATTATATATCACAGTCTATCAAAAACGTTTTACACTCGATGTAGGTTATATTTCCTTTCAATAAAGTTGATCGGTTGGAACGCGCCCTTTTTCGACACACATCGATTTACGGTCAATAAAAGGTATGCAGTTGTTATGTATAAACCTCCTGTTGCAAAGCGATTAATTTTTCGATAACAGTAGTTTATTAAGATAAGTGGACAATCTATTAAAATTTAGTTTCTCTAATACCTTGTAAAATGGTATTTAAGATTTGAAATTTTCATTCTCTAGTACATGTCCTGTAACTATCTCAAAATCGTTTCTACACAACACCAAGAAAAGTAAACTATTGCCAAATAGATTATTTTAATTATTTATAAGCCTATCAGCTAAATTGCGGTGAGTAAATGGCAAAACATTTTTTGCGATTATTGTTAGCTTTATTTAAATTTATAATACATGCAAAAGTATTTAGACGTCAATTTGGAAAAGCTTTTGTATAAACATTTTAAAAATTGACACCGGAAGTAACAGTTTCACTTTTATGGTAAAGCATTTTTTTTATATTTTCCAAATAATGCGTTCCGTTGAGATTTACAAAGATTATGAAAGTCCTAATTTTAAATTACTTTAAAATTCGTTTTTATGCGTTGAAAATTCTAATTATAATTTTCTGTTTTTAGTATTGATAATTATTTAATTAGGTAAATCCGGAGGTTCTGGGTTCGAATCTCAGACGTGGGTAATTTTTAAAAATTAAAATTTTTCGAAATTAAATAATTACACAGGTCTACAAAATTAAACTTTTTGACAGATGTTTTTATTTTGAAAACTGATTTTATATAATTTTGGTAGGCTGATTTCAAAAATTCAATGCATTTATTTGTATCACGTAAGGTTTCTTTGCAAATATTAAAGGAAAAAAAAAACATATATCTAAAAAAAATTATTTGTTTATTGAGTAAAAGGGTGGAATACAAATAAAAAAAGTGGAAAGAAATACTTTACTCAGTCTTTTTTAAGTGAAATCTTCGTCTTTTTGCTAGAAAGCTGCGTTGTCCGCACATTCGGCTGTGTGTTTTTAAGGGCATATCCCGTTTTAACATCCAGCAGTAGTCCGCCATCATCGTTATGCTCCATCTGCCTTGGTATCGCCGTTCCATTTCCTTAATGTCTTGGTAAAACCTCTCTCCCTGTTCTTCGCTAACTGCTCCAAGATTTTCAGGAAAATAGTTCAAGTGTGAAAACAGGAAATGCGCTTTCAAACTCATATTACAACCTAGACGATGAAAGTGTTGTAACATATTTTGAACAATATTTTCGTAGTTTTCGTCCTTAGAGTTCCCAAGAAACTTATCAATTACTTCTTTAAATGAAACCCAGGCGTTTTTCTTGACATTGGTCATTGTGTTTTAAAAATCCTTGTCTTTGTATAATGTTCTTATCTGCGGCCCAACAAAAACGCCTTCTTTTAACTTGGCATCGGATAAGGCTGGAAATTTCTCGCACAAAAAATTGAAACACTGTCCATTTTTGTCTAGGGCTTTAACAAACTGCTTCATCAAGCCAAGTTTGAGATGAAGAGGAGGCAGTAAAACATTTTTGGGGTCAACTAAGCTATCTCTTAAGATATTTTTGCTACCAGGTGTAAAGCTTGTTCTAGAGGGCCATTCTATTTGAGTCCAATATCTATCCCTTGCTCGACTATCCCATTCACAAATAAAGCATGGACATTTTGTATAACCTCCTTGTTGTCCTAGTAGCCTGCACAGCACTTTAAGGTCACCACAAAGCATCCACTGATGCTCTTGGTAGTTTATTTTCTTTAAAAGAAGTTCTAAATTTTCATACGTTTCCTTTAAATGTACCAAGTGGGCAACGGGAACCGAGGCCAGTTCGTTACCATTGTGCAATAAAACGCCTTTTAAACTACGCTTACTTGAGTCAATAAACAGGCGCCATTCTTCTTTTACATACGGCACATTTCCTAATTTTGAAATTAAGTCAGGAATATTGTTGCAATACACTAGCGGTCCGTCTTGAGTAAAATATTGACATAACTCTTTTTCGCGATCCCGGTAAAAGCTTGATGTGACGTCAGGTGCCAGTAAATGCTTCTCACGAAGCCTGGAAGCTAACAATTCGGATGCATTCTTTGGAAGGTGCAAATCTCTAATTAAATCATTTAGTTCACTCTGGTTAAACACTTCGGGCTCTCTGAAATCTGGTGTGAAATCTGAGTCATCTGGGTCGGAATTAGATTCCTCTGATTCTGACGATATGACGTTTTCTAGTGCTTTTGGGGCGGTAGGTATCGGTATATCTGGTCCATGAGGAACTGGTCGAATAGCAGAGTCAAGGTTGGGATACACAATTTGTTTCTTATTTTTTGTGTTGAATCCTTGAACATTACACCAACAAAAATAACAATCATCACTGTGATTTCTAGGCTCTCGCCATACCATAGGAACACCAAAGCTTAAACATTTCTTCCTACCTTTTTGCCAGATTCTTAATGCCTCAACGCAAACGGAACAAACAGTATGAGGAGCCCAGGACTTGTCTTGGTCGCCAATTTTTACACCAAAATAAGCGTGGTATACATTTTTCACAAAAGAAGTTATAGTTTGCCTCTGCTTTACTACGACATAACTACCGCAGACATAACAAAAGTTATTCGGATTGTTCACACAATGTCTTCTTTCCATATTTATACGTTCTAGAACACTAAAAATACGCAACAACGAAGACAACAACCACGGGCACATTAGCACGACGACTAACACAACCAAACTGTACATAAGCAGGTTTCAACGTTGTATTGACGCTTCTGCGCCGACGCTGTTGCTTTGCTGAGAAATCTAATATTAACCAGTGTTGCCAAATCACAGTTAATTTCATAAAACTCAATTCATTTAAAAATCATGTCTAACATGGAACAAACATATTCATGTCATAGGTATGTATATTAATAAAATAGCATTTTTAAGACATACAGCGCTATAAAAAAAATTTACGTGATAGAGGAAAAATATGGCGTTTTTTGGAATAAGGGCCCCCAAACATATACAAATTAGCAAACAGCTTTCAAACATCAAAATCACTGTAGGCCTGTGTTATCAGTGCCAAAAGCAGAACATTATACTTACAATTATGAAAGTATTTAAAACTTATTTTGTATAACTATTGCACACAATTTTTAAATTGTTGGAAGTAACAGTTTTATTCATTTTCCCCAAATATTTCGCAAAATATTTATTCCACATATATTTATTACAGTATAAAGGGCAGGTTTTCCAACATATTTGCCAAGTGCATTTGTATCGCTGAGTGAAAATGTGCATAGTATGCTTTCACTGCATCATAATTCAATATTTGATGTGAATATAATTTTACGGGATAAGTAGATGCTGTTAAGGTGGATGTGTCATGTGCATATTATAGAGATCTATTGATGTTAGCTGGTAAATAGTTTGTATATATTAGGGAGAGGGTGGCTCCAAGTATTGATTCCCGTACTAGTCTTGTTTTTTATATGACTCGCATTCGATAATGTCGACTTCTATTCAACAACTTGTCTAGCAATCTCTAGTGCTTGGCTGTGATCGCAGGCAGTAAATTCTACTTCTCACCATTGTCTAAGCGATCATAGTAGAGTTGTTCTTTATGAATGTATGCTGTGATCCGCTGAAGAAGTTTTTGTCATCCACGTACTTTACCAGTCCTGGTTTCATAGCAAAATTTTGGGTATTACTGATAGTATTGATAGTATTAGCCGGCAGTTTTCAAGAAAATATTTATTTTTTGTTTTATAAACAGGTATATTTCTTTGGTGAGCTTAAACGAGTCCATCTGGGAACATTTATTTTTAATGCCATAATCAGTAACTATCATATTGATATTTTATTATAACATGATAATTATTTTGTAAATGAAGTATTTAGGCACAATTCTGGCGGTAAAACAAATAAAGGAAGACGTTTACATATTGCTTATTTAATAACATGAACATTCTTTTGGAACAACTTCCCATAAAAGTTCCAACGTATTCACGATCACATAGGGGGTACCTCAAGGATCCAATCTAGGGCCTTTATAATTCAATGTGTACACTAATGATCTATTAAATAGATTGGATTGCTGGGTACTTGCTCTTGCTTACGCCGATGACTTGAAAATATTCTCGAAAATTAACGAGTTGTCCGATTGCCATCAATTACAAAAAAATCTTACAATTATTAACAATTGGCGTCAGTAAAACAAAATTAAGCTGAGTATTAATAAATGTGCAGTTGTGACATTCTCAAGAATTAACAAACTGGTGTTATTTAACTACTCGCTGGATTTAGTAATTATAGCTAGAGAGACTAACATTAAAGATCTGGGTGTGTTATTTGATTCCCACTTGGACTTTACTAGCCACATACAATCAATTTGCTCTTCTGCTTCACGCACGCTTGGCTTTTTAATAAGGTATGTAGAGGCTTTTCGAATTTCACAATATTTACCACTGGTTCGTCCAAAATTGGAGTACGCATCAATAAGATAATACCTCTGCTATGTGTACCAGCAAAAGTACAGAAGAGATTTTTAAAATATGTATCATTCAGAATGAGCGGCGTTTACCCCCCCCCCCCCGCGTGGTACTGATTATGATGCACTCTTAAATACCCACTACTTCATAAGCTTGAGTTCAAGGAGGAAGATAGCCAGCGCGGGGTATTTAAGAAAATTAATAAAAAATTAAATTGACTCGCCCTGCCTTCTGTCGCCCTTGGACTTTTTGGTGCCAATGTATGCAACGCGTTAGACTGATAGGCTTTTAGTTGCCAGAGCTCGAACGAATGTTATGGTTACAGCACCATTAACTCATATGACAAGAAATGCAAATATTTTGTATTCTGACCCCTTCCACATTTAATTCTTTGCCTGCTGCCATGGCTTTTCCTTATTCCTTCCCTATAAAAGTATCAGTAATTTTACCAGTCACTAATGATCTAAGTTGAGTCAGGGTGCTTGATGGGTACAATACTAAGTACTATAATCTGATATGTATGTTGCCTAAATATTTAGCTTTTAGTCATTTATGTGCTAATATAATATTTTGTTTGCATTGTACTATAATTATTGTTTTGTCCTGTAAATTATGTCTGTTGGACAATAAATTTTATTATTATTATAAAAGAATTTTTAAAATTTTGACCGGAAATAAGATTTCTACACTCCTGGAATAATATGTAGTCTGAAGATTATGTCTTATGTTTTATAAATTAATTTAGGACATCCCCATGTCAGTATTTTTTGTTAACAATTTGGACCCAGAAAACCTATGGAAAACTTTGGTTTATTTTATACTACTTTTAAGCTACTAGGTATGTATTTCCATAAAAATCATCTCATCTGTTGTTATGACTAGTTTACGCTGGCAACAAATTATTAACAGGTATAAGATGATTAATTGATGAAAGAGTTACCAAGTATTTTCAGTACAGTTTTTCAGTAGTAAAATAATTCTGCAAATAACAGTTTTAATGTGGCACAGAATATTTGACAAATATATATTATGGTTAGATTTTTATTTTATTGTCATTAATTTAATATATAATGTTATTAAATGAAATAACTTTCGCTGTAATTTATTAAAATCGCGTTCACTTAACTATGATTACTGCCTAAATTATTAGGTATATTTTAGTTATAAGAAACAAATATGCCACGCATCATTAAGCAATAACTTTCAAATATATCGTGCGAATAGATGTAAGGAAATTACTTCACATTAAAATCACTTTATTAAACAATTTTTTATAATAAATTTTATGACGCTAATAACAATTGGCCGTTACGTGAAAACGAGAAAAAAAATAGCTTTCTACATTACAATTATGGAAAATTTACAGGGTTAATGAAGGTATTGATCACCATAAAACTGGCGTGCCCTATTAAATTACTTCATCAGTGAAATAAGGAAGATAACATTTTCGGGTCGATATCGCTAAACGTGTGCGGAAAATATGTGCAAAAAGTAGTCATAAAATTCGTGTCTTGGTGTTACGGTAACGGCCTGACATTTCAATATAAACCGAAAAGGGCAAGATATCGCTCGGATTGTTATTCCAATTTGTTAGAGATTGTATTATCGTTCTGAAATGGTAGGTTTATATGCATGTATGTTGGATAATAATTCCTTAATTGGATGTTTGCCACAAACCTAAGTAGATCGTTTAGTTTTATCATCAATCATTTCTCGGTGATAACTTTCTGTTTGCTGAATGTATAAATAGTTAACTTAAATTACTAGCGCTTATATTTTTATATATTAAACCATGTTAGTCAAATATTCTCTTGCGTGAAAATTTTTCCGAATAAAATAAAAGTACATGAACCAATCTTGGAAATAACAAAAGGCCAACTGCGTGACGCAGTGTGCGAGTAGATACAAATGCAATACCACAAACATGGGACTACGCTACGCGACTGTATATTGCGAAGTTATGAGAAGTGACTCGTCATTTAAGCAGGAGTTGGATCAGGTGTCTAAATTGAGTTGTCATGTGCGTTTTAAAAGAAGAAACCATATGCAATCAATGAGGAAGGCGAGAGACACCTTGCCGATGTTCACTTCGAATGCCAAGCATTGACTAGGTAATGGTGCTTCTTGGGCAAGTGCACCCGAAAATATAACTCCCAAACAGAGAAATGCAGGTTGTCAAGTCTTTGAAAAAACTCGAAAACAAAGTCCTGGAACTTTTCATTTATATTAGTAGACAAATATTTGTATAAAATTAACTTAAATGCATGTAGATAATGATTTTTCTCTTTAAAATCCACAAGTTATTTTAAAAACGACTAAAGCTTTCTTCAGATACGGAGATCTAACTCTTATCTCGCGATGATTACTAATGGGCCTTTTCCTGGCTCCACCCTGGCTAAGGTTGCCGATAATTCTGACATAATAATAGCTAGTTACTTTATGTTAGTTAGTTAATAAATTTTGCGTAATATGTTTGGTCAAACCATGTATTAGATTTTTTGATTTTTCATGCACTCAAACAATATACAGGGTTAGTCATCTCCCTGTGGAAGGCAGATTGTGACTTTATGAGAAAGGATATTTCGAGGGGTTCCCTATGATAGCCACTCATTAGAAGTACCTTCTACATATATTTTGTATTATACAAAGTGTTCCATAACTTGATGGTTGACCATAGTTATAGTTTATAAAATGGAAGAGCCTGTATATTATTACATTTTTGTATTCCCCGTATAATTCTTAGTGAAAAAGTAATAAGATAGTATAGGCCTAAAATTTAAAGTTTTCGACTTATTAACATTTTTCTGAAAAATGCAATGTTTTTATAAAATTATATTTCTCGAAAACGACGTATTAGATATACCCAATTTTTGGTAGTGTTGCTCACTATAAAAGGTTCTAATACAAGCATTTTTGTTTTCAATTCCTAATTGCACACCATCTATATCAGGTCATTTTTGAATTGCTTACTAAATTTCGCACCAAAAAACATGTAAGAAGTTATTACTTTAAAAGTGGCCCTTTACTAAGCTATTGTCATTTTTTGATATAATGTTGCCAGCTTTATGTTTTTTTATTGGAATACGGTATTTTCTACTAGATAAATGTCAAAGAAATTATTTATTAGGCCAGAGAGTTTACCAGCAGAGGATGTCCCAAAACAGATGCCTTTAAAGCTAATGGATACTTTTCATTAGTACCGGTAGTTTTGCTTATTCCAAACCACGGACACCTGTGAAAATCTGATAAAGGATGAAAATCAGTTAAAAATTCTTACGACAACAATAGATAATCCACATGTCAGTACCCGTGAAATAAGTCGATTGCTGGATATTAGCGAAACCATCGTTGCAAAGACCTTAAAATAAAATAAATGTCATCCGTAATGAATACATTTAAATTCCGATTTACGCACCCATAATTTTAAAGCTAGAAGAGTGTTCTGCCAATGGGCAATAACTAAAATTGATGCCCAGGCAATTCTTTTTGTTCGTGTGTTATTTACGGATGAAGCTGCTTTGCATAGTAATGGAATAGTTAACCAAAGAAATTTTCATTATTATTCAAATGAAATCCTTACTTCTCTAATAAATAGATCATCAGCATAGGTGAAGCATAATATATAGAGAGAGATTGTTTGTGATCGAATGAGAGGATTGCATTTCTTTGAAGGTAGTATTAGCGGATCAACCTATGAACAATATCTATAAAGAAATTTGTGGAATTATTGGAAGACGTTCAACTAAATTTACGGAGATATGTGGATTCAATAAGATTCTATGCTGCAGGCACAAAATATTTTAAATGAAATATTTCTAGAGAAGTATCTAGCCCGTGGAGCCCTATTTACTAGCTGCTAAGTCTCCGGACAACCACCCGAAATTAGTTTTTTTTATAGGGATACGTAAAAGAGCAAATATAAAGTATACCTGTAAGCACAAAAGAAACTAGCGGGAACGTATTTGAGGAATATTTAGAAATATAAGTGCTCAACTGGAAAGTCCTTGTTAATGTCTATCTATCATTTCGGAAGCGTGTTCAGAGATGTTTAAAAGTGAATGAATATTTATTTGATCACTTGTTGAAATAATTTTTACTTATTTTAACCCATCAGCGCCGAATCATATTTATTGTTATCATATTATTTCGGCGTCACTAATTATCCTTCCATTCATGTATAAAAATTTCTGTTTCTACACCTACTAAAATCAACTTAATTTTTTGGGTTTCAAAGTGTGTTTATTGTGTTATATTCTACACATTATATGAAATGTATTGATGGTATAGTGTATTGTGAATAAGATATATCATATTTGTTATTTTTAAAAAAATGACAAATAAACCGATATACCATTTAAAAAAATTACTTATAGACAATAATGTGTCATCCACTTTTAATCCAATCTTATGCACATGTAATTAGTTTTTGAAATAAAATAAGATATGCTTGTATTAGGACCTTTATTATGAACACAACTACCAAAAATTGCGTCACTCTAATACGTCGTCTTCGAGAAATATAATTTTATAAAGATATTGAATTTTTCAGAAAAATGGTAGTAAATCGAAAACTTTGAATTTTACGTGTACACTCCGCGTATAATTCTTAGTCAAAAAATTATACGGGGAATACAATATGTAATAATATATAGGATGATCCATTAAAAAAGTGTAACTGTTGTCAGGCACCAAGTTATGGAACACTCTGTATACTACAAAATAAATGTATGTTTTCCATATTATTGTCTCGCAAATCCATTAAAATTGGAATTTCTTGCTATGTGTCTCATAAACTTAGCTTCTTCTATTTAAATCCATAATCAGCTTAATCCAATGCAACGTTTACCGTGTCTCTTTTAAATTTTTCTGCGCCGTATACTGAGACTTTATCTGTATATTTAAAAGTAATGCGTCTCTTGGTTATGTCACTGAATTCTGTTCCCACATTAGTACTTAATTTTTTGGCTTTCTCCTCGTAATCCTTTAACTTATTATCTGATTGGTGTCGTATGTTGCTCACGAACTATTTTAATGACGTAATTAACTTGTTGGCTTCACAAATATCTAAACCAGGCTTTGTAATTTTTTGTTAACTAAATTGAATCTCTTTAAAAAATTTTCCCAAAAAGTGATTAAAATTGCAGTATCGAGTTTTGCATCTGGTCTGGCTTAAACTTTTTGACGAAAATTTTAGTTTTCATTTACGATTTAGCATTTCCCACCTATGGGCAGAAGTAGAAAGAAAACGTATATTTTTTGCACAACTCCAAAAAAGTTCACTATTTCGGTTGCAACGTTAACGGATTTAACCAACTAGGTTAAGGAAATGTGCAGCACATGCCAAATCATTCGCGAATTTATTTTTTTGTTTTAGTACTGCTTGTACACCATGGTAGTGACCCGCCATATTAGCAGCATTGTTCAAAGACTGTCCCCTACAATTAGCCAGTAGTACTCAATTTGTTTCTAAAAGTTTTGTAGAATATATATATATAAGCCAGTATGACTACTAACTTTTTCATGCACTTTTGCCCGAAAACAGTAACGTAATACAATAGCAAGTTGGTCATTGTGAGACAGATCTGGGGTTGAATACGTCACAATTGAACAGTACTTTGTGTCGCCGTTATTTATTTGAGTTATAATTTGTTTAATTATCTGTTTGCCCATAATCTCAATTATTTCCTCATATACTGTTTTTGATATGTACGATATTATCGGTTTTGGTTGCAGTTCTCGTTGTTCAATGTGTCCAGAAATGAATGAGTCGTACTTCGCCAATAGTTCGAGAGCACCCATAAAATTACCGTGTGAAGAACCAAATACGTCCTCGAAACCTCTGAATGCTATAAGCCCCTTATACTCAAAATTTTTATCACGGATATAACCCGCTTTAGGACAATGTCATAATATTCTGTTTCTTTCCGTAGATCCTGAAGCTGCTTGTTTAAAACAGACTTATTTTCTATTCTTGTCAACCACACTGACTGAATCCTTATGTTCATTAGAATTTTAGTGATTTTCTATACAAGTTCCTATGTGTTTCCAATCAGAAAATGTTGCTCGTACAGAGTGGCTATCATAGGAAAAAACAGCTTTAAAATATTTTTTCTCATAAAGTCACAATCTGCCTTCCCAGAGAGATGAGTCACCTTGTATAGTTAGATTTGTCGAGATGCTGCTTTTTCAGTCTTTCTACTCTATTGAAGTTTAAAGTGCTTCTCATCATAGATATTTTTCGATAAAAGTAGATAATTAAGTGTGTGATATGTGCAAAGTCTGGAAGTGGTGCAATTTGTGTAAAGTTAATTTTTTTGATAGACCTTGTATCTTAGGATATTAAACTCGTTTCATACAATTACAGTAGCACAAATCTGACAGTAATTTAAATGCGGTTACATAATCCTGACATAATACGTAATTACGAAGAGGTGCGGTGAATAAATGTAAATGTATACGAAGGCTATTCGTCTCTGTCATAATTATGAAATTAAAGACATATATATGTATACACACATATACGTAGCCCTGCATGTTGTGACAGTTTGTGTCTCACCAAAATGTTTTAATTAAGTCGACCATTCATAATTGTTCATTTTAATAAGTGCCATAAAAAAGACCTTAAGTTTTCGCTCATTCATCCAATTGACTTGGGCGTCTTTAATGCCGTGAATGGAATCATTTTTATTCGCTGGATGAAAACCATATGCTGTGGAAATGATTTGTAAATACTTATGCATTTCATAAATAAATAGAAGGACGTCCTAAGCACGTTAGCTAGTGATAAAGAAATCTTCTTACATGTGGCCTGCTTTATTAACACAACGACAGAATGTTGATTTTGAAATAATGAATTTTTTTCATAGATGTCATACTTTAATTGGGAAATGCAATATATCTATTCTGACAGCGTACTGAAACATTTAGTATATTTAATTTATCTCATATTTAATCTAATTGTAGAAAATGATTCCGTATTCTCTTTACGCTGGCATAACTCCATAGTATATTGCAATAGTGGCAGATAGTCCAACAAGTTTGGCTTCATGATTTGCAACAATACTTCAGGTATATTATATGCCATCAGACAAGATTTAATACTTCATTTTTAACTATAGGTATGTATCTCGAGCTTTTGAAACGTCAAAGATTCAATAAGCAGATAGTACCGCGAAGAAAAATGTATTGGTATACATTTTCAGGAAAGTGTTTTTCTAGAATGCTTACAGCCAGATTTTTATATGATTTTATACAGTAAACAAATTACTAATAAGTATCCTATATTTCAAAATGTTCGAGAAATTATAATATGCGGATAACGTATAAGAAAACCTTGAAATAAAAATACATCCTCTAAACTAGACCACATCGAAAATAGAGTCTGATTATTAGATTAAGAAGATGGTGAGCGAACACATTTTTCTTCTCTCGCGGTTTTGTTGACGTAGAATCTACACACGTAGCAAAACAAAGTAAACTGTGGAATTGTAAATTGCTTGATAATTACCTTCTCGGACTGTCTGTAAAATGTAAAATATGGACTTCGTACTTTGTACTGATGTTACAGAAGATATGTATGTGTATTATTGCGTTTAAGGAACTTACGGTATTATTTACCTAAATATGCCTAAGAACCGCATCGCTTTTGTATATATTTTTATAGATATACCTACTGTTTAGCCTAAATTGTAATGTTCTATCTACCAGAAGACAATATATACTATGTGACAAAACAAAACGTATCACCCAGTAAAAGTAGGTATATTATAACTAGATGTAATATAAATATTTACTGTAATAAAAAATGATAAAAAGTAGCAAAGAAAACAAAAATCTTCGATAAACTAGTGAAAATAATGAGGTGTGGGCACCACACGATTATCTTCTAAGTATGTGTGTTCGGAAATCTGTACACAAAATTTGCTCCAAATTAAATTTTAAATTTTGTGTCTTCTTAATAAAATCTCCTCTGAGTAAAAGTGTTACTTCCGGTCCGCATATTGAAAATTTTTTTATATATGAAAGTTATCCTAACTCCAACTCAAGTACTTTTTTCCCCTTAATAAATCTCTATAGAATGCATAAATTGAGAAATATTTGCAGTGTTGCTTCCGGTCCAATTAAAAAAAAAATTTACAAAAATTATTCCAAATGCAACTTTCAATACTTTTGTGTTCTTAATAAATCTGCATAGAATGCAAGATTTGCCAGATATTTGCAAAAAACTGCTATTTGATAAGAGTAGAAGTATTACTTCCAATCCGAATTTTGAAATTTTGTATAAACAAAAATTGTTGCAATTTGGGCTCTAAATATTTTTGTTTTCGAAATAAATCTGTATAGAATACATAATTTGCCAGTTATTTGCAAGAAAGTATATATAAACTTTGGTATTGATAGCTGTGGCCGTTTGACCGTTATTGTTGTCACACACACACACACACGCACGCACACGCACGAGAGGGCGAGGGAGGGGAGAGAGAGGGGAGAGAGAGAGGGCGAGAGAGAGATTTGCAAAAACCACTGATGTTTGGTATCAGGGGACTTCAAAACTTGAACATCTGCAAAAATCTCGAGGTCGAAAATTTTCGATTTTTTATTTATTTATTTATTTATTTATTTATTTATTTATTTATTTATTTATTTATTTATTTAGAGATACATTATGAACATCCATTTTTCTCTATCTATATAATACGGCTAAATAAATATTACATTAAATTTGTGGTCTAATTTCCAACCAATTCCAACACAACAAACCAAAACAACCAAGAACAAAAGTGCAATATACAAGCATATAAACAGTAAATGTAGATACCGCGAGATCAAAAATGATATTGATAAAGGTTTGCCATGGAATGTAAAACGTCTGTCTTAAATTATATCATTAAGTGTATAGAATGTTTTCTTTCTAATTTTAAATAACTTGTATGTATATTTAATGCCGTTGTCCTCTAATTGTAAAGCGTTGGACAAATAAAGTCATTATTATTATTATACTGTCAATTAATATTTGTCATTATATTTTCTCTCTGACAAAAATAATAAATATAATGTCAAATATTAATGAAAAACTCTCAAAAGAGCAATGAAACAAATCCCCATAATTTGATAAAGAGTTTAGCTGTGTGGCTATTTGGCTTAATGGCGAGTTTTTACCATATTCAGTTCGATGGTGTTTTATAGCAAAAACATCTCTGCATCTGCATGGTCTTGCGAACAGTCTATAGTGCAGAGTCTATTATGTTGCCAACCTCTTCCACGACGAATAACTGTAGCAATATTTCTTTACATCCGCTTAACGATTTCACGAAATGTAGTACACAGCCCAACGACACGACCTCTTTCAACATTGCCGAGCTGATGATGATAACTTAGTTGTCTATGATCTCTTTGACATTTTTTCACAACTATAGACTGTTCCCAAAACCTCTTTCAAAATCGCTGAGCTGGTGATAACTTAGTTTTCTATAATCTCTTGACATTTTAATGCACTAGTTCAGAACTAGAGGAAATATAAAGGGGAAAGATCCGAGGGAGACATAAAACCGTTATGGAGGCACTTAGCCTACTATTGCTGTTAATGCGTCCAAAATAAATTACATATAAATAACTGCTAGGTATATGTCTTTATAAGCCCCACGCATATGCTTCCGAATTTAGCCGTATTCTGAATTTCAGTTTTTATTTCTGCAATAACCGTGGGTTAGGCAATGTCGCGCTTTGTTTTGCTCTTATAGTATAAATTCCTTAGATCTTCCCTCAGGGGGCAGGAATAGTCTCTTTTTGTACAATATATTTAACATTGATTTCTCTCTGTAGAGGGATATGTGCACTAAAACTCTCAATTGATCTAATATTTGCTTTATTAATTATTAATTATGCTTAAGTCTATATAATCAAAAAGGGTAGAAAAAATTGACTTGAAGAGCAACAGATTTTCCACTGAAATAGGTATATTACATAATAGTGATAGTTTCTATTTACAAGTTTACAAAAGTTTCAGAATATACATATAAATATCTTGAAAGGATTTGTGCATGATGAAGCAACAAAAATTGTGAACATATTATAAATGGATGGTACTAATTGAGTGTAGTAATCAAAAAGTTGTAATAAAATGCAATATTTCCCAAAGCGTATAGTAATTGTTTTCATAAAAAATACTATATTTTTATAAATGCTGTGGCTAAGTGTCCGCTGGCGACCTTGCCCGCATAAACAGAGAGTTCCGCCGACCGGCGGAATGGGCGTATTTGTTTTGTCGATTTCCGGTTGGCCGCATCTTGAAAATTCCGCCGTTATCGTAACAGTCATTTTGATAATCTAGTTTTATATATTAATGTGCTTGTGAATCTGCTAAAATTTGTAATAATTAATAAGCATTACATCTAAAAAAATCGCAAATAAATTCTATTTTAAATTATTTTGTGTGTAATTAACAACTATGAAATATGTATTTTTTATATTTGAAGTATTATTTATGTTTCAAACTGTCAAAATAAGTTTTGTAATTAGTAGAAAATGGATTTATTATAATTATTATACCAGTAATCGACATCTAAGAAATATATTTATTAAAATCTATTGTTTAATAATTTTTATGTAATTTGTAGGAAGAAAACAATCAAGATTTAGTAATTTATAATTAGTATTTATTGTTTGTGAAGTAATAAAACGTGTATTTCTTAATACAAAAGTAAGTAATATGAAAAGTATGTGTCACACATTGTAAAATATTTACGAACATGTTTTTTCAATAGTACCGCGCGATCATTTAAATTCTAAATTAGAGCAGGCTGTGAAATTTAAATTAAGTTGGTATATAAGTACTAATTTACAATTTGAATTGTCAAAGTGACGTTTCAAAATGTTAATTAATCAATAATTGACATTCTGGACAACCTAATAAAAAAAATCCCGCCTGCTATAATTTAGAATTTAAATGATCGCGTGGTATTTCATTCCTTTTTAAAAGCATGAACAAGGAAGGGGTTGTTAAAACTTTCTTATACGTATGTGTCTTTTGAATTTTTATATAAAAATTGTCCCATAATTGAAAAGGACAAAACAAATTCGACTATTCCGCCGTGCCTGCCCAAAACATTGCCATTGTCGGCGAACACGTTACTACAATCGTAAAGATTTCGCCGCCCGATGGGAACTTTCAGTTTATACAGGCAAGACCGCCGACGGACATTTAGCCACTGCGTTATATAAAATTTGATTATTTAAATCATTACTTGCTACGAATAGATAGTGAAAATAATGACTTGCTACAAAGTGAAATTTACGGCAAATATCGACGGAAATTGTGTAATTGTCGATATAATTTGTGTAGTGGAATTAAATGCATGTCTATGATTAATCTAGACCATTTAATAAAACAGCATAAATAGTAGCGACTGTTCTATGCTTAATTGTTTACATTTTTACTTTTACACATTCGCATGTACTTTCTGTCTATGATAGTCAAGTTTTAAATTTCGAAGTTGGTTTTAATCACTTAGTATAAAGTTTGCAATATTTGTTTATTTTTCTTCGTCTGGTAACATCACTCCTATTAAGTTCGATCTAAATTCTAATACGTTCAAGTGCATACTTATATAAATAGGTACACGTATAGATATGTTTGTATGTATTTACGTACTAAGAACATATTGAACAAAGAGTGCTCTTCATCTTGTATGCGCTTCTGGATCTTCCACCAGAAGTTATTAATCAATTCATAAAGAAAGCTTTCGCATCATGTAATAATTACCAGATACATATTATACTCGGTAGCATAACATCTCTATTTTGGGCTGAACGAGTTCGTAGCACTCTCGGAGTTATGTAAGTATACAGTAAATTTATAGTAAACACAGGATATGTGCCAGTGTTCGGTACTTGACTATAAATATATGCATTATAGATACGTGTGTACACCTAGGCATGCACCGAAATCATTCATGGGCATTACTCATTTTTATATTGAACGTTAGTTGCCAAAGTAAAATGTAAGCAATAGAAAAAATCCGGTAAAATATCAAATTTCTGTCTTTAGAGAGTAACTTCGGTATTTGAGAAGGCGTTATGCTTGCCAAAATTGAAGTCACTAAGATACTAATATTTCAGTACGTTTATGTCTGTTAGTTAAGTAAGACAAATTTCGATGCTTTTTCAAGGAATTTCAATAACTATAAGAGATACAGTAAAATTAACGTTCCATCTTTAACGTATTTTTTTTTAATTCAATGGCCAAATCCAAAATTGGCGCCTTTTTTCGACTTATTTACAAAAATACAGTTTTATCAATGTTCGTTTTTCAGGTGTGTCTCCCTTATTCAACAAAATAGTGAAAAATAAATTCTATGTACTTTAACTTTTCTTTTTTTGATAAGAATGCAGTGGCGTAGTCGTACTTAGTTTATTTTTAAAGTGATCAAAATTCGAATTATGACAAAGTTATATTTTTTTATAATGAAGTCATACTTATGACGTGTAATTATTGACGATGGATAAGTATAACTTGAGTTAAAAAAATTGGTTGGGCTATTTCCATCGTTTGTGGAACTTTGATATTCCAACGTTTTGGTAGTCCTTCTACTACCGTCATCAGGGTCCAAACTTGTCATTTTTGTATAACTACTTTACCACTCGACTAATTCATTATGTCGCCTGAACAGAAAATTGAAGAAGCTGTTATAAAACCAGTAACCCAGGGTGAAGTAAGTAGGGAAATCAAAGATAACATTAATTCCAAGAAAGCAGCACGATATGACCTCATTACAGGGGAGATCTTGAAGAAACTACCGAGAAAAGCAATCATTAAACTTACTCATATAATAAATGCTGCATTCCGTCTGAAACATGTACCGGATGTCTGGAAAATGGCTGAAGTAATAATGATACCCAAACCAGGCAAACCTCCAAATGAAGCAACATCATATAGACCAATTTCGCTGCTCCCGATAATATCAAAGCTATTTGAAAAATTGTTCCTGAAAAGACTGAAACCTATCATTAAAAATAAGTCCCTAATACCTTCACATCAGTTTGGATTTCGAAATAAAAATTCAACTATCGACCAAGTGCACAGAATAACAGAAAAAATTGAAAAAGCATATGAAGAGAACAAAATTTGCTCAGCCATTTTTCTAGACATAGCCCAAGCTTTCGATAAAGTATGGCATGCAGGACTAATGAATAAAATCAAAAGCATGTTACCAGAACAGTATTCAGGTTTAATAGAATCCTACATATCCGGAAGAATGTTTCGAGTTAAACAACAAGATAAATACTCTAGCATGAAATAAAGGCAGCCGTACCCCAAGGCAGTGTCTTGGGACCAATCTTATACCTACTGTATACATGCGATATCCCTCAAACAAAAAATGTCACCATTGCGACCTTTGCTGACGACACCGCTATTCTGGCTATCGACACAAATAGTGAAGAGGCAGCGAAAAACCTCCAACAGGCGAGCAATGATATAAATACCTGGACCAAGAAATGGCGAGTAAAGATCAATGAGAGCAAATCGGTACACGTTAACTTTGCTTATACGCAGAATACATATGTACCGGTAACAATTAATGACACAAGCATTCCAATACACTCCAAAGCAAAGTATCTTGGAATGAACATGGGCGGAGCATGTTAAAAAAAAGAGGAAGGAATTGGACATCAAATATAAGAAAATGTACTGGCTTCTTGGAAGGAAATCCCAGCTGTCGGTACACAATAAGCTACTTCTTTATAAACAAATATTGAAACCTATATGGACCTATGGTATTCAACTATGGGGTTGTGCAGCAAGGAGTCATATCGAGAAAATTCAAACATTTCAAAACAAGGTTTTGCGAAATATCGTGGATGCTCAATGGTAGGTACTACCGGAACCAGTATCTACACAGAGACTTAAAAGTGCCAACAGTAGTGGAAGAGATCAGCAGAATTGCAGCGAAGCATGAGGAGAGACTCCATGCCCACGAGAATGCTGAGGTTCTGCAAATGCTGGATAATACTCAACTAATACGTAGACTGAAACGAACCAAACCATTCGAGTTGGTGTAGTGTACAGCGTGTGACGTAGTGACAGTGACAAAGCAGAGCATTGTGTTAGTGCAGTGCATAACACGAGAACATCAGTGTTTTATTTGAGAACCTGAGGGAAACCACTGGGGATTTCTTAGCAGATAAGTGTTTAGTTTTAAGAACTCAAAATAAAATTGTAGGTTAGTCATATGTGACTAGTAACAATAAAATAAATAATAAATAAAAAAAACTTATATTTAACATTTTCTGTGTCGATACCATAAGCTCTAACGCAACGGCTGCATTTGGAGGACACAGCTTCAGAGTTACTAAAGTAACAATGTTGTCTATAAAAGGATATGCTTAATTTCAACACTTCTGTCGGTGACGATGTCAAAGCGTAATCAGTGTAAATCTAAATCATCATTTTAAAAATATTTAAACATTAAAGTCTCTTGCATTTAGATGTAAAAGTGGGGTGGTTAATTTCGAAGTAATCGTGTTTGTATTTATCAGCGTGTTTCTTGAACGCCGCTAATATTTTACATTTTGTTTAATTTCAGAGTGGCTATTTCTACTTTCGCTCTGCTAACAGACTGAAGGACACTGGTCTACAATAACCAGCTGATAATAAAGGTAAGGTGGCATTTACCCTAGAATAGAAACACTTTAGTTGTAAACGTGTTCCAGTTTGTTACCACTTCAGCCATTTCTTCTCTCGTTGATATATACAGTTCACAAGTAAAAATCCCAGCGCAGTTAATTCTTAAATCTTTTGGACATACTTTCTTCCATTTGTAGACTGCTATGATTTCCGGTTTCGAACAAGTGTACAAGTAAACATGTAAAATTGAAAATAATTATAACTATCATTACTAACTCATTTTCGAGACTTTCTTCATGCTTTATAAAAAATTACTCCAATAATCTGCGTGCCACAGAAGAGAATCCGTACAAAAATATGTTATGCCTGTAATAGGTACTTCAATCATTTGCAACTAGTTAATATAACAAATTCTATATGCAAGGAATGAGGATTGTTTGATTATACAATATGTCTCACTAAGTTGGAACCATATGGAAAACTTTTTTATTATTAATTTTAGGAAAAAAATGAGGTGTGGCCACCACACGACTTTCTTATACGTATGAAAGTGTTACTTCCGGAGAATTTTGAAATTTCATTTATACAAAAAATATTCCAAATCCAACTCTAAATACTTTTGTACTCTTCATAAATATACATAGAATGCATAATTTACGACATATTTGCAAAAAATCGTTATTCGGTAAGAGTATAAGTGATACTTCCGGTCCGAATTTTGAAATTTTTTTTATACAAAAGATATTGCAAATTAAGTTCTAAATACTTTTATATTCATAGCCTACCTGTCTAAAAAGCATGACTTGCGAAATATTCGCAAAAAACTGATTTTCTATAAGAGTAAAGGACCTATTTCCGGTAGGAATTTCGAAAAACTTTTTAAATAAAATTTTTGTCAATTTTAATTTTAAGTATATATGAATTCTTTATAAATTTGCTTAAACTTAGTAGTTGACGAAATATTGGCAAAATTCGATTTTTTCGCTGAAGTAAACTGCTACTTCCGGTCTACCGATTTTACTGAAAAACTAATCAGATCTCAAGAGGATGATTAGACACGTAAATACAAAATTGGGAATTGATATCTACAGCGGTTTGACCGCTATCGTGGTCACACACACACACACAGACAGACAGACAGACACACAGACACACAGACATTTTTTAAAAACCACTTTTTCGGTATCAGTGGACTTCAAAACGTGGACATCTGCAAAAATCTCGAGGTCGAAAATTTTCATCATCACAATACTTCCTTATACTACGTATAAGAAAGTAAAAAGTTGTTCTTCATAAAAAATGCTGCATGTTCTGAAATCTAAAATACAATCTTCAGATATTAATTTTTTTCAATTGTATACGAGGTATGTCAAAATATATTAATTTTACTCAAGAATAATTGACAATATCGAATAATGTTATTAAAAATGTTGATTAGAACTAAAAATTACGTTCAAATATGCAATTATATCCATTTATATGGAAAAATCAATTCTTTTTACTTTTTTCTACAATAACAATGCAAATTTAACTGTAGTTACATGTTATCTAGGATGCACTGACATACAATTGATTTGTTGTTTGCTAGAAATGTTTGACAGTGAATGTCAAAACGCGTTAGAATTTCTATGACAAACAAACATGGTAGCGTTATTTACTTGTGAATAGAAAATAGAAATTGTTTTGATTGTGGGAGAAAACTATAAAACAATTTCGCAATTTAAACACGCAATGAATGCATGTGCAAACAAGAAAATACAAACAAATACTAAATTGTGTAACTAATAAAATATTAATAATAGAATAGTATATTGTAGACCTAGGCGGTAAAGTGGCAATTTTCCAGACCGAAAGAAGGTATGGACGGGCGAGGCGTAGCCGAGCCTGGCCGCTTCTTGAGGTCTGGAAAAACCACTTTACCGCCATGGTTTACACATAATTTTTTATCCTACACAAAACAACTAGGCTATATGAAACATTTTTTATTTAAATAATTTTAAGAACTCGTACAAAATTTAACTTAATTAATTGTTTGAAATATTAATGTTAAACACTGGATTATTAATTGTACAACTAGGAAAAGAAATTCCTTGTTTTGACAAATTTGAAAAGTCAAGTTGTTCTGAAAATGTTGAAACAGATGTATCTTGATTAACAACTTCCGAAATATTCAATGTGGTAATGGGTGCTGCTGGAATGCTGGACTCGTTTCTTATACTATCTCCTGTATTTAAGATTTTTTTGGCGATGGAAATTTTATTTGGGATAGAGTCCTCCACATAACCCTCCGCCACGCTGGTAGACTTCCATCCACCGTGCCTTTTCAGTGCTAATATATCTGCCCCTGAATCGGCAAGTAGTGTGGCTGATGTCCTTCGCAGGCAATGGCCAGTATATTCTTTACTATTTGGCAAATTCAAATATGTAGCTATTTTGCATGGTATTGCCCCAATTGTATGATACCCTACATTTTGGGCAGCACATTTTCCTTTATTATATTTAACAAATAATCGGCGAGAATTCATATTCTTCGGCCTTAAATTGAAATACTTTCTGCAAATTGATATAATATCAATTGAATTTTCTTTCTCAGAATTGCAAACAGTGAACGTGCGTTGTTTATTGTTTTTTGTGTCTGGTATATGAATTATTAAAATATCGCCTTTGTCCACAACGTTATCAAATGTCATATTTGTGAGCTCCTCAGACCTACACGCTCCAGCAACTCCAATTATTAATACCACCTACAACAAATAATACATTGTCTTATACAAAATAAAAATTAGCCTGTTCCTTTACCTTTGTCATTAGGTACATTTCGTCTGGAGCTTCTCTTAGAAATGTATTTATTTCTTGTGCACTGAAGGTTCTCGATTTTTTGGCAACATGTCCAACAGATTGCTTTTTCAGAAAAGCTGTTACTTTTGAATAGCTACCAATATTAACATTATGCTTAACTGCCATTGTTGCTTTTAGCATCAAGTGAATTGACCATAATGTGGAAGACTTATATTTCTCCGATAATTCGGAGATATAGGTTAGAATTACACTTTCAGTATATCTTTTAACTTTCTTTGTTGTACATCAATCCATAAAAAGTTTATATTGTGCATTATATTTCTGCTTTGATTTGTTCGGTAATAAATTTAGCGTTACTTCTTTGGCTTTCTCAGTAATTTCTTCGGGTGTGCAGCTGTCCATGTTTTCATCGGTGTTGGAAATATTAGAAGGTCCAGCACATTCCATTGTTGAATGTCTAATAAATGGAAATAAAAAATAGTCTTTTCAATCTTAATAATGTGAAATTGATTCTTATTTACCTGGCACAATATTTAATTATTCAATTTGATTTGACAGAATGCAGCCGAAATGACACAACAAAACAATTCAATTGATGCGCCACCTAGCGGTGATACTGTCAAACTAGTTACTTTTCTTGGCTAGACGTACAAAAAGAAATTTTCTTGCCTAGACGTGCAGATATACACTTTCACGTTTCCATAGAGCCGCGAAAATTTAGTTTTGGAATAGTGTAGGATAAAAATTTATTTTTCACTCATTCCACTAATGCCTCGACATATCCACCCTCTCGTTCAATACTGAACAGGAACCTCTATTTGAAATTTATATATTTTAATGTAAAGTTTAATTCTAAAATAAAATTTAAATAAATTGTTTTGCCACCTAAACTCAGATTCTCTCAGGGCGATTCTGATTACTAGAAATGATTAATGAAAAAGGTTCCTAAACATTAATTGATTTTAATAAAAAGAAAAATGCCATTTTAAACTTTAAAGAATACTTATATTCAAAATCAATGAATTTTGTATATTTTACAGACAAGGACATATTCTATACAAACAACAAAAGAGACAAAACACATTAAAAGACAATTTCAATACACTTTTACAAATATTAGATGAACACAAATATTTATGTATATTCTTTGTTATATTAAAGCGTAAACAATAACGCAAGAATTTACTACGCAAGCTACATACGATTTGTGTATGTTTATATATATATATACGACAATTGCGAAACATATCAAGTTACATTATATTTTATATGTTGGAGACGATGTTTATTTAATAACTCAATTTATTTAGTTCGTCTCTGTTTGAAATTTATTTCATTATCAAAAATACATTCATTTTACAATAATCATTTATCATTTGAAACAATACCTTATTTTTAAATTTTTTTTTCAACTTCTTTCTCCTTTCTTCGGGCACTGTTTATCCCCAGCGAAATCTTCTTTGTTCTACGTTGTCTTCAACGGAATTTCCTTTATGGTCACGATCCAGACGTGATGAATTTTCTTACTCTGCCATAAGGAGCACAATATTTTTATTGCGACTGTATTTATTTAGTTTTAAAATTTTTGCCACTGTCTCTTTACTTACATTTTGTTGCATCAACGACTTCCTTTTGCGCAATGACATTTTTGGATTTTCTACAACAGACAGCATTACCTCAAACTGCGTATTATCATCGGGAACCAGCTTTTGGCGTTTTCTATTATAACTATTGTTAATACTTCCAGTACAGATTAATATTTTTATTGGGATATCTATTATTAAAAATAATCGCTGCTTCTCTAAGCGTTTTAGTTTTCTGCCAGAATCAAAACAATTTCTATTTTCTCTTCACAAGTTAATAACCCTACCATGTTTATGAGTCGTATAAATTCTAACGCGTTTTAACATTGACTGTCAAACATTTCTACCAAACAACAAATCATTTGTATGTCAGTGCATCCTAGATAACATGTAACTACAGTTAAATTTGCATTATCATAGACAAAAATAGAAAAAATTAATTTTTCCATATAAATGGATGTAATTGCATATTTGAACGTAATTTTTAGTTCTAATCAACTTTTTTAATAACATTATTCGATATTGTCAAATATGAAGGTACTTTACTCTTAAGTATAATTAATATTTTTTGACACACCTCGTATACAACTAAAAAAAATTAATATCTGATAATTGTATTTTAGATTTTAGAACATGCAGAATTTTTTATGAAAAATAACTTTTTTCCTAAAATTAATATTAAAAAAGTTTTCCATATGGTTCCAACTTAGTGAGACATATTGTATAATATCTATACACCATAGAACCAAATAAGATTGTGCACTTAGTGTATTTACATCCTAATAGAAGAATTCAACATTTTTAAAAATAAATCATTATGCAAAGAAATGCAGTTGCATGAAAACCTTTGTGATTAACTTTTATTATTTGAAAAAGAATCTGAAAAATCCATTTTTCACAATCAGTGGGTTGATGCGTTAAACATATACGAGTCACGTGATGTTAGAGGGAAATTTACATTAAGGAGGTTTTCGCAGAGGTGCCGATAACTGCCGTGAGGTAGGACGTAAAGGGGTGGCACCATATGCGCTAATATAAATTCCGCCGATGTAAGGTACTTGTTAAAATAAAACAAACAGCAGAAATTTTTGTTTTTCTTATTATGTTTTTGCATTAATTTGAATAGAAAGGATTAATTAATGCTTCGTTGGTAGTACTTTCTCACAATTCAAATTATTTACTCCTTTATTTCACTCTCAAAGTTGGCAAAATTTACAACATCATAACACAGTTTCAGAAACTTTTTTTTAAAAACTAATTCCAGTCGAGCATGCATTGAGCCTTTGTTTATGTGTGTTTTAAATTTCGTTTTGATAGTTCGTAAATAAAAGCGGTACTATTGTTTTAACGAAACCTTGTAAAGTCCAGAATTTACATTAGCGTATATAGCGTCACCCCCTTACGTCCTACCTCACGCCTGTTAGTCGGCACCTCTGCGTAAGCCCCCTTAATATGAGGACAGCTAATGTATATTGAAGTAACACTAGTGACAGAGACATATCGTTTTTCTGAATGTTTATTTTCAGAAAATAATCCTCTTTAGGATTTGATATGCAAACCGTATTAATTTTACTACAATTTTTGATTAAACCAAGCTTCTCATATATTATGTAAACTGAATACCAGAAGCTAGTCGCTGTAAGTTATTTTACACAAATTCAAACAATGCATATTTGCCGCAACAAAGTCAAATATCTATCCACACTTAATTAGATATTATTGTTATACAGTTGTATCGTTGTATCTAGGAAATTTAGGCATGCATTCCAAAATATCATCTTTTAACTTAGCGCATATGTCTATGGAATATTTTTAGACGACCGCAAATCTCAACACGAAATACCGTCTGGTGTTATTTGTACCGAAATATAAACTATAATATCTCCGTAAACAATTTATTAATGGTGTAATAGTAAAATGAAGAATCCATGCGGTTTTCTTTCTTTAGCACTATAAACATAATTCAGTACTAAACAATCAAACGATTAAAAGGCCGCTTCTTTTATTATGAGTGTTTGCTCCGATTTCTGAATTATCACACGTTCACGATTTCTTTCTACTAAGCAAAATTCTAAATGTTCCACTTTAAATATTTGATGTTTTGGTTATAATTCAGTATTGAACAATCAAGCGATTAAAAGGCCGCTTCTTTTATAATGAGTGTTTTATAATTAATGCGAAACCACAACACTGTAAATAAAACAAAACCAACTTTGTTTAAAAACTGATAGAACCGCCGAATTGCATCATGCAGTTTTTTAATTGTTATTATTAAGATATTGGGATGGGTTTGTTGATTATACAACTAGTAAATTATTTCTTTATTAGCTGATAAACAATCGTTTAAAAAAAAGATGTTGTGTAAATATATCTTTCTCTGTTGATATTTATTCTGTGTATAGTTGTGGTAAGGAGTTCTTGCAATCATATGAAGAACGAGTACAGAAAAGTAATAAAACTACCTAAGACCTATATAGAAATTAATATCCAACAAATTTGTAATGTATTGTACTGTTTTAAAATACAGAACATTTAAAAAATATAAACAAAATTAACATTTCTAATATGTAACTAATAGTATTGAATTAAAAATATTATTCATTTATATAAATAGAATTACTTATATTAATAGTACAGATATGTAAAAGTTTAGGTAAATAATAAGTGTTTGTAATTGTAATCTCAACTTAATGAAAGAGTGGTAAATTTTGTACATAAAAATGTCATACTTATTAAAGTCAATGTGTTAAGTATTAGACATAATAATGATATGCAACTTAATTTACCGCATGGAATATTAGAAAAAAATAAATCACATACGTCGTTTTTTATAATAAAAAGGCTTAGTTACCAAGAAAAAAAGGAATTATGAATTATTGATTTTTGATAGAGAGTGGAAATTCTTGATCTGAGAGGAGAGATTGTTTAAAAAAGAGTTAATTGTGAAAATAATATTAAAAGTTTGAAATGGATTACATAACAATTTAATTAAAACATTAACCGAGTATTTGTGATGGAATAGAAAGTGAAATCCATAAGTTGTTGGACTAATACTTGATGAGCTGATATAAAAATTCTTGATAGAGGGATTAGATCGGACTTTGTTGGCAGTATAAAGATGAAAAATTGAAAATTATAAATTGAATTATAAACTAATGAAGATAAGAAGTAATTGACCAGACATTAAAAAGCAAGAACATATTCCTGATCTGACCTGAAGAAAGAAATGGAGGGCGTGTGCTGATTTTACAAACAGACGTTTTGAAGAGGTAACACTATAGGGAGGGACATTGAAGACTATAGGAAGAAGAATAGAACTTGTTAAAGAAATGAATTGCAAACGTAAAATAAATATTTATAATACTTTAAAAGAATCTTTACATTGACATTTAATTTTGAAGTTAGTTAGACAGATTTATAATTTTATTATAAAGTTAAATTAATCTATATACAGTTAGAGTGTTAATATTTTCATTCTATTTATATATTTAATATATAATTTACCCGTTATTATTCTCTTTCTTGTTATTTCATGTATCCGCGTTATCTACATTTTTTGATATATATATATGTATATATACGAGTAATTATTTTTAATTCGAATAATAGTTACTTTCATTGAGTTTTAGAGAGTTGAATTGGAATTATATTTGTAAAGTTTATGTGATATATATATAATAATTAAATTATACTTAACTTATTGATTATTTATCAAAGTTGTGAAGTAAATTTAAACGATTTAATAAGATAAATTTATATACGTAGATTTATACATATAGTTTAAAAATACATATTGAACAAAGTAGGTGTCACAAGTATTACAGTAATCTTTAAATAGAATATTAAAGTAACTTTTCATATATAAATTAATCCTGAGATTATTAAGAGTCTATTCATTCATGCGTTTCATTTATAAATTTTTTTAACAACGACTGAGAATACTACATTTTATTTTCAATTTAAAAGTCGGCATATTGAATATTTATTATAGAATTGTTTTATAAAACCTCAGTATAGTGTTCAATATACTATTTAACACTGCTAGCGAAGTACGTTGCAGTATATAAATTTTTTTTCTATTTCGATTCTGTAGCTTTTCTTTACGAAGCCCGTTTTGTTTGTATAAAGTCTTATACTTTATCACACTAATTTTGTTTATTTGAAGCTGATAACAATCAAAAAAATGAGATGTGGCCACCACACGACTTTCTTATACGTATGTGCGTTTGGAATTATACAAAGGCTGTTATAAATAAAGATTTAATACTTCTTCTTTTAAAAAAAATCATGTCCGAATTTTGAGAATTTTTTTATACGAACATTACTCAAAATTCTATTCTAGGTTGTACTTCTATTCTCTTAATAAATCTCTCTAGATCGCATACTTTGCGGGATATTTGCAAGAAAGTGCTACTCGATAAGAGTAAAAGTGTTACTTCCGTTCCGAATTTTGAAATTTCCTTTATACAAGAATTATTTCAAATCCAACTTTAATTACTTTTGTGCGCTTGAGAAATCTATAGAGAATGCATAATTTACAAGATACTTATCAAAAATCGCAATTCGATAAGAGTAAAAGTCTTACTTCCGATTCGAATTTTGAACTTTTTTCATACAAAAAGTGTTGAAAATCAACCTTTAAATACTTTTATACTCATAATGTATCTGCCTAGAAAGTATGACTTCCGTTATATTTGCAGAACTGTTTCTCGATAAGAGTACAAGCCCTACCTACTTCCGGTAGGAATTTCGAAAAACAAATAACAAATTTAATAAAAAATTTCTCAAATTCACTTTTGAGTAGATTCGAATTCTTTGTAAATTTGTTTAAACTTCCAAAACTATCTACTTCCGGTCTGCCGATTTTACTGAAAATCTAATCAGATCTCAGAAGACACTTAAATATAAAATTTGTAATAGATAGCTTTAGCCCTTTGACCGCTATCGTGGTCACACGTACACACACACACACACACACACAGAGAGAGAGAGAGAGAGAGAGAGGGGGAGAGAGAGAGAGAGAGAGAGAGGAGGGAGGGAGAGAGAGAGATTTTTTTTAAAAAAGCGCCTTTTTCGGTATCAGTGTACTTAATATGTAATAATGCAAAACGTGGACATGTATTAAAGAACAGAACTATATCTAAATCTCAATATAAATGTTTTAATGTAAGAAACATTTGAAGTAGAAAATACCAAGAATTTACAGGGATACAGAAATTATTTGAAAATGATCTGATTTTATATATATTTGACTATGTATAAATCTTCATAAAATTTACAGTTTTTCTGATTCCTTAAAATCATATCAAGGAAGTTAAATAAAATCAAAGATCTTTTTCCTTTATTAATATGAGAATTTTTTGAAAATTGACGATTTAAACTATAGTCACATTAACAGCAGTGATTTATTTAATTTAATTTAATAACAAATGGACCTATCGATTTGAACACAATAGCCAATTTAACGAACGATTTATTTGATTAATGATTGATAATATAAAAAGGGGCTGAGAAATGTACAAGTACTTAACGCATGTACTTAACAACTTAATATGTGAGGTTTATAGATAATTTGTAAAGCTTATCTGTTGGTAAAATTGATAAAATAGAGGTAGAAAATTGCAATGTTTTAGAATTTCTCAGAAAAAATGACAGTGGCCAAAAAAATCTATTAAAGAGTTGTTGTATATGGGAAATATTCACCATCCTATTTTCGTGTTAAAATTTGAAAGTCATTGCATGAGAAAGTGTCCGGACGAATTCTGGAATTTCGATCTGAAATTTTGTACTGCGCAGGGTCAGGGTATAGGGGTTTCTGTTATTACCAATAAAATGTATATATCCGAAAAAGCACGCCAAGGCTATAAGGGTCAATGATGATTTTCCGCATTGCTTACACATGTGAAAAGACTACTGGAAAGAAATTTCTTAAGAAAATTTTTTGGTCATCCTGGACAGGAACTTCTTACAAGAGTAAAACACTGTGGTCCTCTCTCTTAGTAAAATTTATTATTGGATCATGAGGGCTCTTCACTAAAAAAATGCCAGAAACTCAATTTTAGAAGAAAAAAAACTTTACTTTTGAGTACATTTGTATTCCTTAAAAAATGTGTTTAAAGTTAAAATATGTATTGGTAAAACTTGATTTTTTGACTGAAGTAAACTACTACTTCCGGTCTACCAATTTTATTGAAAATCTAATCAGAACGATCTCAAATGGGAGATTATACTAGTAAATATAAAGTTTGGTATTGATAGCTTTAGCCGTTTGGCCGTTATTGTGGTCACACAGAGAGAAAGGCATTTTTAAAAAACCACTTTTCAGTGGAGGGCTTCAAAATATGGACATCTGCAAAAATCTTGATGTCCAACATTTTCTTCGTCAAAATACTATGTATAAGGAAGTAAATTAAAAACATCAATCAACACAAACTGCAAAATATTTTCGATTTAAATTTGTTTTTACAGCAGGAAGCAAATTCGCGTATTAAAGTATGTATATCATTTAATCTACCTTCGAGCACCGACACTTCCTCTCTGTGTTAGGTTTTCTTTGGTTTTCCATACTCCTTAGTAAATGCGGAGACGCCCACCCATCAAAAATGTTGGTTCAACAATAACTCATGGCACAAGAAATCCCTGTAATTGGTATAAATCTATTCGGGGGAGGTGTTTATTATTATTATTATTATTATTATATCATTCTTCATTGTTTATAACATATAATATTATTATTAGGCCACACTTTTTTTGAGCTTCTACGGAGAATTAGCGATATTATTAATCATAAACCAAATATTAATAAAGATATAACTGAAATATTTTTCCATTGCGCTAAGCAATATAGATAACTAGATGTTTTATACGGTACTTAACCCGTAAATGTAAAAAATGAAATCGGTTATGACCGTTAAGGATGAATTTATTATTCTCAGTGCCTCTCTACTATATCAAGTAGATTGGCTACGCCAAATTGAGTCGTATACCTAAAAACTTCAAGTGTCCTATTAAGTAATATATTCTGGGCAGTTATGGGAAGCATATTTAGTGCACTCCTTGACCTCTGTAGGCAATTATTTTCTTAAAAAGCAATTAAGTAAATAGAAACACATCAATAAATAATATAATATATATGAGTGTTTTATTAATAAATTACATAATAACGTTGACTGTTATTGTTTGTACTTTAATAGTTACCGTCATGAGTACGATCACGACTAAAGCGTACTATTTGTTAAACATTTGCTAAATAAAAATTTCAAGAACGAAGCATGTATATTATTAGGTATGTCAGGAAAACAAATTAATCTCCAGGAAAAATATTTTTGACTTTAACGAAGTTATTGATTTAAAAAGAATTGATTAAGGAGTTTTTATTTGTAAACAAATAAAAGTTATGGCGAATGTTATAATTAGGTTAGTTGAAATTACATGTACTACATACATACATATGTGCATGTTCCTACTATAAAATCTAAAGACCTAAATACTTGACCTTATTCCAATACACACAAATGTCAGATTAATAGTATATTCTTATTATGATGTTTGATCCATATCTTATATCTCTGGAGCTCTTTGCGGTTGTATAATTTGAATTTTCGGAACAGGTGGCAATGTATATTAAATATGTACTTAAGATGGTATGTTTTATTCAAAAATAAAGTTAATAGTGGATTGAGATATCCACAATTTGGTTCCAATTGATTATTTTCAGAATAAAAAAAAACGAATGCGACAAAATTATAATTGAGCAAAAGATTGCTATTTTATCAGCAATGCTACAGCTGGAATGCTACAAAACAGAATAGAAAAAGCGATTATCTCAAGCAAAGAATCGATGAATCTTAAAAGAATAATTACACTCGCGACTTGGTATATCAAATAATAGGAAAATAACGAAAAAATAAAAGAAATATTCAGAACTTTCAAGATATGAGTGAAACTGCTTCTGGTATACTAAATAAAATGAATAAATATTTTATAGAAATATGTGGGAAAAAATCTAGACAGAATGAAAGCAGTAATTTGTAATTTGGGAAAAGCTTTAAAAAAATAATATTTAAATGAAAGTTTTATGGAAAAACATAATATCCTAAATAAAAACCAAAATGGATTTACAAAGAGCAGATCCATGTCACGAGTCCTGTTCAAATTAATAGAGGAGATCGTATATGACCTAAATAGTAGGGATGAGGTACGACTAGTAAGCCTATTTATGGATCTGCTGGAACCTTTCGATAGTGTCCACCAGGGTCCATTATACAAACTGGAAGCTATGGGTTTCATAAGAGTCTCAAGTGATTGGATAAAGACGTATTTATACGGATGGAGTTATTGTGCTGTCTTCTCTGACGAAAATGGAAGAGAAGTGAGATTTAATTGTAATCCTGAGTATTCCGCAAGGGTCGTATTGGGGCCAATATTATTTGTTGAGTGTGACCGACAACCTAAGAGAAATGTTTGCTGAATAGTCGTCATCAATTTAAGAGCTAAAGCATCAACCGAATTAAAAATCAAAAAAGGGGAACATAAGAAAGCTAGAATGGGTTTCAGAACAACATTTAAAAAAAAATTAAGTGTGGCCGCTACACGACTTTCTTATACGTATATGCATTTCAAATTATACAAAGGATGTTCTAAATTAAGTTTTAAATACTTGTATCTTCTTAAAAAGATAAACCTGTAAGTGAGTCATTTCATGTGCGAATTTTTAGAATTTTTTTATACAAAAAATATTCAAAATTCTATTCTAAGTACTTCTATTCTCTTAATAAATCTTTATAGAACACATACTTGCAAAAAAGTGTTACTCGCTAAGAGCGAAAGTGTTACTTCCGGTCCGAATGTTTTTTTATACAAAAGGTATTGAAAATCAAGATTTAAATATTTTTACATATATCTGCTGAGAAAGCAAAACTTGCCAGATATTCGCAAAAAGCTGATTTTCGAGAAGATCTACTTCAGGTAGGTATTTCGAAAAACTTTTAATAAAAATCTTCTCAAATTCACTTTTGAGTACATTTGAATTCTTTATAAATTTGTTTAAACTTAGTACTTGACGAAATATTGGTAAAATTCTATTTCTTCACTAAAGTAAACTACTATTTCCGGTTCGCCGATTTTACTGAAAATCTTATCATATCAAGATCAAGACCAAGATTATACTCGTAAGGTATAATATATGATATTCCATATTACAAGATTATTATGTAAAGTTTACAGTCAGTAGTTCAATCTAAATAGTTGGCAATATCTTTTTAGCAATCAAAAATGTCTTATAGAAACCTCAAGTTCATCCACTTCATCGTTCTTTTCTTATTATTAGAATAAACTGTAACTAATCCAGTATTACACCACCTAATACAACAATATCTTACAATTATATGAAGACCTAGTCGAAAGTGCACAGCACAGACACATAAATACAAATATCATTAGTGAAATTCTCTAGAGCTACTTCTTTGTTAAAATACCTTTTAAACTTATGTGGCGATAGCGATAGCAGTTTATGTGATTACATAAAACATATCCGTTTTAATTCGTAAATATTCAAATTTGATAAGTAACGGTGTTAATATCTTTTTACCTTGTTATACTTAGTATAAGGAAGTATTGTGATGACGAAAATTTTCGACCTCGAGGTTTTTGCAGATGGCCACGTTTTGAAGTCCACTGATAAAGAAAAAGTAGTTATTAGAAAATGTCTGTGTATCTCTCTGTCGTATGTGTGACCAGGCTAGCGGCCAAACGGATACAGCTCTCAACACAAAACTTCCTCATCAATCTTCCTCTTGAGATCTGATTAGACTTTCAGTAGAATCGGTAGACCGGAAGTAGTAGTTTGCTTCGGTAAGAGAATTAAAATTCACTAATAACTCGTCAGCTATTAAGTTTATACAAATTTCTAAGAATAAAAATAAGGTGTGAGCACCACACGACGTGTTACTTTCGCTAAAATTTCGAATATCATCGCTCCAATGTATTATAGGTTGTATAAGTTTTTAAGTGAAAACGTATTTTTTTAACAAATGGTTGAATATTGGTATTGCGTTAAACATTTAACAAAAGATAAGGCGTCTCTTTAATAGAAAATAATGAGGTGTGGCCACCACACCACTTCCTTATACGTATGAGTGTTTCAAATAATACAATTTTAAGAATTTTTTATATAAAAATTATTCAAAATCCTATTCCATGTACTTCTATTCTCTTAATAAATCTCTATAGCATGCCTGCATACTTTGCAAGTATTAAAAAGAAAAGTGCTACTCGCTAAGAGTAGAAATGTTACTTCCGGCCCGAATTTTGAAATTTCATGTATACAAAAATATTGCAAATCCAGCTGTAAATACTTTTGTAGTCTTGATAAATATGTATAGAATGCATAATTTACGACATATTTGCAAAAAATCGCTATTCGGTAAGAATAAAGTGTTAGGTACTTCCGGTCCGAATTTTGAAATTTTGTTCATACAAAAGGTATTGAAAATTAAGTTCTAAATAGTTTTATACTCGTAATGTACCTGTCTAAAGAGCATGACTAGCGAAATATTGGCAAAAAACTGATTTTAAATAAGAGTAAAAATCGTACTTCCGATAGAAATTTAGTTTTTCTTAAAGAGTACATTTGAATTCTTTGTAAATTTGACATTTTTTAAAAACCACTTTTTCGGTATCAGGGAATCTGCCAAAATCTCGAGGTCGAATATTTCAACACAATACTTTCTTATAGTACGTATAAGAAAGTAAAAACGTTTGGGACGTCATACTTTTATATTCTTACTTTCTGATTTTTCAACGAATTTATTTCAACCTATACTAATGCTTGTTCGTTGTATATTATTTTTACGTATGTACAAGTGGAACCGACCGATAGTTTTTCTTTATGTAATTCCATTTTTCAACTGATGAGATAATCATGTTATATTGGAATGATAAATAATCGAAGGCGTAGCGTGAGCAAACACAATAAGTACTAAGAAGAAGAAAACTCAACATTTTATTTCTAATAGTTATTTATTTTCAGGAAATGTTGTCAGTTTTTACAGTAGTATATACGATGATAAGTTTTGAGAAGTTTCTTTCAAAAATATCTGTAAAATTATATCAAAGGCTTTGCTCGTGGTAAACCACTGCAAACCATCAAACGTAGATTAAAGAAATATTTACTCGCGTTCTTGAAAGAATATTAAAAAGTTTATGTAGGTATATATTTTTTCGATGTCAATTTGCTGACGAGTATTACGAAGTATGTACTTCCTCTAGGATATTCCTTTGATTTATAAACAAATCTAATGCTAGGGCAATAAACTACACTAATTTCGTTAGTTACAACATATAGCGCGTTCTATTGAGCATTTATCCCATGTGTTTTCTTTTCCTTCTTCATGTTAGTATTCGGAAATAATAGTCAGTATTCAAAGTAATTAAAAAAACACATTAAGTATCGCTTTGTGACTTAACCGTATTTAAAAATTATACACGTAATAACAATAAATGTAGTAGTAAATTTCAGGAGAATGTATTTGTAAAACACGATTGAATATTTTATGCGTTGCATGATATGCGATAACTTCAAGTTACAATGATGTAATCCTCCTCATGAGATTTATGATAATGCAATAACGACATGCTTTAACTTACCAGAGGATTTCAATCAACGATGAGGCTGCGATTACATAGGGCGTATGTAAGATTATTAATTTTCCACTTGTTAGAAGTAATTTTATTGTGAAATAAGAAAAAGTAGGATAAGGCTAAACAAGATTACTTGAATTTTAGATTGTGAGTGCACTGTTAGCACTTTGCTAATATGTCTCTATGGAATGTACAGGCAAAAAAAGATGCGGAACGACGCTTATATGGAGCTAGGAGCTAGGAGGGGAAAAAGATCCATCTAGCATTTAACAATAATATAATAATAATAATAATAATAATAATAATAATAATAATAATAATAATTATTATAATTGCAACAATGTTATCCATTGCTTAACAGATTAAATCATTAACAGGACTATATTGCAAATTAGAATAATAACAATAATACAAACATATGCGAAGTAAATGCTCATAAACAAAAAAGGGCAGATAAAAAGGACGGGAGTCCGTTAGCGTTCCGAGCCATATGATGAGTAGAGTCCGGATTTTAGGTAAAATGCCTTTTCTTTTAGATTTAAGGTCCATAAACGAGAGTCATCCCTAAATACATTTTGAACAAAATAAGACATTTTGAAGAACTTATTTTAAATCCTATGACTCCTAAAGTGTGCTTATATGTCCTAAAACTGAGGTAGTATCCAATTTTATCCTATTTTCAAGATTTTATCTCCAGTTCAGATCAAATATTAATACCGAAATACAAAGAGTTTTTCAATTTTTATGTTCTACATCATTTCGTCACGATTCGAGTTGTATTGGTCACCGATGATTACAAGTGGTTGCCCGCACAAAGTCTGTTTGGTTTATACCACCAGCCAATAACATTACACCTACTTCGCAGAATTCCCAGCATTGAATTGTCGTTCCCACTTCCGAGTATACCAGTCGGGACAAGACTGATTCGTTTATTATCGGTGATATATTTTTGTTAGGTTTGTATATTTTTACAATTATACGTTTTAATGACAATGTCAATATCGTATTTGCGATCAATGACAATATGAAGGAATAAACTAAACGTTGGGGAGTCCACACTACCTCAATCAACTACTTCCAAATCCTGACTTTATTTTTTAAAATATTTAATCAATTATATTTTGATTTATTTAAAAAAACTAAAAGAAATATAATAGCATCGTCCTTTTTCCGAAGATATATGTAGAAAAAAAAATAAAAAATGAAATTAATAACTTTAACATAATAAAAGAATGGTGTAATTTAAATTTAATTCTTTTAAATGTGGAAACAAGTGCTGTTGTTTCTACCACAAGGAGCTCCTATCCATAACTATCAATATATATCGAATTCCACACCTATTGTTAGAAAGTCTGTAATCAGCCATACTTCTGTACTCTCTCAATTAATAAGTTTTGGTGAAGGTAGAAAGTTACCAGATTATAGACGCATAGTCCAGTTTAGGTCATGTTTTCAGTGTCTCCACAAAGAAGAACTTTCGATACGATCGTACAGCGAAGATGAGCGCATCTGAGGCGGAGTTATATATGAAAAAGATATGATCAGAAAACCGCAGACTTTGATTAATGATTTCTTGTAGTGTACGAAACTACTGCACATTTCTTAACACTGACTTATATCCTTTTCCTCTGTTACCAGGCGTTGATAATACGAAGATCCCTCGGTAGGACTTCACAGTCGGAGATTAACGAAAATCTTGAGAAGTCTTTAAATCATTAGCATAAACTAGAATGCTGAGAGTACACAGTAGAAAGATACTATAAACATTGAAAAATGGTATATGGTATAACATAATGGGAACGATTGTCAAGGGCACTGATTAATGATAGATGAGGTAAGGCCTATATAGCGAACTCAGCTATGAAAGAAGCATCGTATGATCATTAGATCAAACGCATTGGCAAAGTCGGTGTAAGCAGAACATCAACCTGATTTCGAGATTTTATACCAGAAAATTGGCGTATTTTTCTTATTTCTGGACAAGTAAAAGAGAAATATTAAAAATCATAGACAAGGGAACGCACACAAAAGATGCACAATCCATAATCCGATAACTGGAAAGTCTATCGTAACAGGGCACGATAGACTATCTGATCTGTCATTCTATGGCAGTCAGAATTTCACTTGTTGAAATGGGATCCATAATGAAGCTGATAGAGCAATCCAGGGTTACAAATGAGAAAGAAATAGACATACATCAGAAAACCTTTCAGTGAAAGCTTTCACGATTTCTTCGTCACTATGTCTTAAAATTCCGGGAATTTTTGAATTTCTCGTTATTTGTTGCCAAAAAGACTTGGGGTTCTTTATAGGTACGTCATTCTCCAAATTGGCCAACTAAGTATTGTAAGTCATACGTGTTTCCAATTTCATAAAATTTTATGATATTTCAGTGCTTCGTTATTGAACTATTGGCAGTTAGTTTGGCTAAATGCCAATAGTTCAACGACGAACCACCGTCAGCTATCAAGTCAATTGCCGTATAGGTGCAAATATCTTAAAAAAGAATGGATATACAGAAATATTACCTTATACAAACTTATAATGAAATAACCAAAATAATTCAAAAATGTAATTTAAAATTTTAAAATTGTTCATGCCCATAAACGAAACGCTCTTTATAAATGAAAATAATTCTAGGTGGTAGGGCCTCTAAAGTAAAAAAAAAAAAACTTTTGACATAAAATATTTTGCATTTTGCATAATAATGGAGATATCGAACAATATAGCACTAATGGTACATCCTGTACATAACTATATCTAATTGCCATCCAAAGAGCGATTTTTATGTAATTTATACCGGAGAAGTGCTTAATAATGCTTTATAGCGGAAATATATCTCTACATATTATAACTATTACTATTTATGTACCTATATAAATCCATCTATTGTTCCGTTCCTTTTTGGAAGATGATATCGCCGTTTGTGGTATTGTGTAACTGCAAACGCGAAAAGGAAATACAGGAAGGATTTAACAATTGAGATGAGGAAGTAACGGTCACGGAGAACCCTCTGCGTATTTATAATGTTAATAAAGAGTTTCAAATAACATTAACGTATAATATATAGCTACATTGCAGTTGAAGTTTCTATTTTGTTTAGTTCATCTAATGATTTTAAATACGGAAAATTACCGACATTGATACTTTTATACTAATAATTTGTTATTTATTTAATGTATCTAGACTGTAAGTTTTTTTATGTTATCTATACATAGCTATGGATGAAACGAGTTAGAAGATGAACAAAATTTTATTTTTCAACGTAACAACCATTATCACTTACACACTTATTCCAAGGTTTCCTTAATAACCTTTCGAAAAGGAATTCCCTTGGTAATTTTGCGAAATACTATTCTATGGCGTTTTCCACGTCTTCTTTAGATAAAAATCGAAGCTTAAGTGTCCTTTGAGTTTTGGAAACAGATAATAGCAATGAGGGGGGGGGGGGGAGGTCGGGACTGTAGGGTGGATGTTGTTAATTCCTTAAAGCCCCATTCATTGATTACTGCTTGAATAATTTGCGGCTTATGAACCCTACAGTAGTCGTGGAGAAGCAGAGTTTTCTGAGCAAAATTGTGGTGGGGTCTTTTTTAATTGTGTCTTGGTAGATATTTCCCGTTATTGTAGTCCCTTTTGGCATATACTCAATTTAGAAACTCCCATCAGCGGGCCAGAAAACTTTGGACATCACTTTTCCCGTATAAAATTGCGGTTTTCCCTTCTTGGCCGGTGGTGAGCCCTTATGAACTCATTGCATGAACTCTTACTTCACGGGAGGGTCCCAGTGCTGTGACCAAGTTTCATCACCAGTTACAATTCTATTTAGGAAGTTTTCATCTTGAGATAAAAGACTAAAATGCTCTTCACAATTTTTCCGGAAGGAGGAGTTGAACGCTTCCCTCTCTAGATATGGCCTGACAAACGAGTTTCTTAAATTAGTTAAGATTAAGAAATTAATCCTCGATTTCTTACCGTTTTTACTTTCTTATACGTAGTATAAGGAAGTATTGTGATGATGAAAATTTTCAACCTCGAGATTTTTGCAGATGTCTACGTTTTGAAGTCCCCTGATACCGAAAAACTGGTTTTTAAAAAATGTCTCTCCCTCTCTCTATCTGTGTGTCTGTCTGTCTCTGCGTGTGTGACCACGATAGCGGCAAAACCGCTATAGGTATCAATTCCAAATTTTGTATTTACGTGTATAATCTCCCTGTTGAGATCTGCTTAGATTTTCAGTAAAATCGTCAGGCCGGAAGTAGTAGTTTACTTCAGTGAAAAAATCGAATTTTGCCAATTATTCGTCAACTACTAAGTTTAAACAAAGTTGTAAAGAATTCATATATACTCAAAATTACATTTGAGAAGAATTTTATTAAAAAAGTTTATCGAAATTCCTACCGGAAGTAGGTCTTTTACTCTTATCGAAAATCAGTTTTCTTGCGAATATTTCGCAAGTCATGCTCTTTAGACAGGTACGTTACGAATATAAAAGTATTTGGAACTTAATTTTCAATACCTTTTGTATAAAAAAAATTTCAAAATTCGGACCGGAAGTAACACTTTTACTCTTATCGAATAGTGATTTTTGCAAATATTTTGCAAATTATGCATTCTATATATATTTGTCAAGAGTACAAGAGCATTTAGAGTTGGATTTGAAATATTTTTTGTATAAATGAAATTTCAAAATTCGCACCGGAAGTAACACTTTTACTCTTATCGAATAGCGATTTTTGCAGATAATTCGTAAATTATGCATTCATTCTATCTATATACATTTGTCAAGAGTATAAAAGTATTTAGAGTTGGATTTGGAATATTTTTTGTATAAATGAAAATTCAAAATTCGCACCGGAAGTAATACTTTTACTCTTAGCGAGTAGCATTTTTTTGCAAATATCTCATAAAGTATGTGTCCTGTAGAGATTTATTAAGAGACTGGAAGTACTTAGAATAGGATTTTGAATAATTTTTGTTTAAAATAATTTTTATAATTGTATGATTTGAAACGCTCATACGTATAAGAAAGTCGTGTGGTGGCCACACCTCATTTTTTAATATTCGAATAAATGTAAAGGATGAAAATATAGTATTTGCCAATATCAGAAAATAATTCATATTTAAAAAAATGAAGGCCGAATATTGATGCAATACTGTTTGGAAATTAATAGTCGTAATAAATCTGTATAGAATGCATAATCTGCGAAGAATTGCTTTCCATTAAGAGTAAAAGACGTTGCAGTCCGAATTTTGAATTTTTTTTATTCTAAATTACTGTTAGTAAATTACTTCCGTAATTTACTAACAGTAATTTACTAACACAACATCTTGTTTATGGTTTATGTTACTTTTCTAGAAATAGAAAGATTGTACCAAACAGTATTTTTTTAAAAAATAACATTTATTAACATTTGACATACGCAGTCATTAGTGTATGTCATTAGTGTAATGACACAAAGATAATTGAAGTTAAAATTGTTTCGAAGAATTGCAAATTGAAAATTAGATGTATGGCTCAGTTTATTTCTCATTAGTACTTGGCTTAAAAGTGCGCAAAACATGAGATCCAAATATTGAGACGAGAAGCTTTACGAACCCGGCGGGGGGAGGGGGGCACGTTTGCTTATTTTAGTAAAACGTGCTTAAGCGGATGTTTTGTTTATTTTAATTTATATTCGTTTACACGTTAATAATAGTTTAGCACACATCTAACCAGTACTCCAAAAATATTTTTAACAAGAAAATCAGTAGCAATTTTCGATTATATTTAACCAAACATTAGACGTCGCTTTTGCGTTTAGTAGATAGCTCGTAGTTTTAAAAACATATGGAAATTGTATTTTAAATTATAAAAAATAATTCTTGGTGTTACCGCCCTTGAGAAAGGATATTTATAGGAATTCTTCCGCATTTTAAGAGAGTTTCTATTTCTAATTTAATGTGTACTGTTTATACAAAATATTTGGGCCAAGAGAATTAGAACGTCCTAATTCATTCCGTCAGTATTCCTCCTATCATTTCAGTACCACAAAAAATAAATCGACTGGATTTCTAAAATTAAATAAATTTTTTGAAATAATATTATGATAAGCTTTTTTTTTTAGAAAATTTGAAGCTGAAATATAAATTTATTATTTTCAGATGTATATAACTGTCAATAAGCAAATTAAACTGAAAGGAAGTTCTGAAAGTGGTCCTGAAATCTTGCCAAAATAGCAGGAATACAATCAAATTTTATATAAAGAAGCCATACAATGGATACATGCATGGTTCAAAGAGATAATGGTCAATTAAATTAGAAATGAAGGAAGAGAAGATGTCAATAAATGTAAAAATATCGACCTCGAGAATTAATCAAATTGTTATATTTAGTTTATACGGGGTTTAAATAAATAAATAATTTGGAATTTAAGAGTTTTCGTTACGTTTGTTAAATTAATCATGAGTAAGTATAATTGTACTGTAAGTTTAGTTTATATGAACAAATTGAATATTATTATCAATTTCTTTAGAAGATTATGTGAAATTTAAGTTCATTGTCAGATAAACAAAAACACTAAAGCCCAAAAAACTAAATACGTATTTCGACAACTATGTTGTCATCTTCAGGAGCACTGAATAAAACCGCGTTATCTATACACCGTAGGAGTATGCAGAATAACACGTTGAGCTTTAGTGTGGTAAAGGCGTGTTTTTGTTTTTGTTTAGTATCAAGCCACAGACTTCAAGTTTAGTGTCTCATTGTCAGATGTAAATATTATTGATCTATGTACAAATTATTGTCGAGATGACTCTATTGTTGTTAGAAACACGATAAAAACGTTTATGAACAAATAAATAATACAAACAAATATTTTAAAATTATTTACAAGGATGGCAGACTTCCGATTATACGGAAAATGGAACATATTATTGCACTTTTAATTCCTAATTTATTTTGAAGGGTTTCTATGTTCACCATATATTCATTCCAACTTGTTTGAATAATGATATTTGTTAAATGTGTAGTAAATTTTACCACAAATCATACAATATACGATACTTCAAATGAAAGTTCTATGATGACAAGTATCGACGTGATAGTAAAAAAGCAAAGTTCTGTAAGAAGTTGCTTGGGCATTGCAGTTGTAATAAAAACAATATTAAGATTGCAGAAAAAAAGATGCAAATGTTATAAATAAAGAGACACATGATAATGTTACGACATTTTCAACTTCGAACAATCATTGCAGGATCTACGAAGATTCCCTAAAAATGGATGTGGAGTACCAATTATCTCAGATACTTTATCTCGCCTTAGAATGAACACCACAATACTAGCACATTTTTTCTTATTTATTCCGGCCTTTTTTCACTTTTTTTACTCGTAAGTACCAAGCAATAGGAAGGGGCTTGGGAACCCCTTCCGATTGCTTGTTGCTATTCGTTCAGCGGAATTACGGTGGTTTTCACGAGCAAGAAGGAGCTTCAACCTCCTATGGTTTGCTCTATCTAAAGCTCATATAGATTAAGTACTACAATTCCGTAACAATTCCATATACCACGAGGAAAAAAATCGTGATGAGCGGCGATATTGGCGTCTTTGCGGGCGTTTAATCCATGTGTCCACGAAATAGCTCATAATTGGCTGGACATCTTTCGGGTGCATATTCTTCTCACAAAGGATTTCAAATGTATTGACTGCATTTGCTAACGGCGCAAATTCTAATGCTGGCAGTAACTTAAGTTTCAATTGTATATCTGTCTATCAACATGGTTTTGTTAGTAAGCGGTCTACTTTGCCCAATTTGACGACTTTTGCTCAATATTTATGCGAGAACATATTAATCATCAGGTGGATTGGATGTATTAGTGTAATTAACTCTGAAAGAATAGAAATGAAGTGTCTCAAACTAAATTCTGTTTCCCTTACCGACCACGAATCTAACACCACAAATTGGCGCCCAACGTGGGGCACCAATTTGTGGTCGGTAAGGGAAACAGAATTTGGTTTGAGACACTTTCGGTATATTCTTAGATATCAACAAAAGCGTTTGATGTGGTCAACTATGAAATATTACTTCATAAGTTGTACAGGTATGGTATAAGGGGATATGTGTTGGAATGGTTTAGAAGTCATCTGAGTAATCGTATACACAACGTAGACAGAAAGTGTTGTTAGCCCCCTATTGTATATAATATATGTGAATGACTTTAACATAGACAAAAGAGTCTTGTATGCTGATGATGTGCCCTGCTTGTGAGTGCAACGACAAAGCCATGTGTGTTAAGAACTGCCGAATATACAATGACTGTCATTAGGAATTATATGTTGGATAATATGATTTAGTTGTGAATGATAACAAAACGGCATTCATTGCGTTTAGAACTTTAACATATGACAGAAATGGATCTAATCTACATAGATAAGTGGAAGGAATATATCAATAATTTATGCAATGGACTGCTGTCCATGAGTTTGTTCTCAGGAGGCTCAGGGTTGAAGTGAGTTTTGTGCTGTTGTCGTCTTATCATAGTCACTTTCACAACTTACTTGGCAACTACAAAAAGAAGACCAAGCGGGGTGAAATATCTCAAGAAAGATTGGAAAGAGCATATGCCGCATTTAAAGAGGGTATACCGTCATTAAGAGAAGCTGCCAGAACCTACAAATCGACAAGATGGCCATGTTTAGATACAAAAAGAAGAAGGAAACACATCCAAAGGTTCGAATGGGTTATGCTAAACATCGACAAGTACTTAATGATAATTTGGAACTTCACCTGAAGGAGTATATTATTCATAGTTCAAAAATTTACTACGGCTTGACTCCTAAGGATATACGAGCTTTGGCATATGAACTAGCAGTCGCTAACAACGTAAAGATACCAAATACTTTGATTAATTTAAAGGTTGCAACAGCCGATTGGTTTACGGCATATATGAAAAGACACCCTACCCTTTCAATTAGATCTCCCGAGGCCACGAGCTTAAGTCGGACGACCAGTTTCAATAGGAACAATGTTGGTAAATTTTTACCAATTTAAAGACAGTTTTAGCTAACTACCATTTTAAAAGGAGGATATTTGAAATGCTGACGAAACTGGGGTTCAAACTATACAAAGGCCTTCAAAAATTGTTACAGAAAAGGGGACGCCCAGGTGGGCAAGGCAACATCCGCAGAAAGAGGCACCACTGTAACCCTATAGCCACTGCAATTAGTGCTATTGGAAACCCAGTCCCTCCAATGTTCATCTTTCCCAGGGTGTACTTCAAAGATCATTTCATTAAAAGCGGGCCTCCAAGGTCCATCGGAACCGCATATCCCACAGGTTGGACGACTGGAACTGCATTCTTGCTATTCATTAAACATTTTCATAACCACGTCAAGTCTTCAAAAGAGCATCCTTGTTTGCTTAATTTGGATAACCACGATTCCCATTTATCTATAGCTGTGTTGAATTTTTGCAAAAATAATTTTTTATTGTCATTTCTTCCCCATACGACCCACCACCTTCAACCGCTGGATAAATCGGTTTTCGGGCCATTTAAAAAGTATTATGTTGCAGCAGTTGATAATTGGATGATAAATAACCCTGGGAAGACTTATGACATTCCTGATAAGGTCAATTCTGCTCTTCCTAAAACTTTAAGCCAACAAAATATTATATCTGGTTTTGCAGCCACTGGGATTATGTCATTTAATCCTGATGTCTTCACGGACGCTGATTATTTCTGATCTGATGTTACCGATCGTTCGTTGTCTGAACATACAGAGCCACAGCAAGCTGTTCCTGGATGTTCAACTAGTTTGGCAGACAATATTGAATATCTTGATTCAGGTCCTTCTATCGGCAGTGAAAGCCAGAAAATAGTTTTTACTCATGAACAGTTGCATCCATACCCTAAAACAGGAGAAAGAAAAAGGAATACAAAAGGTAGATAATAAATGAAGTCTGCAATTCTTACGGACATCTCGGAGAAAGAAAGGTTAGAAGAAGAAACTCGAAAAAGAGATGCTAGAAAGCAAGAGAAAGCAGAGAGAATAAAAAGAAAGTTGAAGAAATCAGTGGGTTTAGAAAATCAAGAACTGCGTAAAGACAAATAAAGCTAAAAATCCATCCAAAAAGAAGATAATAAGAGCACCGAGACATGTGGGGAAAGCTGATAAAACAAGCTCGGAAGAAGATGAAGAAGATTGCTTATATTTAATGTGTCTCGAGCCATATTCAGCATCGAAACCTGGGGTAAAATGGATTAAATGCATATCATGTCGTAAGTGGGCTCATTTAGAGTGTGGATATGACAGTCCCACATACGTGTGCTTACCTGCGAATCAGATGAGGAGGGTTCAGAAAACGAGGAGAAGTGATGTATTTTTATAATTAGCATTTATAATTATAACTTTTGTAGAATAAAATAAATTTTGCTTAGGTTTTTTTTTTGTATCAATTTACCCTATACCAGTATCAATATGCTCCAGATTGGGGCAAATTGACACGGTCTCTACCACTCAACTCAATAGGTTTTTACTGGGTTTCTATTTTTAATCTTAAAATTTCGAATAGGTGTTTGCATAGTAAAAGGCATTATGTTGTTTTTACATGTTTTTTTTTGAATTTTTAAAATGCAAAATTTGGTTGCAAAAAATTCTTAACCAGAAAATGTATCAACTAGCCCCGGTTTCCCCTACTTGTTGCAAAAATGTTATAACTCCCTGGCTAAATTTTTCAATGATAGGAATAATTAGCATATTTCGTTATTCTATGTTTCTTTTTGTGTGTTTTCTGCTTTGTATTTTGTACTAATTTTGTTGATTGTTATGTCATTTTTTATATTGTAACTGACATTGTGTTCACGTTTAATTCTAACCATAGCGCAAGTAATTTTAAATATACGTTAGAAAATGAAAATTGATTATATAAAATGTAAAAAAAAAAATTTTTATTATTAAAAAATACATAATCACAATTTTGTATTTTTCGGTTAATATTGAAAATATTTTTTTTTCCAATAGAAAAATCGCTAATATTGGCGATGAGTTTGGCACGATTTTAAAGAGGTTGTCTGGAAAGAAGTAGGTAATATATCAAAAGTGTCGAATTGTTTCTGTAATAAAGAAAATATAAATAAACTATTATTACTACTAAAGTGCTGAATCAATAATACGCCTTGTTATCATCATAAAGTTGTAAACGTGTCAACAATAAATGCAGGACTGGTTAGAATAGAAACAAATATCGTTAATCTTGAAATATATGCACAGATCTGCTTTACTTGAGCTTATTAAGCAACACAAATGACATAATTTCTATTAAATGCAGTCAATTGTAATACAGTCAAAGTGGAAAAAGATTATCAAATCTACAATAATAAAGAGAAGGAATCAGTTTGGGGAATATTTAATTTTGACCTGTATTATTTGGAAGTACCTATTCTATATTTGTTATAATAATGTATATTTATATTAGTTTATTGAGGTATTGAATAACCTATTTTTGCAGGCACTGATTGGAATATTATATATTACTAATATTACCTATATGTAGGTGATGCAAAGAGAATCGTGTTCTTTTCCAATGGAAAAATTACCTTTGGGTGGTGTGTAATGAATGTGAAATTCATAATATTTGCTACGACAGTTGTTGAATTTATTCGCAGAGTAAACCGCTTTGAAAAATCTTAAAATTTGACCAGAATAGGAAGTTCTGCAAAATCCGTTCAAAGTATATACAGGGTGGGGCACCTCATTTCCGTCGGTTTATATACGAAAAGCGGTAATATGTTTTATTTTTATTTTTATTAAAGGTTGTGTAGGTTCATTAGGGGCACGTTTTAAAATTATTTTGAAATATACAGAGTGATCCAAAAAAATTTGGCACACCAAAGTTATGAAAATTTAAATGGAACACCCTGTATATTATGGGATATTTTGATGCTATAAGCTAAATTAAGGCCAATTCATGTTATATTCCCTATACCTAACTCAACCTCTTTTCGAGATATTTCACTATTTTTGAAAATGTAGATCAAAATTTCAGAGACATTGCTGTCTTCCATATTTGAGCGAATTATTTTAAATTGTATTTAATGTATACTCGAAGCATTACACTCTAAGATTAGCTAAAGCTGATATCTAAAAATTATACAGGGTGTTCAAAAACTACATTTATGGCAAATAACATTAAAGGCAAATAACTTTCTTATTTTAAATGGAACAACCTGTATTTATTGCCATTTTTAGATTCTAATTTTAATTGTTTTTAAAACTGTATTAGGGTTTCCTATACCTATCTCTTATAGTTTTTTGGTAATTTAGGATTTTCAATTTGAAACACTAATTTCTTGCAATTTTTTTGCAAAAGTAGGCTTTGCCGCTGTTATTAATACTTCAAACAGATAAATTATTTGACAGTGACAGTACATATTAGTTAAGACATCAACGCTATTCGACGTCGTTTAAATAATTTTAATTATTTAAAATGAGAACCTACTCTGAAAACGAAAAGGTGGATATGATTTTAGTAA